>JAZEWT010000002.1:8249204-8260013 GCA_036362905.1 Mordacia mordax
GGGGGGGGGGGGGGTGTTGTGTTATCCCCCCCATATGAGTTAGGATTTATCCAAGTGCTCTGCCGACTCCAGGTTATCCGGCCCAGACAGGTCAGACGTGGGATTTAATCCTGAAATGTCACTGACGGAACCGCATGCGATAATTCAGCCGATGACAGCACTGAGCATAAAACATGCTTTTCGATCCACACGTGCGAAATTAAATCAAACCTTGCGGCCTAATGAATGAATTAACAAGCGGTGGATCATTCAGTGTAGACCACCCCCGGGCCGTAACATTTAAACAATTAAGCGGTGAATGTACGGATCAGCAAACAACGGCATTAGCAGCCGCTTAGTTGGATTGTGCGAGTGGTGCGTGGGTTTAAACGTGTAGCTAAATTTAGGACCGAATTTGAGATTTCTAAAAAGCTTAAAAAGCACACATTTTTTTTGCCGGAGCACTTGGTCACGATTGTGTTCACATTTCCGCTTGCTGGCAGAACTGAGATATCACTCGAACAAGCAGAAAAAAAAAACCACACAAGTGGAACAACCACCGAGAACCCCGTTTAGGGACAGAAATGCTCGGAGCGAGATGATGCCACTCTTCACACGGAGGCTGTACATTGAGTAGGGGAAGCGGGGGCCGGTGAACGATGAACGAGTTTGCGGGCAGCCGGGACGATCAAAGGCACCCACGGCGTGTCTGATGCCGTGGCAAAGCGAGGCCACCTCGGAGTGTGGAGGACGTCTCGGTAAACCGCACCGATGTCGGTTTGCATGAGAATTGCTCTCCAGAGCCGTTGGTTTTGGCATGGCCGTATCGAGCGTTCCTCCCGTCCCCCTTGCCGGCGTTTCGCCTCGCGCGTAAGAGGGCACCGTCGGGCGTCATCTTCCGAAGGAGAGATGAGGAACGCTCGACACGGCTGTCCTGATAGAGCGGCTCGTCGGAGCAATTTTCATGCATTGCACTGTGAAAACCCTACATCAGTACATTCACGTGACGTGCTCCCTATATTACTGACCCGAGGATGATGCTGGACTGGATCAATACGCAGCTAAAATGCGAACGCATAACTTTGCGATGGCAAGGCACGTGCAGTGTGAGGTGCAGCCACTTGGTCATATTTTATTTCAGCGATAAATTTCACTCGGAGGATATTTGCATTTATGATTGCCAATGCAAGCGTTGTAATGATGTCCAGGTCTTGCCTTTGGTGTAATTGTAGTCAATGTTAATTAAACACTCAAAAAGCTGTGACAAATTTGCTTAATAAAAAAATCTTTGCAACTGTCAATAACAAGACATTGCTTGCATTTTAAGCAAATGTGAATTTGGAGTTTAATTCATTAGTATGAACGGTGCGGTGGCGCAGTGAATGGCGCTGTCACCTCACAGTAAGAAGGCCCCGGGTTCGATTTTTGGTTCCTGTACCTTTCTGTGTGGAGTTTGCGAATTCTCCTCGTGTCCGCGTGGGGTTTCGCCAGGAACTCCGGTTTCCTCCCACAGTCCACGCTGCTGCCTAGATCACTTGGCCAGCTGATTAAATATCCCCCGGTGCCTTTCGATGTACTGACGTCACACCCTGGGTATAGCCCCGCCTTGCATCCTCTGTCCGCCGGGATAGGCTCCGGCCCCCTTGACCCTGTACAGGATTAAGCGGATGTTGATAATGATGATGATTAATTATTACGAACACATTAAATCTGGGGCGGCGCGGTGGCCCAGTGGTTAGTGCTGTCGCCTCACAGCAAGAAGGTCCCGGGTTCGAATCTCTCGGCTCGGGTGCCTTTCTGTGTGGAGTTTGCATGCTCTCCCCGTGTCCGCGTGGGTTTTCGCCGGGCACTCCGGTTTCCTCCCACAGTCCAAAAAGCATGCTGCTACATAGGTTAATTGGCTCGCAGGCTAAATTGCCCCGCAGTGGCCGGCGATGGACTGGCGTCCCATCGTCGGTATATCCTTGCCTTGCGCCCTGTGTCTGCCGGGATAGGCTCCGGCTTCACCGTGACCCTGTATAGGACTAAGCGGTTTCAGACAATGAGATGAGATGAGACATTAAAGCTGTACGAGGGGGCGGGGATAGGTTTGCTAAAAGCACAGATACCCCGGGTTCAAGCTATGGGTAGCCACCTCATTAAAAATCAATAAGAACAACCGACAGTCAACTCTGTGACGTTCAAGAGGATCCTGCATTTGGATATTTGGTTCAGTTCCATTATACTAGCAGAGTACCCACCCGACGGAGATCTTGTTCGGTGCGTGCAACACGTTCTTCTGACACATGCCGACATCATTGCTTGTGTTACATTTCAGAAGCGTAACGAGTGAGTGGCAAGCAGAGCTAAAATCAGACACAAAATAATTGGTGTTGTGCAGATAAAACGTGTGCTTTTGAAAGATCCGAAGCTGGTGCCCCCATTGCGGACATACATCTGGTGAAAAGCGCTCTATAAATGCAATTATTGCTATTATTATATGATCAATACACACTTGCGCCATTGCGAATAGAATTGGCAGACGTGGGAATAAAGTGAGAATCCCGGAGAAACCCCTCGGATTGGAGAGGAGGGGACAACAACACTGAGCACAGCCAACGCCTGGCCACCAAAGACAAAGATCCCACGTATAGCCTTCACACACTATAGAGTCATGATCTCTTAGCGGGCACCTATGAAGGCCAGCACGGCACATGAGTGGGTGGCCAGTACCACACCCAGGAGCCTTTGCCTCCCTAGCGGCAATGTTGACATCACACCAAATACTCATTTCAGACTGAGTCGACCTAAGGGAGGCCCGGGACCGGTTCACCAAATCGCGACAGGTATTAACCGTGAGCAGGATTCAAACTGGGCGGCGCGGTGGCCCAGTGGTTAGCGCTGTCGCCTCACAGCAAGAAGGTCCCGGGTTCGAATCTCACCGCTCGAGTGCCTTTCTGTGTGGAGTTTGCATGCTCTCCCCGTGTCTGCGTGGGTTTTCGCCGGGCACTCCGGTTTCCTCCCACAGTCCAAAAGCATGCTGCTGCATAGGTTATTTGGCTCGCAGGCTAAATTGCCCCGCAGTGCCCGGCGATGGACTGGCGTCCCGTCGTGGGTGTATCCCTGCCTTGCGCCCTGTGTCTGCCGGGATAGGCTCCGGCTCACCGTGACCCTGTATAGGAATAAGCGGTTTCAGACAATGAGATGAGAGAGGATTCAAACTCCAGTAGCAGGGTTCCGTAGCGCGATGCGCTAACCGCAGCACCACCGCTCCCCACACTCCTGGCCGCCTCTCTACCATGCATCTACAACGCCTGGCAAGCCCTGGGGCTCACGCATCCAAGGAGCGACCAGGGCTCAAGCTGCTCGGTTTGCTGCGACCAGGTGCTTCACGATGATTTCGTCCTACGTAGGTTTCAACGAACCGGGTTGAGCGTCCAAAGAAATTATTCCGCCATCCCAAAACAAATACCCGTGCAATGCACGTATTCACGGCTCGATCCACGAGCGTTGCATTCAAAAGCTGTGCTTTCGGGATAGCCGTGTCGAGCGCTCACTCTCTCTCTCTCGAGAGATAGAGAGAGAGTGAGCGCTCTCTCTCGATAGAGAGAGAGAGCGAGGGAGAGAGTCAAGGTGGTGAGAGAGAGGGGAGCAACTTTCATGTGTGTAATAAACCAGGTTTTAATGCATTATCTGCGCAAACAGATGCTGCTTGATAACATGGGTTAGAAAATCCAATACTTCTAGATGTACTGAACCCACAATACTCGACGGGGGAAGCACGGCGAGTTTGTGCTGCATATTTATATTTGCGTTGAATAGGGTCCCACGGTTTACGTGGAGTGATCTTACCAATAATATCTGACAATGAGCTTGGCACTTCTGAGTCAGAATCCTGACGATGCCTTCAACGTGGGACGCGAAACGGCGCAAAAGCAGAGACGAGGAGCGCTCGACGCGGCAATCCCGAAAGAGCAGCTTCTCACACTTCGAGCCGTGAAAGACCCCAACTCAACAGATCCGGTAATCCCACAGAATGTCCTTAGCATTCCTGACTCCTGATGAGACATAAACGGTCAAACCTGGTGCAGAGTTTGCTGTGCTCACTTTGACACACACACACGAAAAAAAGCTCCCGAATAATATCGGCCCGAGGAAGCCAATAGGCTCACGGACTTTTTTTTTTTGTGGGGATATAAGACTTGGGTTTCTGCTTATATTTGCATTTCACATAGGGGTGCGTTTGATGGTCTCAGCCCGGCGGCTGATGACTGCGGCTTTTTAAGCGCAGCGCAACCCGGCCGGATTTATTCAGCAGGCACGCGTGCGCGCGTGTATCATGCGGCACGAGTGTGTGCGGCTTAAGCTCTCTGAGTGAAGGATGTGACACGGGAGGGCAGATTGAATTCGCTCTGTATGTTCTTACCGTGGAGCGCGTCTCCTAAGAGGGTATTTTGCTGCCTAATGCCAGCGCAGCATGCTGACCCAGTAATGTGTGTCCTCAAAGATTATTTGTATATAGTTATTTATTTCCGCTGCTACTGCCTGCTGCTGCCGAGCACGTTCGCTGCGTCGCTGTTTATCCAGCCAAACGAGCTGACCTACGAGCCAATGCTACGCGCGTGCAGCGCGAGGTCGCAAGCCCCACCGTCGCGCACCCGGGGCAGCGCAACAACAGTGAGCAGCATCAACAGTCCTAGCCAGAGGACTTCAATGCCCCGGGGAACAACTCGAGACGGGATTTTAATGCCCCGGGGAACAAGTGAGTCTCGAGACGGGATTTTAAAGATGCCCAGCGGAGCAGGGTGCGATGCTTAACACATGCCTTACAACCTGAAAACACATGGGGAGAGCTATGTTAACCTATTTTTAAAATTGCGCATCGGTCTGAGCTGCGTTTTAAATCCGAAATCATCCGGTGTGTCTAGCATTCTAACGTTGTTGTTAATGTGCCGGTCTCTCCACAGCTCTGTGCGGCGCTTTGTGACCCTCGGGTGAGAGGCGCTATAGAAATGTAAAATATTACTATTGTCGTTCCCGCAAGCTGATCACACGAGCACCGATAATTGAGTCCAGACTATTCGACGTCGGATATGCGACAGCCTGATGCTACGAACAATCGAAACGTGTTCGAGTCCCACTGACGGCCGCCAACAACACCAGTGACGATGCACTGAAGTAGACCTGGGCCTCCCAAAAGAGTTAAATCACACTCAAATGTGTATCTGGTGTGGTGTCTAAACATTGTCACGAGTGAAACATAGGCGGCGGGGCATGGTGTTCGCTATTCAGCCCCTCATGTGCCATGCTGGCCTTCATAGGTGCCACGTGTTAACAGCACTTGCCCATACATGCTCATCTCATCTCTCATCTCATTATCTGAAACCGCTTAATCCTATATAGGGTCACGGTGAAGCCGGAGCCTATCCCGGAAACATAGGGCGTAAGGCAGGAATACACCCGACGACGGGACGCCGGTCCATCGCCGGGCATTGCGGGACAATTTTAGTCTGCGAGCCAATCAACCTATCCAGGAGCATGCTTTTGGACTGTGGGAGGAAACCGGAGTACCCAGCGAAAACCCACGCGGACACGAGGAGAGCATGCAAACTCCACACAGAAAGGCACCGGAGCCGAGAGACTCGAACCCGGGACCTTCTTGCTGTGAGGCGTCAGCGCTAACCACTGCGCCACCGTGCCGCCCATACATGCTGTCAAGGCTATATGGGGGGGTCTTTGTCTTCGAGGCAGTCGAGGGTGGAGGGGCAACCCTCACAACAACGGGCTGAGAGCCGGGCGGCTAAAACGCAGCCAGTTGGCTCAGTAGGAAGCACAGGTGATGGATGCATCTCCCATTTATCTCGTGTATCTCGCAACCCATGGCAACTGGGTCTGTCCCGTGACATGCCAGCGACCTATGCACGAATAACATGGCCTCAACCTCCACCTAGCCTGGCACGAGCTCCATGGTGACGTCACCGCCACCTAGTGGCGAATGGCGGTCGTTGTTTTTAGCGGAGTAGTAATGATTTTCTGGGCTTCCCGCTCAGCAATGCACATTGAGCAGGCTAGTGAGTGGTGAAGTATGGACAGTCAAACTGTACAGCCAACAAAGCTTGGAGAAATCTTCATCCAGCAGTGGCTCAACAAGTGGCTGCAATGAAATCCATTTTTGGGTGAGGTCAGGTAAAAAAAAATATATTATTATATTACAATTTTATCATAATTTTTTACGTGACCTGACCCAAAAATGGATTTCTTTGACAATATTGGTCACGAAAGCCTTCGAATTAAAGTGGCTGCAAGTTGTTATTGGGCGGCACGGGTTGCATGCAGTGGAAATAACCAGGCCACAAATAAATGCCCTGCCCGTGACAGTTCAATTCCCACTGCGGGGCACCTCTCCACGCTGAGTTTGTATTATCTCCCTCCGTTCTGCATGGATTTCCTTCGCGTTCTCTGATTTCCTCCCAGAACTAAAAACTGAATTATTAATCATCGACCACAAACATGATAAACAGGGACGGCATCTGGGGTTAAAGGCGCTCTTGTACAAATTAAATTCTATTATTATTGTTAAGGTCTGAGTCATGTGATGTGTGTGAAAAATAACATTGCTCATTAACGTTCAGGGAAATGTAACTATGGGATTGGATGACTTTTTTGTTTACATGGCAAAAAACACACACGTGCACTGCCGACACACCTTGCCGAATCCTCCAACCTGAGACGCGAAACATCGCCAAGGCACAGAAGAGGAGCGCTCGACACAACTACCCCATAAGAGCAGCTCTTGGGAGCAATTCTCGTACACCGAGCTGTGAACACCTACATGAGTACAGTGTTAACTTGTACCCGTTACCCTGTTAACGGTGCTTTGGTCTTCCGGTCACCTTGGGCCTTTAGGCCTGTGCTTGGCGACTGTGATTTAAAAAAAAAAAAACCCCATGCATGTAAATTTGATTCATTCTGGGATTAACATGCATAGCAATAAATAATATATTTCTATATGGATGCCAAACATGCCAAAGGCACTAAATAATGTATAGTACAGAACGCGCCCAGGTATTACTATCTGAGGCTGTTCTGTGACTTTCCCTGATGCTCCAGGCTCGGCGTGGACCCCGGTGAAAGATAAAGGCGCAGCCCTGCTCGTTATCAGGAGTGTAGGGCGACGGCGGTGGCGATGACGATGACGCGAATATTAATTGTTGCATCCGCGTCGGGCACAGCTGGATATCTGCTTGGTGTTTGTTTCACAGAGACATGCAGTGTGCATGGAATTTCATTACACTTTATTTTAATCATTCAAATTATGATTAACTACATTAGCTACATGTGATTAACACCTATTAGTTGCTAATCAATGCTCTATTGGAGTTAAAGTAACATGTGTTTTAGATGTTCAGGACTGGATATATGTTGTAACATGTTAATCACTAATTACTATGCAATTTGCCATAATTTCGGTCAATAGGATAGCGCACATACTGTACGACTAAAGATTTCCGAGGCATGTGTGGAAATTCCACATTCCCATGGCAATAAAATGACCATTGTTGGCACTGCGCAAAGTGTAACCTATTTTACTGACCGTAGATAATGATGGGCCGAGTTTACCCCTGACAAGGAATCGAACACACAGACGTCTGATTGTGATGAGAATATTTCCACGGCTCCTATTGGCCAGAGATAATCCAGGTACGACGTGTAACCCTGTTTAACATACGTGTACGATCTACGTATTGATGTCGGCGCCCATTGATTGACATATGACAATTGCTCTTAAAAGCTGCTCTTCGGGACAGCCGTGTGGAGCGTCTTCCCTTCGCTAAGTTCAACCTCCCACGTTGATAACCTCGTCAGCTTACCGATCATGGATCCAAAATGTCAACATTTATATTTCAATATAGAGACCGTTTTCCCATTGGGGCGATCTGTGCTCAAATTGTACCCCAAAGAAAACCGATTCGTACATGGGGACATAACACTGGAAAATCCATACAAACGGGTCAGTAGCCTCCCTGCCGTACGATTATGAACAGGCTATTTTTTTATTTACAGTCCGCGTGTTGGCTATCTCATGTGTACGATTGATCCCCACAAACTCAATTCGAAAGCACTGTATAAGCTGTAATTGAAAGCTTTAAGCGCCTCTTTCTGCTTCTTCCCTCGCACAGGTCAACTTGTGGAGATCCCTGCACACCATCGTCTCTTCCATCAGGGTCTCGTAAGCGCAGTGAAGAAACGCGTTTACTCATTCATTATCGAGGTGAGATGAATCCTGAGACGGAGCCTATCCCGGCAGACACAGGGCGCAAGGCAATGGGTTATACTCTGGATGGTACGCCAGTCCGTTGCAGGGACACGTGAGAAATTTACGTCAATTTAATAAGGCAGCATGTTTGGACGGCGTGAGGAAACAGGAGTACCCATCGAAAACCCACGCGGACACGGGGAGAGCATGCAAACTCCACAGAGAAGGCGCCCGGGTCGAGAATCAAACCTGGCTTCTTCTTGCTGTGAAGCAGCAGCGCTACTCACCGCGCCACGTCATAACTCTTATCTGATACAACTTGAAGAACGATGCTTGTTGCTCGCCGCTGGGTGTTTTGGGTCTTGGGGCCTCTGCTCAGCGGCCGTGATTAAAATCAAATGAAAGCTGCCACCACGGTCGCCCGTGCTACTGTTGGAACTGCTGTAGTTTCGAGAAATCATTTCGCGCGGTGCCTTGCCATTCAGCTGAATCTACAGGTGTGCTGGAATTGATGGTTCTCCACACGATGGTTTTATTTTTCCAGGAATGAGTGTGGCTCATTTAATGTGCTTTTCACCACTGTGCCTCCGTCAAGAAATGGCCCCTATAAATCTTTGGCTAAAAAATAAAAATATAAACCCCAAAGCTTTTTAAACTGTGGACGCACACTCTTCCAAGAACTACGTTTCATTAATTTATTTATATTCATGTTTGTATATGTGTCTGCGTATGGATGTATGCTTTAATAAGTGCTCTCCAAAAGCCCTTCGACGGAGAGATGCAACGATCAAAGGGTTCCGTTTGTGTGCGTGGGGTTCTCCCTTGTTTGTCGCCTATTGTAAATCAAGTGACGAGCTCGCGACACCCAGCTCGAAACGCCGACGACTGCGGACACACAACCTCCCTCTTGATGTGCACCGCCTTGATGTGGTCTCACCAGGAGTGAGGGTTACTCAAACGTCTGCTCCACCTCCTAGCGGCACTTGACGCTCGCTGGGTAAACATCGGCCACTGCGGGGGAGGAGGGAGGTGGACACAAGGCAGCTGGGCGTGGCTCTGGTCACCAACGCCCTCATATCGGCCGTCGCGTCGACCTTCAGAGGTGCTACTCGATATCAGCACTTGACCCCAAAAGTCTGTTGACGGTGTACAGGGGATAGTTTCCTTGTTGTTCGTGGTTGCTTTTCCAGAATTGTAGGCAGCCGTGGCTGGATCGCAACATGACATTGCAGTGCTGCATCTTTACCTGTATGTCCACTGTTCAAATGCCATCAATCGCGTAGTTCAATTTAATCAGAATGTGCTCTTACGTGCGTTCATTTTTATTTATACATTCCTTAAGGTTTCGCGTTGTTTATCCGGGGGTTAAAGTAAAATGTCTTACTGGTACGGTCCTGTCACAGCCCCCTTTCCCACCTCTACCGCACCGAACGCTTCAGCCACTTTATTTTACCGGCACCAACTATCGGCTCGTACCGGCTCACTTTAATTTGGGGCTGAGCCGACCTAGGGGAGGCCCAAGACCCGTTCAAAAAAGCGTCGCCGGTATTGGTGGCCGTTGATGGGCGTCGAACTCTGGCCACAGGGATTGCAGCAGCAAAATCCCCCCAAAAAACGTTGCTGCTGATTTGCCGCTCTTGTCTCGTTGTTGCTGTGCCGTGCTCTCGGCGGCTCTGTGTAGCGCTTTGTAGCCCTTGGCTGACGAGCGCTCTAGGAGTGCTGTTATTATTATTATTATTACTAGCAGAGCGCGCTAAGCGCTGCACCACCGCACGCACGGACGCGCGCGGGCACATGTGCAGCGCCAGTTGACGCATTTTCTGCAGCAAGGGTGGCCGGAAAAACACGTGCTGTTGTGCGTCTCGGCGGTCGGTTCGCGCGCGCCCACATTTCCAGAGCAGCCGAGCAAGACTGGGATCGGGTCCGTCAGTCGTCGGGAAGTGGAGTAACTACTTTTACAAGCGTCCGTCTGACCCCGAAACTCACCCGAAATTCCCAACAGAAGCGCGCGGACAGCGGCGGATGGGGAACGAGCGCGAGGCTGCGTGTGCGCGGACACCTGCGTGTGCGTGCGGGGGGAGCGGTGGCGTTGTGGTTAGCGCGCAGCGATACGTACCTGGCCACCCCAGTTCGATTCCTGTCGGCGACAAACGCTCGCTACGATTTTCTGAAAACAAAAACAAAAAGTCCGTGAACCTCCCCAAAGGCGGCTCGGCTTCAAATGACTACCCAGTGCTGGCCACCCGCCCCCTTCGTCTGCCGTGTCGGGCTTCATGGGTGCTACTCGCTAACGGCACTTGATCCTACAGTGCGTTGAGGCTACACGGGTGATCTTTGTCTCTTCGCAGCGGTGAGTCCGCGATGCTGTCCGACTTCCGTCCACACGCGCGAGTGAAGCCACGTGCTTGTGTGCGAGCGAGCTCGCCCGGAGGTCGCGGGTCAGCGAGTGCGCGCCCGCGTCCCAATGCCGGATGAGCCACTACGGCTCATTAGCAGAGAGGGACGCTGAGCGGGGAGGCGGAGGGAGGAGGAGGGGGGGGGGCCGCTGCTGCTGCGCTGGGAGCTTCGCTTTCACCCAGACGTCGTTGGCGGCC
>JAZEWT010000002.1:8283400-8296975 GCA_036362905.1 Mordacia mordax
CCGCGATCTTGTCCTTTCGGTCATTACCCAAAGTTCATGACCATAGGTAAGGGTGCCCGAGAGAGCCTCTCCAGAGGGTGTACGTTGGCCTACTCTTTCACGCTGACAGCATATCCTGAAGAGGTGGGTTTACCCCAATAGTAAAAATAACTTAACATTTCTTACCGGAATGGTTGGTTAAGTTCTTATCGGCACGCTGTACCGGACTGAACCAGCTGACTGCAACTCTGGCGTACCCACACTTTACCCCACCACTAAGTTCTGGGTGGACATCAGTGCCAGGATTAAAGCAGTGCACTCTTGTATTGACGTGGGTATTCACGGCTAGATGTATAAGAATTACTCTTCAGGGCTGCTCTATCGGGAGAGCCGCGAGAGGAGGAACACACGACACGATTATCCTGATCGAGCAGCTCCTGAGAGCAAATCTCAGTGGTGCACTATTGGTTTAATTGCCTCGCCCGGAGATGAAACAGGGCACGCCCGGATTGGAATCCCGGAGCGCTGACTGCCACACGGAGGAAGCCCGAGTTCGTGGCGGTTAATTCGAAAAGCAGACACGTGGCGTCTCGCCAGGAAAGAAATGCACCGAGACTTCCAAGATTATCTGCCATGGGATGGACACTGAAAGCAGTGGCCTCTCACAAAACACCTTCACGTTGGCCTCCTCCCACCCGCGTCTCTTTATGGCCACAGCTCGAAGTGCATCACCGGCGTCTTCCGCAACGATTCTAAACAACGGTCTACTCTTCTTTGCTTTCGTATGTCTTGACATGCACGCCATCGCTGGCGCTGCCCAGGTCTTTATTGAATCAGCTCAGGAGGAGGAGAATGCAGAACGCCGATTAAAAAAATTTGCAGCCCTCACCTAGCAGCTCGCCATTATTCCAAACAATATTTGGTGTCGCAGACAACAAAAAAGAAAGAACTTGCGACGGAGGTTTGGTTTTCCTGGCACGGCCAAAGCAAAGTTGCCGTATAAACGTGCATTGTACTCTCCAAGTGGAAAAGTAATCTCTTCTAAATATCCTGGAGCGTTAACAGCTGCTGCTCTCTGCCGCTACCGCGCTGCCACCGCGTGCCTCTGACCTATTATTATTATTAGACTTGGCGGCGGCGCAGCCCTAAGCGCTCCCCGAGCAATTTGTGAGAACGGATTTTTTGGGGAACATTTTTAAAACTGCTCCTCTGCTAGAGCCGCCGTGCTCAAGCGGTGAGTCGTGACCCATCAGTGGGCCGCAAGTGCCACCTGGTGGTAACGTCCGCCTATCAGAGAATGACGCTCCTTTACGAAGTGGTTCGATTCCTTCCTCGGGTATCTTTCTGTTTGGAGTTTGTATGTCCTGCCGCTGTTCTGCGTGCATTACCTCCGGGTTCCCCGGCGACCTCTGACAACAAAAATAAAACACACACTTACCAATAAGCCAATGACATCGTAATGCACAGGGACGCAGTGTGTGGCTGGTTGGCGCCGGCTGTCAGCATAGCTGCCTGCCCCCAAAACCTCTGTCTCCTGCAGCGTTTTGGCCTCCAAAGGGCTGCAGGAAACAGGGTGCCTTTCTGTTAGAAGTTTGCGAGTTTCTCTCCCCGTGTCCACGTGGGTTTTTACCAGGCACTCCGGTTTCCTCCCACAGTCCAAAAAAAATGCCGCTGTACAGGTAAAATTAGCTTGCAGACTAAATTTCCCGCAGTGCCCGGTGATGGACTTCCGTCCCATCGTTGGTGTATCCCTGCCTTGCGCCCTGTGTCTGCCGGGATAGGCTCCGGCTCACCGCGACCCTGCAGAGGACCAAGCGGTTTCCGACAACGAGAGGAGATTATTATTATTATTAGTGGCCCCAAGAAACGATAGTCAACTGGGCCGTGTGGACCTTGAGCTCCACAAGGTTGAGAAACCGTGAGTTAGAGGACCTATGCACTTAGCGGTCAACGGACGCACGTGCGGTGATGCATTTCTTGCCGACGGTCAAATTGCCAGGGTCTCGTGGTGAACACTCCAGACCTACAATCATCGCGAGGGTATAACGCTCAATGCGCCAGCCGCCTCCGCCCAGCCAGCAGTTTGTAGATAAGCAAGCGGCGTGTGGTGGAGTAAAGTGTGGCTACTCCCACCTCCGCAGTGATGTACTTTTTACAGAGCGAGACAGCAGCGTTTAGCCTACGACTCTTTCACGTGTAAGCAGAGGCGGGAGTACACACGGTTTCCTCACTCACATGCGATCCGTGTAATCGACGGTGATGTACCCACGAGTGACAGTAGCTTGCATTTCATACTTATACGGTCGTATCCCGACCCTTATTCCCACGGGCGCTGTACCAGGTACGACTTACTGGACCGTACCGGCTTACTTTCACCACTGCCGTCACCAATGTAAAACGATGCCCAGCCAACAGAGGTGTCGTGCCCAGCCAGCGCTCCGTCATCGAGTGGCGAGCGCTTTGTGCTGGGCTGGACCCCATCACCTCGTCTTCTCTCTCGCTCTCCGAAACGTCGTGGAGCGCGAGACGAGGCACCGGCTCCTCCGGCTGCCGGGTCCGCTTGCTTAGTCACGTCTCGGCCATTCCACAACGTTCAGCGGGACTTAGTCTCGAACCAACAACAGTCTTTATTCCGGTGATAGCAAAGTTCACTCGGCGTCGCGGACCCACACTCTCCTCTCCCCACGCTCTCTTGCACTCTCTTGCATGATCACAATATTTGTCCTCCTCCCTTGCTGCCCATTGGCCACCCCGAATCCACTAGACGGCACAATTATTATGCAGACCTGGGACGCGCAGGGTCCCATTGATAACGTCTGTGAGTCATTCAACCTGCCACCAGCCCAATCTCCTCTTTGCATTAACGAGCACTACCCAGCCATTGTCTGGTAGTTGACCATGTGGCACCACAGATGGTTGAGACGCTTGCACCATTGTTTCAGGTGTCGCGCCGGGAAAAATAGCACGGAAGCAGTAACCTCTGGGCGGCACGGTGGCCCAGTTGGTAGCACTGTCGCCTCACAGCAAGAAGGGCCCGGGTTCGAATCTCGGCTTGGGTACCTTTCTGTGTGGAGTTTGCATGTTCTCTCCCCGTGTCTGCGTGGGTTTTCGCTTGGCACTCCGGTTTCTTCCCACAGTCCAAAACACATGCTGCTGCGTAGGTTAATTGGCTTACATACTATATTGCCCGCAGTGTCCGGTGATGGACCGGCGTCCCATCGTGGGTATATCCCTGCCTTGCGCCCTGTGTCTGCCGGGATAGACTCCGGCTCACCACGACCCTGTACAGTTCTAAGCGGTTTCTGACAATGAGATGACATGAGCAGTGACCTCCGTGCTGCTCGTGCAGGTTTGCGATCCGTTGCACCAGGGCAGGTCCCATCATCCGCGTGCTCCGACATAGCAACATGCGAGACAGTGAACCCTCGGAACACACGCGTGGGAACGTCCGTTCCCTGCACAGTGTGCAGAGCGTAAATACGGTACGTGGGTAATATTCCCGCCCAGCGACGGCGATGGATATTCCCAATATTCATGCGAGACAAATCGTACGACTTATCTGTAATTGAAAAGATTATACAAGGGCGTGCAACGGTAATCACACACAAAGAATGGGCCAGCTTCTGGGGGAACAGCCGACCCAAGCATTAAATACCCAGCTTAGGCCCCGGGATCATTTGATATGCCTGTGGTTAAAGTTCTTAAATCAGTATTCCGACAGGCAAACGCTTTCAACAGCTGCTTCTTATCACTGCGATGATTGACAATGCAGGCCAGATTTCAAATTACGGAGGCCCAGCCCGGGAAACTCGTGGGACAATTGTATTACGAAGGGTCCGAGTTCCATCGTGCAGTCGCGGGCCCGATCTGCACATCGCGCACAGTGCGCTCGGTCCGTGCGGCCGTGTCTGAACATCGGCAGCCGTAGTGACAGCTTTATCTCCACCGTGATAAGGGTGCCCAACAAAGCGCCCCCCCCCCCTACTTTCGAAGGGGGGGCGCCGTTCGCTTCGCGTTAATTTCCTCTCCTCGCCACTCTCGTTCGACGCTAACGCTCCACTGTGATATTTAATATCCTCAAGCCAACGCATTGGTGTCGCGTGCTACACAGATTGGTCGTCGGCTGCACCGACGCAAGCAAACAGGCGAGATGTAATTTCACAACCGGCCGAGGTCAATATCGTTTCGCAGCGAAACATTCAATAAACGCGGCGTGTGGCGGGCATGTTTCACGTACTGCGGGAGCGCAGACAACAACTACACGAGCGTCCGCAACAATGCACACGCTCGGTAAATTAGGCTGCGGAACATTTATTTTATGAACTTTGCAGTGTGACTCTTTCGCAGGCGCTTATAAATCTTCGCAAACAAATAATAGGCACACAAGCAAGCGCATGCAAACCATAAATCTGGAAACCATGTGCCAGAGGAGCTCGTGACAAGGAACACTAATCCACTGCTTCATAAGTAATGACGGACGATTGCTACGGTTTCGCACAGAAGTTTGGCTTCACAATAGTTCAGAAGTGGTCAGTTTGATTAAGTTGAAATAACGTTGCAAGTTTCTTAAATCCGCCCACCTGTCCACACGGTGGTACGAATGTGTTCACCGCGATCAATCAATTGGTGGGTTATAGACAGTGTGGTGAAGTGTGGGTTCTCAAGACCTCTGGCTGGCACTGAAGATTAGATCAAAATATTCTCCAGAGGGACCCTCGATAGCTCCCAAAATTGGAAGTCCTTCTGCCAGCAGTTGATTGAACCAGCAATTAGTATGGTTACACCTCACTGTTATCTTTATTTCACGAGCACTACCACCATCTGCATTGCTACTCATCCTATCTTATTGCTCTACCAATAATATAACAAGATTACAATTGTATAATAGCGCCTTTCAGTCAAATGTCCCGAGGTCCCAACTCGCCAGACACTGCCTTCGAAATATTATAATCATAATATGATTTGCAAACGCCCACAAAACTCACGCCTGGTCGCAGACGAGACACACATACCCAGGCATAGCAAGGAAACTGCAGAGAGGGGGAGTGGGGGAAGGCAGACATGCAGCAAGCCAGTGCCAACATTTGCCAAACACTGCTTCGTAACGATGTAGGTTTTTCACAGCTCGATACTTGATGATTGCTTCCAAAAGCTGCTCTCTCGGGACAGCCGCGTCGATCGCTCCCTCTCTCCACCTCGCGTCTGAGGATGCCTCGAACGCGTGAGGCGAAACGCCGCGAGGTGGAGAGAGGAAGCGATCGACGCGGCTGTCCCGAGAGAGCAGCTTTACGAAACAATCGTCAAACACTGCTTCCTGTGCATTGCAATGTAATCGGCCGATTAATTAATGAGCGTTCTTTAGGTACCGGAGGCAACACGGAAGAAACCCATGCAGAACAGGGGAAGGACCCACAACCTCCACACAGAATGGTGCTTGAGGCGGGCTCTGAACTGCCTAAGGCTGGACCTTCTTATTGTGCGCTGCAGATGCTACTGATGTGTAGCCACCCTGCCGCCCAATACCAACATTCTCATTATTGTCTTCTCATCTCATCTCATTATCTGAAACCGCTTAATCCTATATAGGGTCACGGTGAAGCCGGAGCCTATCCCGGAAACACAGGGCGCAAGGCAGGAATACACCCGACGACGGGACGCCGGTCCATCGTCAGGCATTGCGGGACAATTTTAGTCTGCGAGCCAATCAACCTATCCAGGAGCATGCTTTTGGACTGTGGGAGGAAACCGGAGTACCCGGCGAAAACCCACGCGGACACGGGGAGAGAGCATGCAAACTCCACACAGAAAGGCACCCGAGCCGAGAGATTCGAACCCGGGATCTTCTTGCTGTGAGGCGTCAGCGCTAACCACTGGGCCACCGTGCCGCCCTATTGTCTTCTCGACTTTGGTATTTACCGTTGCCTGACAGAGATGTAAGATAAGCGCCGTCCGTAGCCGATCTTTCGGCATAGCAGTGTCGAGCGTTCCCCCTTCTCTCGCCTTCGCCGCGTTTCGCCTCCCACGCTGGAGGAGGCGTCAGCGGGCGCGAGAGGCGAAACGTCGCGAAGGAGGAGGGCGGCGGCTATCCCGAAGGGAGAGAGAGAGAGAGAGAGAGAAAAAACCCACCTGTGGAGAGCAGAGCAATTCTCATCACTCATCGAGCCGTGACAAACCGACGTCGGTACACCGTGTCGTTTGTCTGCACCGCGCCATGCTATCAGGAGTCACATCACCTGGCAGTAGTAGCAGGGTGTCTATTAAACAATAACATCAGCGCATCACGGATAGAAAGTCCTGCTTGCGGCAGTGTGATTCCTGCCTCTGGCACTTTTGTGTGTGGAAGTTTGTGCGCGGGCGGTACGGTGGCCCAGTGGTTAGCGCTGTCGCCTCACAGCAAGAAGGTCCCGTGTTCGAATCTCTCGGCTCGGGTGCCTTTCTGTGTGGAGTTTGCATGCTCTCCCCGTGTCCGCGTGGGTTTTCGCCGGGCACTCCGGTTTCCTCCCACAGTCCAAAAGCATGCTGCTGCATAGGTTAATAGGCTCGCAGGCTAAATTGCCCCGCAGTGCCCGGCGATGGACTGGCGTCCCATCGTGGGTGCATCCCTGCCTTGCGCCCTGTGTCTGCCGGGATAGGCTCCGGCTCACCGTGACCCTGTATAGGACTACGTGGTTTCAGACAATGAGATGAGATGAGCAGTTTGTGCCCTACCCATTCCCCCCCCACCCCGGTTCTGTGTGAGTTTTTATCCGGGTCCTCTGGTTATCGCGCACTCACGGGACACGTCATTCATTAATTGGCCGACAACATCACAATGCACGAGATGCGGTGTCTGGCAAATGTTGGTGCCGGCTGGCTGCGTGGCTGCATTCCGACCCGCACACCCCCCCCTCCGGGCATCCCCTCCGGGCATCTCTACGGATTCCTCGCGAAGCCTGCGTGTCCGTGTCTCGGCCATGACGAAGCGTGAAATCAATGCTCATGATTGTTGTGTGCCGTGGCATCTCACCGGCGAGAGCGGGCCCGGCGAGAACGGGCCCGATCAGGACGCGTTGGCGCAACGGAGCCGCGCGGAAAATATCCGCGAGCAATGAGCCTCGAGTCACGGGCGGTGACTCGCAGATCGTAACCGAATGGCAGCGGAGAGCTTTGCGTGTCCCAGCGAAACCCAGAGCCCTGTCACCTGGAACCGAGCACTTATGCTGAGGTGTCCCCTTGGTGAATATGTCTGGAGTCCAGAACTCGCGCTAAGGCTGTTCGTTATTGTGGTGAAAGGGTTTGCTGATTTCAATGAACTCCAGAGCTATGTCGCACGCAGTCCAGCACTCCGACTGGGGTCTCTGTTGGTGAACAGGTCTGGAGTCCAGGACTCCTGCTAGGGTCTCCATTGGCGAACAGGTCTGGGAGGAGTTTCCAGACAAATAACCATCCGAAGACCCTCCGTCTAAGGGAAGCTGATGCTACGAGGAATATCCAACCATAAAATCCTGCTCCAATAACCCCAGCATTGGGAGCAACCTGGGAAATCCTGGGCAGTGACCGTTTACAGCGGCAACAACTTTACGGTCCAGTGGTAGCACATTCGTCGCTTGTCGCAGCGGTTTCCAGTTCGAATCCGTGCACCGTCCTGGTTATTGCTGCGGTGTGTGCATTAACCATAAAATAATGCATGCCTTCTGCTTTGCAGTGGATCTCTAATGTCGTTTAAAATGAGTAACACAAAGCATACCGGAGTGATATTGTCTTTTTTACAAAACCCTAAGAATGTACTTGCAAAGCACTCACGTGCGATTTGGCACAGCAATGCACTGCACACTTCTCTCCAGAGCTGTTCTTTCGGAATGATCATATCGAGCATTCTCTCCGATGTTCTTCGTGATGTTTCGTCACCAACGTTTGGGGCATCATCAGGCTTCAGAAGAGCAATTCTCAT
Organism: Mordacia mordax; assembly: GCA_036362905.1. NCBI lineage: Eukaryota > Metazoa > Chordata > Hyperoartia > Petromyzontiformes > Petromyzontidae > Mordacia > Mordacia mordax. Next base: position 8,291,310 of record JAZEWT010000002.1, read on the forward strand.
GGATCGAGCCATGTAATAAAGCTTCATGAATGCACACAGCCACACTTGCCACCCACCGTATAACTCCCACAGACCGTGTTTCTGAAGCATAGCACCTGCCTACAAGCAATTATTTAATAGTATATGAACGCGTATCATTCCATCTGACGTCAATACGGGTTATTTAAAACAGATATAAACGAACAAAAGGGGTACATGTATAGGCTGACGGGGCTTATTTGCAGTGGTGAGTGGACACTTTGAGGCCTACACCTTTTACCTTTTATTGACATGTGGCAGCAGTTGCTTTGCTCTCGCTGCATTCGGTGGTAGGGCTATTCCTCGAGGGAGCTATAGAGAGCCTCTCCAGAGGTGGTATTTGGCCTAATCTTCCACGCTGGTCAGAGGCGAGTGTCATACATTCGTTGTTTTACATTGTATAGATCGTTTGCGTTGAGTTTAGTTGGAACGTTACTCATGTCATTGTCATAAACTGCTTAGTCCTGTACAGGGTCGTGGTGAGCCAGAGCCTATCCCGGCAGACACAAGGCGCAAGGCAGGGATATTCCACGATGGGACGCCAGTCCATCGCCGGGCACTGTGGGCAATTTAGTCTGCAAGCCAATTAATCTATGCAGCAGCATGTTTTTTAGACTGTGGGAGGAAACCGAAGTGCCCAGCGACAACCCACGTGGACACGGGGAGAGAACTCGCAAACTCCACAGAGAAAGGTACCCGAGCCGAGATTCGAACCCGGGACCTTCTTGCTGTGAGACGACAGCGCTACTCACTGGGCCACCGTGCTGCTCAGTTGGACCGAGTGATGTAGATTTATTTACTTGCACGAATTTGTTGGAAGTGTATGTGATGGTGTGAGTCGCCCCAGATAAGAGTATCCGCAGAATCATAAATAATCGCAGGAATCCCGCATCCAGACCTTGCAAGCTCACTGGGTATATTCTGCTGTATTAATTAACATCTATCTATCTTTTAGATCGGGGGCAACAGCGCGAATTTCAAATGCACTAAATGACAGTAAGTTTTTTAAGTAAAAGAGGGCAGATAAAAATTCACTAATTCATCGTGAAACGACTTCAAATAGCGTGGATACGAGCCGTTATGTAGACACATGCGTACACAACGCGTACACACTCTAATAGTCCATTTCCTTTGCAGACAGCGGCAACACAGACACGTGTGCAGAGTGCGTAAATTAAATAAGCGTTTGTTTAGGCGGTTAAAAACTATATTTCCCCGTGTGAAATTTTTTGTTTTTATTTTTTTCCAGAGTAACGGGGCCCGTGGCACGAGTTTGGGAAATTGTCGGGATGTGAGGTCAGCGGAATGGAATGTGCAGACTCAGCGCGTTCGTCATGTCACGTTTCACCTGCCGCAGACAACCGCCACAAGCTACGCCCCCCCCCTCCCCCCGTCGCCTTTTCGGCAAGTATCGCGTGAGGTTTGGCATGAATGTCCGACGTTTCACCGCACGTGCTAGGAGCTTCTTCAGTTCTCGACGTTGCTTCAGAGGCTGCCGGCGTGAGAGGGCGAAACGTCGGACACCATGGCGGAACGGCGCATGCCGTACGACGCGCATGACACAACCGAGAACCGGGGAAGAACTCAGTCCCGGAAGCAACCGCACCGACGTAGGTTTTCATGCCTCTGTGTATGAGAGATGGGCGGCACGGTGGCCCAGTGGTTAGTGCTGTCGCCTCACAGCAAGAAGGTCCCGGGTTCGAATCTCTCGGCTCGGGTGCCTTTCTGTGTGGAGTTTGCATGCTCTCCCCGTGTCCGCGTGGGTTTTCGCCGGGCACTCCGGTTTCCTCCCACAGTCCAAAAAAAAAGCATGCTGCTGCATAGGTTAATTGGCTCGCAGGCTAAATTGCCCCGCAGTGCCCGGCGATGGACTGGCGTCCCATCGTCGGTATATCCTTGCCTTGCGCCCTGTGTCTGCCGGGATAGGCTTCGGCTCACCGCGACCCTGTATAGGACTAAGCGGTTTCAGACAATGAGATGAGATGAGTGTATGAGAGCTGCTCTCCGTGGCTGATCCTTCGGGACAGCCGTGTCGAGAGTTCTCTCGCCTGAAGAGAACGCAGCGAGGAAGCATGTCGCGAAGAAGAGAGAAGGAGCACTCGACACGGCTATCCTGAAAAAAAGAAACTGTTTTGAAATAGCATTGTTCCAAAATGTGTTCACATTTCACTCTTTTCCTGTGTCTCTTATCAAGTTAGTCAGGGTGGCCAAACGCACACGGCAAGCTGGTGTGCAGTACAAATATGTAGATCTCCCGCATAGCCGGTACTGACTTTAGGATCTAGTTCTGCTAGCGAGTAGCATTGTCCTGAGCTGGCAACATCTGGCTCACACTGACAATCGCGGCTCAAAAGAAAGCCATGTCTTTGGTCGGCCAATCAGTTTGAAGGACAACGCATACGTGATCAAAACTTCTTGTTTGCATATTTCACCACAAGTGTGTGTGGCTTTTGCAAGCTAAACACTTTGTGAAAGGTGTCTATTTTGGTGTTTTAAGATCTTAACACCCGTACAATTGCCAGAAATGGCGAAAGCCTTTTCTACCGCCACCTTGCACTCATTTGACGCTGAGTCGACCTCGGGTGTAGGCCCAGGGCAGGTTCCGCAAATCATCACCGATGTTGGCTGTGAGCGGAATCGAACTCGGGCCGACGGATTTATAGCGCAGTGCGCGAACCGCGCGCGTACACGCGTGCGTACACGCGTGCGCGCACCGAGGCTTCCAGTGCGGTTTCAACGCGCGTTGTCGAGCGCGCGGCACTAACGTAGCCCGAGTTATAATTGCCCCGTCCGTCGTGTTCGTTCACAGGAGCCAGTGGCACGGCTGTGCGGTTTTAACCGCACGCGCAATACATGATAAAAAAAAAAGGTCTTGCCCGAGGTGGTTAAGATTCTCGCCTTGGGCGCCTTTCTGTGTGGAGTTTGTTTGTTCTGCCCCTAGCCGTTCTGCTTGCGTTTCCCTCCGGGTTGTCAGGTTTCCTCTCATAACAAAAAAAAAACCCACACTTATTAATTAATTGGCCGATAACATCATAGCGTATTGGAAGCATGTCTGGAAAATGTTGGCACCGGCTGATGGCATGGCTGCCTTCCCACCATCTCTGTAGCATTCTCTCGCCGAACGAATACCTTCAACTCGGAGTGGATGCTGTGCGCGGTATACACTGTAATAGTACAAAATTACGGCGATGGACCGGCGTCCCGTCGTCGGGTGTATTCCTGCCTTACGCCCTGTGTTTCCGGGATAGGCTCTGGCTTCACCGTGACCCTATATAGGATTAAGCAGTTTCAGATAATGAGATGAGATGAGATGAGTACAAAATTCAATTTCTCTCACGGAAAAAACAGTGGCCCAACGTATTCCAGAAGTGATTCTCAACATGAGCCCTTTATAAAAGATGGCCGCAGAAAAATTCAGGAGATGACACAAAAGATGAAACAGGAGGTCGTGTATTATATTACACTTAAAATGTTTTACAAGCCTTCAAGCAGATCCTCGCACACACTTAATTCCAATATAAATAGATTCCAGAAACACGAGGTATGATTTTCCACAGATGCGTTGGCTAGCAAAATGATATAAATGCCACAACTGCCAGAAGAGTCTTTTATTTTTTGCCATTTTTTTTTTATCCCAGTATTTCGACCCGGCGTTATGTATTGAGGCTCGGGCACGTGAACTAATATCGAAATAAATCAATGTAACTAACTTCACTCGAGTTTTATGCTCACGTGTTTTACTTTTGGGGTCAGGCTCAGGTCCACATGTGTAACCAAAACAATCCAGTCTGCGTTTTTAGGGGCGCCCTCATGCAAAGACAAAGGTCCCCCGTGTAAGCTTAAAAGGCCGCCGGTGCAATTGCTGTGAGTAGCACCTATGAAGAAAATACGGCACACGAGGAGGTGAGTGGCCAACACCACGCCCGGCCACCTTTGTTTCCCCCTTGTCTCCCCAATCCACTCTGCCTTGCCGTTAAGGTCCATCGGTCAGGACGGCTGTGCGGCGGTCGGGGAGCCGTAGTCTGTAATGATGTAGGTAGTCTGACAAGCTGGTGGGCGGCGCTCGGTATTTTGACGCCAAAAACCTAAATCAGCGATGACTCGAGGCCCCCCCCCTATTCTCTCGCAACGACGGTCCTGCTTTAACCACAGATCCTTGCTAAGGCCCCTAGGTTTGCCACTGCTTGCCAAGGACCCGTTTCCGTCTCACTCGACTGCGCCTGAATTGCGTTGGTTCGGGCAGCCCCGGCGCGGACAAAGCTGCTCTGGTATTGACATTTTAAGTGCTATCTCTGCGGCGGGATTGTGTTGTTTTACATCGATGATGTTATTGCAAGCGAGCGCTCGACACAATGGCATCGTGTGTACTCACAACGTATTGAGATTTTTTAACTTCTTGAAGGCTCCGGGGGGAATTTCGTGAATTCTGTTGAACCTCAGGTCCCTGTGGGAAGAGAAAAATAAACATTGTGTGGCTTGCCACGACACGGAGACGTAAATCACATCTTGACAACAGCACGCTCGGAGACAAAGCCACCGCTACACCAGTGTGCCGCGATGCGAATCTGCAGGGCTCCTCCTATCCGCGGTGGCGCGGGGGATGGGAACCACATATTCCTATTATCCGTGCAAAATTTCACTCCGTTCATCCGTGGGCAGGGTGGCACGGTGGCGCCTCACAGCATGGAGGTACCGGGTTCGGGTGCCTTTGTGTGTGGAGTTTGCGAGTTCTCTCCCCGCGTCCGCGTGGGTTTTCGCCGGGCACTCTGTTTTCCTCCCACAATCGAAAAAACATGCTGCTGCATAGGTTAATTGGCTTGCAGACTAAATTGCCCTCAGTGCCTGGTGACGGACTGGCGCCCCATCGTGGGCATATCCCTACATTGCGCCCTGTGTCTGCCGAATAGGCTACGGCTCACCGCAACCATCTCATCTCATCTCATTATCTGAAACCGCTTAATCCTATATAGGGTCACGGTGAGCCGGAGCCTATCCCGGAAACACAGGGCGTAAGGCAGGAATACACCCGACGACGGGACGCCAGTCCATCGCCGGGCATTGCAGGACAATTTTTAGTCTGCGAGCCAATCAACCTATCCAGGAGCATGCTTTTGGACTCTGGAAGGAAACCGGAGTACCCGGCGAAAACCCACGTGGACACGGGGAGAGCATGCAAACTCCACACAGAAAGGCACCCGAGCCGAGAGATTGGAACCCGGGACCTTCTTGCTGTGAGGCGTCAGCGCTAACCACTGGGCTACCGTGCCGCCCTTCACCGCGACACTGTAGAGGACTAAACCGTTTCTACAATGAGATGAAATGAGATCCGTGGACAATTCGCGGATAACACGCACGATGCATTCTCATTTGCAAATGTACTCCTCTCGTGTACGTATATCCGCACAAATGTATTCCGCAACATGTTATGGAATGAACTGCAGATAATTCTCGATAAGAGGTCAAATAGAAGCATAAACGATAGGGGTGTTTTACAGAAACTGCTGCTTCCAGTGAATATCAAAAATCGTGGGTGGCAGGGTCACAAGTTAGAGGCATTCTGCTGTTCATTCACTCATTATCATCTCATCTCATTGTCTGAAACCGCTTAGTCCTATACAGGGTCACGGTGAGCCGGAGCCTATCCCGGC
>JAZEWT010000002.1:8325441-8337470 GCA_036362905.1 Mordacia mordax
GTTTCAGACAATGAGATGAGATGAGATGCTGAAGGGTGCTGGGCCGCACGGTGGCGCATTGAGTAGCGCCGCGGCCTCACAGCAAGGACACCCGAGTTTGATTCCCGAGACGGGTGCCGTTGAGTGCAGAGTTCGAGTGTTATCCCGCCTGTGCCCGCGTGCGTTGTCGCCGCGTTTCCTACGACAGCCCAAGTCAATTGACCTGACCCGTTGACTTGCCTTGTGCCCTGTGTTTTGCCAGGGTAGGTTCTGGTCCCGCGCAATCCTGTGCAGGATTAAGCGGATTCCGATAATGATGATGATGACGACTTGAGGGTCCTATTCAGTGGCGTTAAATGAAATGTTTATATTGAATAAATGCAGACGGAAGCCCACCGAGGCATCGTTCAGATAGGGGTGATTGGAAGCGTAGAGTCTACACACGGGGATACAAATGTACAGCACAGTAACGCAAACACACCAATAGCAATGCAAATATTGTAGCGCATCATTATCACTACCCGTTTAAGCCTCCACTAGGTCACATAGCGCCGGAGCCAATCCCAATAGATTTAAGGCGCAAGACAGAGCTATACCGAGGATGGGACACTAGTCCATCGCAGGGCACCGGGGGCATTTTCGTCAGGCCAATTAAACTAGAAAGCAGCATGTGATTGTACAAGCATGCATTTAAGATACATTTTTTGATTGCTTCCAAAATGCTGTTGTCTCGGGACAGCCGCGTCGATTTGTCGAAAAATAGTTTCAAGTAATTGAGTTATGAAGAACGGGTTAAACGTTACATCGGAGGTTCGCGAGATAAAATCCTGGTTGGAGGTGGGCACTGTCACTTGTCAGAGATAATTATAACATCGGTCTGGGGGGTAAGTCGGCAGTAATTACCCGATGATTATACTCGCCCCTGTCATGGGACTGTGGAATTTTCACCACTGGCCTAGAGCTGTGGGCGGAAGTACTGCAATATAGCAGCGAACGTGTGTCCCACAAACGATGATTCTGAGTGTTAGAGTTAGTGGGGAGCGGTGGTGCAGCGGTTAGCGCAGAGCGCTACAAACCTGCTAGGTTATGAACGCGATTCCCGATTACGGCCAACACCAGTCATGATTTAACGAACTGTTCCTGGGCCTCCCCTAGGTCGACTCAGCCTCAAATGCTTAATTGGCGCGGCGTGTAAACATTGTTACCAACTAGACAGAGGCGGCCGGATGTGGTTCTGGCCACACACTCCCTCGCGCGCCTTGCTGCCTTTAACAGCTGCTCGCTAACTGCACTTGACCCTACATTTGATTAAAGCTATACGGGGTATCTTTGCGGTCGGTGTTGCGGATTAATTTAATTCTCATTTTCGCCCGTGCTCCGAGGAGGGGGTCGCTGGTCCTAGAGAGATGTAAATTCCACCCCCCATTCATGCGAGAGTCTCACGTTGACCGCTGAAAATAGATTCCAACCTCGTTAGTTCCCAGGGGTCGAGATTACCCTCGGACCCGTTCCTCTCGTGACCCCGCCGCGCGCGTCCGCGCTCTGCATATTCACGAGCTAAGTGTTGTAACGTGATTGCGTTACGTGATATAAAAGACAAACAACGCGTGTCAATTTCACTTAAATGTTGTTTGTGCCACGAATCAATTTGAGCCCAAGCCGTGGTGATTTCGATCAATTGTAATTTTTTTTTTGTGCGCTGAACTCGCGACTTAATGGAATGCAGACAACTCTGAAATACGTAAGTTGAGTGGATTAATTTCCCGTGCAATGGTCTTTTGTTCCGTGTGTGTGGACGCGTATGTGTTCAGATGGTGCAGTGGTTTGTACACTGCACCTTGAACAAAACAACCTGAGTTCGAATCCAGGTGGCACCGTGTGTAACGCTGCCGCCACACAGCCAGCAGAACCCGGTTTAGATTCCCCGCTCGGATACCTTTGTGTGTGGAATATGCGTGATCTCCCCCGTGTCCACGTGTGTTCTTGCCAGGTACTCCAATTTTCTCCCACAGTCCAAAGACTCGCTGCCTAGGATCGTTGGCCTCATTAAATTGTCCTCCTTGGACTGCGATAGACTGGCGCTCCGGCTGCTTCCGACCCTGTACAGGATTAATCAGCCGCTGATAATGAATGAATAATTCAGTTCAATTCACAGCCTTGCCACATAAGTCGCATCTAACCGTTACCACTGCGCAACCGAACCAATCAGGTGCGGTCAAGCCAGCCTGGCCCAGCTCGTATAGAGCCAGGTGGGTTTTCCACTATCGATGCTGAGCCGTCGCCCTAACGTCACATACAACGAACGCATCATGACCGCAACCCTTTTCCTGCTGGGTTCCAAACCAGATCCAGTCGTCTTGCGAGGCGCCACCGCTTGGTCCTGGCCCTCCTTCGCAAATAGCCAGTGGAAAAGGTACACGTGTCATGAAGGCTCCGTGCTGGCTCAGCCCAGATATCCCAGTGAGAAAACGGGTAAAGGGCAGATGGGTGTGAAACTAACTGCATCACCGACTTGTGTGCCATGCCGGCCTTAATAATAGATGCTTGCTAACAACACTCTCTACCAAAGGCTTACCAGAATGAACAGCGGACCATTGCATCGTGTCTATGTCGGGCTCACTGACTAGTGGGACACTGCTAGCAATTCCATAAACTCTGTGGATTCCTGGCCATTCATCAGGTTTGATTCCGGGCCAAGTACTGTTTGGTCCTCCTCTTGCAAAAATCACAATAACAATAAAATATGAGCTCAATACTTAATGGGTGCTCACCAACAGTCTCGTGGTTAGTACGCTGCACTAACCACATCTGAACCAGTCCGTGTCCTCCTGTAAGTCGATTCAAGCCTCAAACAAGTATCCGGGATGTTGTGCGAACATGAGCAACAGTAAGATAGGGGCACCCTGCCGTGCAGTTGTCCCCACTGCCCCTCGTGTGACATTCAGTCCTTTAGAGGCGCCTCGCTAACAGCATTCTGCGAGGGTACCTCGCCCAATGTGTGTGTCCACAGATACGTGAAGTGGGGAGCGGCGGTGTGGCCGTTTGCGCCCAAAACGTCCGACACCCGTGACGATTTTACCGACTGGTCGTGGGCCTTCCGTAGGTCGACTCAGCCTCAAATGCGTACCTGGTGCGTGCGGTCGTGGTGCTAGCCCCCAAACCTCTCATCTGCCGTGCTGGCCTTACAGCTGCTCGCTAACAGCACTTGATCCAAAAGTCTGTTCAGACTATATGGGTAAATCTTTGTCTTTGTCTTGTGTGTGTTACAAAATATGTTTTAAATGTTTCGTGTTAAGGAGTAAATGGTCGCTTGAGGGAATTAACCCTGGGAGTCTGAATGATGTCACAGCGAGCAGTGAATTTTCCATAAGCCACAATTCCTGTGAGCTTCAGTGCTGAGCGGAAAATACTTCTCTCTATAAAAGTATATTTCCTTAACCAAGTATTGTAAGTTTTGTCTCTGAAATGTTCCTTGCTTTTAATTTCATACATATTGTATGCGTGCCTGTGCACACATGCGGGTACAGAACCGCCGTATAATAATAAAAATAATAATTATTCACTTCAGAAAAACGTACAAAAAGATCAATGTGCAGCCCTGCGATTCTTTAGTCAAGCCCCTACTGATGGAAGGCCCCACTAGCGGCAGATCTCGAGTGCCCCTCTGGAGGGATTGTCTCGTCTCGTGTATTGATGTGAGTGTTCACGACTCGATGTTTGAGGATTGCTCTTAAGAGCCACCGTTGCGGGATTGCTGCATCGAGCGTGCCTCCTCTCTGCTACGCGACGTTTCGCCACCGACGATGGAGGAGGCATCATCAGGCTTCTGAAGCGCAAGGATGGCAGGAGAGAGGAGGGACGCTCGACACGGCTATTCCGAAGGAGCGGTGTTTAAGAGCAATTATCTCTTCACTTCCACGCCGCAGGTCAGACGTTTAAGAGGAGGTGCGAGTACCTACACTTTATCCCACCACGCGCGAACTGTTGATCGATCATCTGTGGCACACCCAGTGACACAGGCCCACCGGCAGACTGAACCAGAGACATCTGGCTTGCCAATGTGGTAACCATCCTAGTGACATAAACCTCCTCGACAACTTTATGAATATTCCTGCATTTGAATCGATTTTTTTACAATTACCAGAATGCAATCTTATGATCGCTGGGCTTAACCCAACGTTAAGAGTTTAGTATTAACGTAACTAAACGTTCGTGAGGATGATATATATATATTTTTTTTAAATACGCACAATGTGATGTAGGGGCGGCGCGGTGGCCCAGTGGTTAGCGCTGTCGCCTCACAGCAAGAAGGTCCCGGGTTCGAATCTCTCGGCTCGGGTGCCTTTCTGTGTGGAGTTTGCATGCTCTCCCCGTGTCCGCGTGGGTTTTCGCCGGGCACTCCGGTTTCCTCCCACAGTCCAAAAAGCATGCTGCCACATAGGTTGATTGGCTCGCAGGCTAAATTGCCAGGCAGTGCCCGGCAATGGACTGGCGTCCCATCGTCGGTATATCCTTGCCTTGCGCCCTGTGTCTGCCGGGATAGGCTCCGGCTTCACCGTGACCCTGTATAGGACTAAGCGTTTTCAGATAATGAGATGAGATGGAGACAATGTGAGATTTTCTTCCTCCCGTAACTTGGACACGGAGAGAATAGTTTCGTTTCCCGTTTCGCGATGGCCTCCACGCAGAGCGCGCCCCCGTCTGCCCACCACCTTCCCTGGAGCCATCATCTCCAGCAACGGGATTGAAAATTTGACAATATTATAAATGTTGCAGCAACATTATTGTATGAAGATGCTTAACGGGCTAGCCCTTCCACGCATCTCACTACGGAATGCAGAGAATATGCATAAGCTACGAGTCTTGCCAAGCCATTGCTTGATGACAGTCTCCATTCAACTTAGCACCTGCACACGCGCTAATCCCATCCCTCCAGCTCCCCGTGGATCGTAACCTTACCGTGGTGGAGAGGTTTCCAATGAATCCCAGAGCTGCGTCGCCCGGAGTCTAGCACTAGTGCTGAGGTCTGCATTGGTGAACGGGTCTGCGGGCGGGTTCCAGACGAATAACGATCCGAAGACTGTCCGACTAAAGGAGGCTGGTGGCGGGAAGGTCATCCGGCCGTAAAATGTTGCTCCAGTACCCCCACCACTGGGGTGGCGAGGGTAAGGCCAACCCGGATCATTTACACAGGTGGCATCTCCTCGGTAGATGTCCGCACAAATGTTCTGCAACGATGTGTCTATAAAAAAAAACGCACAAAAAAGTTTATTGTTGCTGATTTTCCGTTTTGGCTCCGTTGTTGTGTTGTTGACGTGCCGTTCTCTCCGCAGCTCTGTGCTGCGCTTTGTGACCCTCGGGTGGAAAGCGCTCTATAAGTGCAGTTATTATTGTTATTAAATGCGTTCCATTCCTTGGCTGCCGCTCCACCGGCAGCCCCTATTCCTTCTCGACGCGAAGCGCGTCCTGCCCGAGGCCCCTTGACCCTTGCTCACCGTTTGAGTGGTTTCTCCTAAGCGGTGGCGGGTGCTCGCTCTTCGCTCAGCCTCGCGTGCCGCTCGGCGATTCGTCGCTTTTCGTTTCGTGACCACCGCGACGCTTACCGCGTGACTCTGCCACCGGCTCCGACCTGCCCAGCGACGCGCGCCTCTCACGTCGCCCGCCACATGACGAGGCGCCCCTGGCTCTGTGATGATGGCTCGATGTCACTACTGGAGTTTCACGTCCGCTCAGGTCAAGTACAGAACAGTTACAAAAGTAAAAAAAAATGCAATGAAATCCATTTTTGGGTGAGGTCACGTAGAAAATTATAGATTGTAAAATAGTGTCGTTTAACCCTCCACCCTTTACAAAAAAAAATATTGTGGGGTCGCTTTTCAACACACCGGTGTGCTGAGATAGTAAAGGAATTGGTGCGTCTTCTGTTCAACGTGACAACCCCTTGCTGATCGGCCGTGTCTGGTGGTGGAGGGTTAAACGACACTATTTTATTATCTATAATTTTCTACGTGACCTGACCCAAAAAATGGATTTCATTGATAATATTGGTCACGAAAGCCTTCGAATTTAAGTAAACAAATGCAGTGCGCTTGTGTGAGATCGTCGCGGCTCCATGTATGAGGAATTGCTCTCCATAGCGGCGCTTTCGGGATATCCGTGTCGAGGGGTCCCTCCCTGAGCCATCAAGAGGTTTCTCCCCCCACGTGGGATGACGCGTGACGTTGGAGATGCCAAACGTCGCGGAGGACAGAGGAGGAACGCTGTACGGGGCCCTCCCGAAACAGTGGCCACGGAGAGCAATGCGCTCGCTCAGCGGCAACATCACAACGCCGTTGACATCTTGCTCGAGTGCGAAGAAATGAAAAAAAAATCTCAAACTTACAGAGACGGGAATCGCGAGCGCCTCGGCGAGCGGCGCGCAATCTGGAGACGCGATTAAAACACGGCGGGCGCCGCATTTCACCCGAAAGCGCATTAACGACAAGAAAACAAGAGGCGGTTATCCTCGTACCCATCAAGTGTCCCGTGGACGGCGCCGATAACGTCCCGTAATGATGGGTACATTGTTACGGCAGCAGCGGCCAAATTAATTCCGCTCGTATCGATTGCCGAGGCTGGCCCGGAGTGTTTCTCATTTATGGGGGCAGGAGGGCGGGGGGGGGGGGAGTCGTTTTTGGGGATGAACGTCCACCAAAGCCGAAGCTTATCGGTAATAAGCAGCCTTCTGCATGGCATTTATTAGTAACGCGCGCTGATTGCTATTATTTTCCAATCCGTGTAGACATTAGCGTCCGAGATAACGGCGAGAAACGCCCCGGATTGATGCCCGTGTGTGTGTGTGTGAGCGCACGCGTCTCTCGACGCAGGCACAAATGAGAACCCTGGTGCGGTGTGTAAACATCGCCATTAGGGGGACAAAGGTGGCCGTACGTTGGGATGGCCACGCACCCACTCCTCCTCCTCCTCCTGTGTGTGCCGTGCTGACATTTATAGGCGCTAGCCGACAGCACTTTCCGCGACAGCCTGTGCAGACACCGCGAGGCATCTTTGGTGGCGTAGTCATACGGATTCTGTGTTAACGCTCAGGAAACGCGTGTTCCGTACGCGGCCTTCAACACCTCCACTCGAACGTCTTTGCGAACTTGGCGCCGGCTCCCCAGGGTAGATTTGGTCTAAAACGAACGTTCGCTTCATCTCTGCTCGCTAACGGTTCTTGCTAAAAGAATCCTCAAGGGATTAGCCAAAGCAAAATAATCCGTGAATTTGTTTTCTGAGCGCGCGTCACGATGTACAAAATACTACGGACCGAGATTTGAATGCAGATATTAAATAAGTCAAGGTAAAGGTGCAGCCCTGCAGTTTCTGGAACACATCACCGCTTGCAGAAGGGCTTTCAATACAGACAGCCGTGCTACAGGAAACCTGGCCTACTATCCCACGCTGAGCAGACCTTTCTGGAAGAGGTGTGCGTACCCACACTATGCCCCACCGCACGCGATCAAATGACCGTGGGGAATCTATTTAAACCGCTGGGTGGAAGGACGTGGAGGTGATTTTTTAAACCTCTCCCATCGTTTCAACTGCCGCGCCGTGATATTTTAATCGAGGCGGATTTGCAAAATCATCCCAGCTCCACGGAGCCCAGGGTCAGCTAAGCGCGCATACTTTATATTAAAATATCGCCTTTCACTCGCTAACGTATTCATCACGTCATTCGTTTATTCCTTTAGATCACACGCATTAATACGCACGCATTCCTTCAATCAATTAACGTTAGGGCTGTTAATGGAGCTGTCTGGCCACACGCTCGGTAACGATATTTTCAAGTTCTCGCTAAATCTGCTTTACAATAGGGCAAGTTGCGGGGTCACAATACCGAGCGCGCTATCATGAAATTAGTGGATGTAATCCCGCCATTAACCAGCTCGTGGAAAGTGTTGTATAAATCCCAGCCGCACAATCTGGCGGGAGGGGAGATAGAAAGAAAAAACAACGATAAGGGCCTCATTAACATGTAAATGGGTCGAATCAAGCAGATTATTTAAGCCCGGCCACAATCGCAAATTTGAGATAAAAACTTGGTCGCGGAGCGGCGTGCTCACGCAATTACCTCTGTGATCCGGAGTTAACTCGCGGCAACGTTTAAATTAATACGCCGTTTTCACGGTCAGACCGATCATCGAAAGGGCGCCGGCACAGGCGCAGCGCTGCAACGTCCCGCACAGGGCACCGCTGGCGGAAGGGGCTCTAATACTGGGAGCGCTACGTTTTCACAGCCCGAGGAACGCTCAACACAGCTGTCCCAAAATAGCAGCCCTTAAAGAGCAATTCTCAGGGCAATACTGCTATTATACTAATATGGCGAATGTGCAAGTACTATATATTACAGAAGGGAATCGATAGACTAAGGGTGTATTCCCTGCAATTTCTGGCACGTGCTTAGGCTGGCGGAAGGCCCTCTAGTCAAGGGACCCCAAGAGGGTTCCTCCAGGAGGGTATTTGGCCTACTTTTCCCCGCTGAACTAAAGTTTTGGTAGGTGTCCGAGAACCCACACTCATGAATGAGAGATCTGGTGACTAATGACACTCGGAGATCAAAAATCTGGTCAGTGGTAAGATACGGTAATCAACTCGGAGGTTCCGAAGAGAATGTTGCATCAACGACAAGAGAGCAATGTGGATGCGATCAAACATTGAGGTGACACCTGGAGGCGAGCTGCCACTCGCAGGAGCTCAAGCCAGATGGTGGAGGAGAACCGTGAGAGCGGACTTTGTGAGTCGCGTGGTTGCCGCGTAACAGCTGTGTGACCTAGCAGAGGGAAGCGAGTGATGACAAGGTGTGTGTGTGTGGTGACACGAGGGGGGTGGGTGGCACTGACAGCTCTTGACTGTGGGGTTCGACCTTGACCTTGGCCTGTTCTTGCGATCACCTACACGTGTACGCATATCGCGCAGCATTCATGAAGAAGCAGAAGTTAAAAAACATAACTGATGGCAGACGTAACCCCCCTGAAGGAGAAACTAACCCCCAAAAAAACCCACCCAGGCTGTGAAAGATATCAAGTGATTGTTGATGTTGTTGAAGCAAGCGCGTTAATCCTGCCGGTTCCCCGCCCACTCTAACTCCCACCTTCCGTCTCCCCACCTTCCCTCCTCCCTCTCCACCCACCCTCCCCCACCTCCCACTCCCCGCAGCAGGCTCCCTCCCACCCACCCACCCACCCCCCCAATCTCCCGGCTCTACTTAACTAGCCTTTCGGAGCAACCCCTGCTGAACATCACAGATGTTAAATCTCACAATTCAGGCGCCGCGTGTGTACTGTTTCAGACATATGAGCACATGGGCGTTCTGGAGATTTCAGGCTGGTTTCTGAGGTTGGGTTCAGAGGAAGGAGGCAAGCGACAGGGAGGGGGAAATGCGAGCGGAGGGGGAGAGGGGGGAGGAGAGCGATGGAACAGAGGAGACGGCAGAGGGAAGGGGGGAAGGGGAGGGGGCGGTCGAGAAGGGAGAGCGCATTTGGGCGCATTTTGCACGGATTATTCACCCGCGTTATTTAATGGCAAATGAGTCGTTTCACCCCCACCGACGAACGCCGTGGAAAGGCGCTGGCTAACGATCGTAATTAAATCATTAAACCTCTCGTCTTTTACACGCTCCATGGAACCTAGCAAAATTAACTCCCAGACAGGATGATTCTCGAGCCCGGAGTACATCAAATAATCCCTCTCCGCGCTTTCTTTTTTTCCTCTCTCTCTCTCTCTCATCGCCACCCCCGCCTCCCAGCTCGATACCCTAAAGCTTTCCCTTGTCCTCCGTTCCCAAACTCCATTGTACCGAGTGCGCTAACCGCGCGGGACCACAAAAATGTGTTGAATTTCATTACCGTTAAGCAAAGAAATATTTTCCAGGCATTGCATGAAAGCCAAAGAGAGAGAGAGAGAGGTTAAGTGCATCGGATGCTTAATGTAAATATGTGTATAGGAATAACGCTTTAGGTAATGCAAATTCCAGAGAAAAAAAAAATATGTCAATACGCATTCAATTTGTGCATGCAAAAAATATGGCAAGAAATACGAAAAATAATAATATCATTTGCATACACATAGGGGTTTGTCAATTTACCATCAAAACAAATTCAAGATCATCTATTCAAACAGCTGTACCAGGAACTGATATCTTGCCGTGGTCGCTATGTTAGCAAGCGTTCCCTGAAATGAGCAACATCATGCGTTGGCCATTTGGGGATAATGAGATGGAAAGTGATTATGGATGGAGTTTGGAACCCCAAGGCCGTGCGTGTGTGCTCGCGTGTTTGCGCGTCTGTGCATCTGTGCGTCTGTGCGTTTGCGCGTCTGCGCGTTTGTATGTCTGCGCGTCTGTGCGTTTGTGCAATACGCTTACAGGCAGAGCGACGTACTTAGCGACACGGGGAGGGAGCCAACAGAAGAGAAAATGAAGATGGAACAACGGAATTTTGCCAATTGGCGTTAAGGCGGAGCTGAATTAGCGAATTGGGCAGCGCGCGTGTCTGTGTCACTGTCGCACTGAGAAAATACAATCGTGTTGTTAGCCCAGAGTGTAAAGACCCCCGTTGCCACAGCAGAGACCGAATGGAAACATCTGCGATGATAGATGCTGAGCTGTTGTTTCTCGGAGTTTGAAAGGCTCGCTCCGGATGTCTTGATGCTGATATATGTTTTGATCGATGTCCCAGTTGCACTTTGAAACATTGAGTTATTGAGAATAATAACGTGATTATTATTCAATGACGATGATCATGATGACGATGATGGATAGGATTCCGATTTCCACGCGGGGGTGACGATGAATGAGACTGAAAAATGTGTCTTGTTATTGATTATCATGGAGATCGTAAACAATTCAAATTAAATCTTGAAAAAATATTTCTTTTTTAAACCTGATAATTTACTCAGATTGTGCTGCCACCACTCAGCATGGTTATCATCGTCTGCATTAACAGCTGTAACGTCTGCATTAACACAGTGGTGACGTCTCCGTTAACACAGTTGTTTTTACACTGAGACTTCCATTACATAAACCTTTTTTGTGAGGTTAATTTTGGTACTGCCACTAGCAGCTACGTTTGAGGAGAGCATAACAATCAACTGGGGCACACATGCCATAAATAAATAGATCCTACATATGCATGAGCAGGCTATTGTGTTCAAAAACCGTGCGCTGAAACTATAGCACAAATAACTCAAATTTGAATAGTCGTGATTTTCATCTGACAAGACCGATGCACTGTTGGATGAACGCTTCCCTAAGCCACCTTCATATCACGATCTTCAGTGATGTCACATTCCACCCGTCACCAGCTCACGAGCTCCATCTCCATTTGGAACGTTCTATCAAACATGTTCCACTGCTAGACACTACCATGAATACTATCTACGGTCGCATTTTATTTCATGACAATCAACTATTTATTTTATTTAAATAGCGATATCATTTACAACTGCCAGTCTGCACGCAATGGTGTTCAGGACCTCTGACAGGATTAAATGGGCGAACATTGTGGCAGAGAGCTCAACTCACAATTAGAAGGTCGCCCAACCCATCATCGCACTGTGGCTGATAAAATACCTACCTAGGTTCATTGGCCGCACTGTTGAGAGACCGGTCTCTGCCACAGCAACGGGGAATTTCCACCAAAGGCTCAGGGCTGTCAGTGGTAACGCGCAGCGGGTGGTGGCTGCTCATTTAGGGGAGGATGCGCTTGACCCTTGACCTTAACAGAAGCCATTCGTCCCTCGCCATAAAAATGTGGAATTGCCACCATCGTTCCGGAGCTCGTTGTGATGTGGAAACGGTAATTTTTAAGAAGGCTGTGAAGGAGAGCGGACACAGGTTCGAGCTATGGTGCACTTTGATCTATCAAAATCATTGCCACGTTACAGCTAACGTTGCCGCGTATTGGTCTGGAAAGGGGTTAAAGGTTATTCATCTGCCTGTTTGGGTTGCACGAGGAATGGGGAAACCCTCCTGAGCAGATAATCTCGTTTTGTTTTTTTTCTGGGGGGGGGGG
>JAZEWT010000002.1:8339741-8353389 GCA_036362905.1 Mordacia mordax
GGGGGTAGGGGCGTTCGTTTCGCAGTCAGCTCACTGTGCCACAAACCCGACGAACCGAGTTCGGATTGTGCTCACGGCCAACGCCGGTGACCATACCTGAACTGGTCATTGGTGCCCCCTTCATCGACTCAGCTTCAAATGAGTACCTAGGACAGTGCGTACACATTGTGACCAAAAGCGGCCGGGTGTGGTTCTGGCCACACAACCACCAAACCACTCATGTGCCCGTGTCGGCATTTAAAGCTGCTCGCTAACAGCACTCAACCCTGCGAAATAATAATAATCATAACAATTGCATTTCTACAGCGCTTTTCACCCGAGGGTCAAAAGCGCTGACCAGAGATACGGAGAGAACGGAATGTCAACAGCGACATGAGAATTGATATTTAGCAACAGTAAACGTATTTTTATTCGGCGTTTTTTTTTGCAAATCCGAGCTGTGGAAAAAACGGCGTGTCAACAACAACATCAGGACAGTTCAACTGAAAGTGAAATAGTAGCAATAAATGATAGGACATAAAGTAAGCGGGAAAACAACAATAATTCTTCAACAAACAAGGAGGGAATAAATGTTCCCGAGCTGGCGCAGAAAGCCATCATCACGGCATGAAACAATTGAGCCGCATCAACAGTCCTAGCCAGAGGGCTTGAAAACTTCTAGAATAAGTGAGTCTTGAGACGAGATTTAAAGATGCCCAGGGACTCAGCTGATCGAATCTCCAATGGAAGGGCATTCCAGAGTCTGGGAGCAGAGGCTCTGTCACCCATCGAATGGATGTGCGGTCTGGGCACATGCAGCAAGCAATATTGGAGGATCCGAGTTGTCGCTTTGAGGAGGTAAGTAAGTCACAGATGTATGTCGGAGCAGCGCCAGTGAGGGCCTTGTAGGTGATGAAGACTTAGTAGTCGATCCTATATTTAACCGGTAGCCAGTGGAGAGACACCAGTACTAGGGATATATGCTCCTGAATGGGTGTGCGGGTGAGGACTCCAGCAGCCGCATTCTGCACACTTTGGAGACGATTGATCAGATATGCAAGGGTGCAGGGAGCAGTGCATTGCAGCAATCGATTCGTGAAGAGATGAAGATGTGTATTAGCTTCTGAGCATCAGTAGGAGACAGGATGTTGCACATTTCTATAGAAATAGGGTACCTTCGTCACCTTGTTGATGTGTGTCTCAAAGGTGAGTAAAGAATCAAGATTCACACCTAGACTCCGGACTGCCGTCGCAATTTCGATGGTCTGGTCGTCAAGCATCAATTGGAAAGGTTTAGCCTTTGACAATTGGTGTTGGGTTGTGACAATCAAAACATCTGTTTTGTCACCATTTCGTTTAAGGAAATTTGACTTGAGCCAGGCCTTTGCAGTTAACAGTGAGGAGGACGACATGCAAAGACGAGACGCATTGATAGATGGCTTTGCATGGCTATAGATTTAGATGTCATCGACCTGGCAATGGTAGCTGAGATTGAGGCTGCACAGAATATTGCCAAGCGGTTGTATGTAGATGCTACAGAGGGCCGAGAACTGAACCCTGAGGAACTCCAAACAAAACAGGATGGATATCTGGGTTTTGTCCTCCGAGGCTGAGGAACTAATTTCGGTCGGGGAGGTAGGAGCTCAGTCAATGCAGCACACAGCCAGAGACCCCTGTACCCTCCAGTCGCTCAAGTAAAATTGCATGGTCAACGGTATCAAAGGCAGCGCTCAGGTCCAGGAGGACAAGAATACTTAGAAAGCATTCAGCAGCAGTGACAAGTAGGTCATCAACTACTTTTACCAGAGCAGTTTCAGTACAATGGCCGAATCTGAACTCAGATTGAAAGGGATCGAGGAGGTCATTGTTGAGAACTTGTTTCTGGAGTTGCGCGGCTATGGCACGTTCAAGGACCTTAGAGAGGTATGGTAGATTTGAGATGGGGTGATAATTATCAGGGATGTTGCAATCAAGGCCAGTTTTTTTTTTAGCAGGCGGGTAACTGCGGCACATTTAAATAGTGGGGGAATGATACCAGAGAGAAGTGAGTTATAAAAGAGATTAGTGACGAACGTGGAAAGGGATTTGAAATTTGCCCGGATAATTTGGGATGGGAAGGGATCCGGGGAGCAGTTTGTGGGCCGACATCTGTTAACTAAAGAAGAGACATCGGATTCCGTTAATTCGGAAAATTCAGGGAGTTTTGAGGTCAAGGAAGATGGAGGAACATTTATTTGGGTATTGGTTGGTGATTGAGGCTGAGAAGAGATACGGTGGCTTTCAGGTTTTTTTTTTACACTGAAGTTTTTTTGGAAAAAACTGAATCTTCTGATCCGCCTGATCTTTATTAGTGAAGGGAGGTGAGGGCGAGTGACTGGTTGAACGAAGGTGCTGATTGATGGTCGAGAAAAGAACACTGGGCTTTTCCAGAATGCTGGAAAAATGGCTGGCACGGACACAGTCAAATGCCTTCCTTTAGCGGAGGAGCTGTTCCTTAAAGATTTGAGCATGCCCTGCATGCATTTGCCTTCAGATCTCGTAGTTCAGCAGGATGGTTATCCGGCTGAGACATAGTGTGATTTTAATGGGGCCAAATAATCCCTGATGCTTGATAGCACGTTGTTGTAAGTTTCTGCTGTCTCATCAGAGGCAGTGAGCCGAGGCGGAGAGTGAAGTACTGTTGATTGCTTGCGCTGAATATGTCGAGAGTGAGGGCGTTAAGGTTTCGAAATTGGATATGGCGCTTGGTGATGGAAATTGAAGGCGATGCTTGAAGATCAAACCACACAGCGGAGTGATCAGACAGACCTCGATCAGTGATGGACAGGTTGGTTATCGATATGCCCCATGAGCAAACCAAATAGAGAATATGGCCGCATCTGTAAGTGGCAGATGTCACGTGTTGAGTGAAGTCAAGTGAGGTCAAAGTGGCCATGAGATCCCTTGCAAGAGGTGTCAACATGGATTTTGAAATCGCCAAAAATCAGAATCCTTTCTGAACTGGAGCACATCTTAGAAAGCAGCTCAGACAGTTCATTGACAAAAGAAGAGGAGGCTCCAGGTGGGCGGTAGAGTAGCACCAACTTCACAGGTTGAGTCGACCTCCAATCCAGAGACATTTGCTCGAATGAATTGAAAGTCGGCGACGGAATTGGTTGGATGTCGGCAGACGCATATGCCAAGCCTATACGGGGGATCTTTACACGTATGTATCAATAACTGTGCTATGTGTGCCACGTGTAGATGTGAACAGGCATTTTCGTTATAAGTACCCACACCATCCTGCAGGGGGTCGTTCGGTGACCCGGAATCTATCCCGGCAGACACAGGGCATAATGCCGATTCGCTATTCGAGGGAGGAAACTGAGAGTTTGGCAAAAAAAAACACCCCAGACGGAGGACATTCGAACATGGGGAGGACATTCGAACTCGACACATCAGCGGTGGCACCACGCCACCCCCACTCTGATGAATGTGCATGGAGTTGGCCTGCGAGCATGCATTGCGTAACCACAGTACGCATATCAATAAACATCACCTGCATCTTCAGCACATGGTATGTTCCTGGGCGTGTGTACATTGTAATATTACGTTGTCTTCTCATAATGTATTCTCATCTCATCTCATTATCTGAAACCGCTTAATCCTATATAGGGTCACGGTGAGCCGGAGCCTATCCCGGAAGCACAGGGCGTAAGGCAGGAATACACCCGACGACGGGACGCCAGTCCATCGCCGGGCATTGCGGGACAATTTTAGTCTGCGAGCCAATCAATCTATCCAGGAGCATGCTTTTGGACTGTGGGAGGAAACCGGAGTACCCGGCGAAAACCCACGCGGACACGGGGAGAGCATACAAACTCCACACAGAAAGGCACCCGAGCCGAGAGATTCGAACTCGGGACCTTCTTGCTGTGAGGCGTCAGCGCTAACCACTGGGCCACCGCGCCGCCCTCATAATGTATTGCCTACAAGTTATATTGGCAGTTCATCGCGCACGTGTCATATATTCCTGCAGCGCAACGTCTAATTAATGTACGTTATTATATTCGAATGGATGCATTAATGTTATTACGTTGCGCCCTTTCTATCGCACGTTTCAGAGTGCAGGGCCCCCTCTTGGCAGCTGTTCTTGTGTGGCACAGGGTGACAACATCTGGCGAACGATGGGCATTCTCCTGCCAGCGGGCAGCGATGACGACAACGTTTTGTGATGTTGCGGGCGATTTCTAAAATATTCGCAAAACGCGAACCTCGACTGACGTCCTATACTTCACAGGTTACGTGAACAAATCCGCAGAATCCGGAGAAAACCTTAGAAAAATTGGTGGAGAACGTTGAAGTGGGGCGGCGCGGTGGCCCAGTGGTTAGCGCTGTCGTCTCACAGCAAGAGGGTCCCGGGTTCGAATCTCTCGGCTCGGGTGCCTTTCTGTGTGGAGTTTGCATGTTTTCTCCCCGTGTCCGCGTGGGTTTTCGCCAGGCACTCCGGTTTCCTCCCACAGTCCAAAAAGCATGCTGCTGCATAGGTTAATTGGCTCGCAGGCTAAATTGCCCCGCAGTGCCCGGCGATGGACTGGCGTCCCATCGTCGGGATATCCTTGCCTTGCGCCCTGTGTCTGCCGGGATAGGCTCCGGCTTCACCGTGACCCTGTATAGGACTAAGCGGTTTCAGACAATGAGATGAGATGAACATTCAAGTGTTGGCTTTCACGGCTCGACACATGAGAATCGCTCTGAAGCGTTTTCAAGTCCAACGCTTGATGCCTCTAACGCGGGAGGCAAAATGTTGCGAGTGAGAGATCAGGAATGCTTGACTCGCCAATTCCGCAAGACAACTCTCAGAACATTAAAGATCTACAGGGCATCGAACTTGGGCGCTTGCCGCTGTGAGACACGCGAATGTGGCCCCGCTGCACCACACACTCCACAGAGCTCGCTCTATGTAAACCCGCTCCCATAAATACGCGTTGTGCTCAAGCTTCGACGTCAATGACAACCAACACAGAAGAAACACATTTACCAGCCATTGTGCCTGTCACAGCTAAACAATGTAATGATTGATAATGCACGTTTGTGCTCTTGTTAGGCGCACTGGCCCAACAGCGGTGGCAATGCGTCCTGCTTTAAAGCCACGACGCTTTGTTGGTTAAACGACAGTGTGCGCATTTGTGCAGCGATGTTCACCCAGCACAGGCGAAATCAACCTTAAATGAGTACTTAATGCCCTGTGTAAACACCAGCGCTAGGGATACAAAGGCGACCGGGCGTTGTGCCGGTTCACCCCACAGGTGTACTCTGCGGGCGTTAATAGGTGCTCGCTAATATTGCTTAGCCACAGCAGTGAATTGGCTTGCCGGGTACATAGCTTGCAGAAATTAGTTTTGGATTCATTCTCTCTTGTTTGATTCTTAGAATTTTGGGCCCAATTTCAGGCTTTGATTTGTATTTTAGCAATGTATATTATTAAGTGTCAAAAAGTTTCATTCTTTATACGTGCAGATGTGTCTAATTTGCATATTAGGAGAAATAGCTGTCGGTTAGCATCAAGTTCGTAATGAAAACAAAGCGTTAGTGGTAACGTTATAACACCGTCGAACCAATTGCCTTCTCATCTCATGTCATGGTCAGAAACCGCTTAGTCCTGTACAGGGTCTCAGTTAGCCGGAGCCTATCTCGGTAGACACAGGGCGCAAGGCAGGGATATGCCCACGATGGGACGCCAGTCCATCACCGGGTAATAAGGGCAATTTAGTCTGCAAGCCGATTAATCCATGCAGCAGCGTGTTTTTTGGATTGTGGGAGGAAACCGGAGTGCCCGGCGAAAACCCACGCGGACACGGGGGAGAGAACTCGCAAACTCCACACAGAAAGGCACCCGAGCCGAGATTCGAACCCGGGACCTTCATGCTGTGAGGAGGCGACAGCGCTGCCCACTGGGCCACCGCGCCGCCTCCAATTGCTTTCTCGTGATCGGCAAATTTACTCCGCGTGGCGGCCGCGCTTTCTGCGGGGAAGCGATGCCATCAAACCTGTTGTGGGCCGCGCCTAGGTCACCTCAGCCTTAAACGAGTACCCGGTGCAGTGTGTAGTCATCAGCACTCGACATAAACAATAACCGCCGGCTGAGCATGGTGCCAACCACGTTCGCCTCCTGCCTTTGGTAACCAGTGCCTTAATAGGCGCTCGCTAAAAGCAATTTGGTCGCGCGATATGTGAGTAAACGAGGGATCTTTGTCTTTGTTTTTACGTCAGCATTTGAAAAACAGACTGGCGCAGGCTGCATCCCAAATCGGTTTGAATAACGGTGTCTGTGGGTTTTTTTTATTTCTTTAAAGCAGAAACAGTCGCGCGAAATGATTACCGCCGCCGAACCTCCTAAATCTACGGGGGCGCCGGGTGATATCATCGCGCCGATCCCGCGGCCCCTAACTCAATGTCGTGGAGGAACCACAACATCGCCTCCATCCCGCTCATGCAGTTCATCCAGACACTGGGGACGCGGACGCTCCGCGCACGCGTCGCCACGGAGAGGCACGGCGAGCAGCGCTGCAGCCTCGCAAACAGAGAAGCTCCCGCTGCGATTTCTCGCTCGGGTGCCGCATTTCTGCGCTGGAATTCGCGTTTTTTCTCCGTTCCCGTGTGGGGACTTGACTGGGTACTCTTGTTTCATCCCACGGTGTAAATCTCTACCGCTATCCAGGTTAATTGACCGGCTTAGGGTACCAGGGTCGAGCGTTTCAGCTGCGCAACACCTTTACTTTTGTCTCGTTTTTTTTTCTTTGCGTCTAACTTATTGCTAACGCTTTTCAAACATCTCAGATTTAACCATCAACCCTCTTAAGCGCTCTTCCGCATTTAGCCACGAAGACTTCAGGTCAAAGCAGTCATGTCAGCAGAATACGTTCTCAACAAGAGACGCCATAAGAACGTCTTACATACGTGGAACAAAATTTCATTGCTCCATCTCATACTTGGATGTCTGCACCTCCTACCCAGATTATATTCTATATGTTATGCGGCAGTCGGGGTGTCATTCTACAGTTTATGAGTGTTCCTATTGGCTGATCAGCACCAATCATCTGTAGGCTGTTCTCTCGGCTCAGAGACGATATCACCATCGCCATACAGCGGTGGCACGAATCGAGCCTAAGCGTCCTTGAACAACAGTAATAGCATTATTTTATTCCAGGGATGATTTCATAAATGATTAAATTAGAGCTTTACGTGTGAGATGGGAGAACCCAGACCACAGACAACACCCCCCCCCCCACACACACACACAAGAGAATAAAACCCGATTCTCCACACAGATGGATTTGATCCACTTTCTTGTCTCGCCATCTCCTGTCTAGCCCACAACGCAAGCCCTACAAGGACCCTCTGCGAGATACAGGTCCCAGTTCAAGGCATTGTTATTGATGAACGTGTTGCGTTTGTGTCACAACACGAAGGATTACAGGCGAGCATCACCAACAAATCTTCCGCTGACTCCCCACCAAAGTATCGCGGTGGTTACAGAGATTTCTGTATAATTTCAATTTCGCCGAACGGGCTACGTGATTATATTTTTCACTACAGGTGTTGGGAGCACTGGCGCCGCGTACTTTGTCTTACGAGCGAACATTCTCCCATTGACCACGTGGAGGGAAGGTTAACCCCGTGTCTGATGTAATCGTTAAAGAGCTATATCTGTCTCATATATCCGCGACGTTCTCTCTTAGGTAACGTATTGTTTTCGCGGTCGGACGTGTAAATTTTCATCCAATACTTATCGACGATCGCGACTGCGGGAGTGTGCGAGCGATGGGTAACAGTAATGCAGAACGACGAGACTGCGGCGACACTGCGCGCGGTCGAACACACATTTACACTTTACGCATTTAAATAAAACAAAACCCGGTTTTTTTCTCTCTCTCGCGGGGGATTCTAAAAATAACGAGTTAACATTTTTGAAGCGCGTTTCACCGAAAGGTGCCGAGCGAAGCCATGATTTGGAAGAGAAAAAAAATCAGAGCACCGCATTACTAGCGATGACATGATCTCAAAGATCTCAACTCAAAAGGTCCATGATGCCTTTAAGAGCAGCACCAGACCCATGGGGTTTTGATTGTATTCAGTCATAGGGCAGAGTCGGCCTCGAATTCTACGCTGACGTGAGTCCCCAGTTATTCAGACCCACGGCCTCCAGTGCCAATGTACCAGGATATTCGCTTTGCGTGGATTGAATTCACGAACGTCGCAATCAAGGGGGAGCCCTGCTTCTCGTGACTCGCACTGTATCGTGGAAACGGACACGTACACACAAGCATACGCACGCACACACAAAACTATACGCACGCACGCACGAGCATGCGCGCGTAAACACCAGCATACACACGTACACACACAAAAACATATACACGTACACACAAACACGCACGCACGAACATGCACACGTGCACAGAAACACAACGAGCTCTTCGTTGTTTCTGCGCTATTTATCACTGCTTTTGTCTTCTACTTTATAAACCCACATCGACACAGGATTATACTTTATTTTATTGGGCGGCGCGGTGGCCCAGTGGTTAGCGCTGTCGCCTCACAGCAAGAAGGTCCCGGGTTCGAATCTCTCGGCTCGGGTGCCTTTCTGTGTGGAGTTTGCATGCTCTCCCCGTGTCCGCGTGGGTTTTCGCCGGGCACTCCGGTTTCCTCCCACAGTCCAAAAAGCATGCTGCTACATAGGTTGATTGGCTCGCAGGCTAAATTGCCCCGCAGTGCCCGGCGATGGACTGGCGTCCCATCGTCGGTATATCCTTGCCTTGCGCCCTGTGTCTGCCGGGATAGGCTCCGGCTTCACCGTGACCCTGTATAGGACTAAGCGGTTTCAAACAATGAGATGAGACTTTATTTAATTGCGTTTTTTTTTGTTTGTTTGTTATTTGGCGAGCCACGTCCCTGTTGCAAACGAGGCTCGTCCACGTCTCTTGCGGTATCCGCTGCTCAGATGACTCCACGCGACACGGGAGCTGCAAGGGACCCGGATCACTGACGCTTTGCCGGAAGGCAAGACGAGCGACTTTGTTTCCGGCGAAGACGTCCGCCTTCCAGGTTGACCCGGGTCGTGCGGTTGTGACGCAACTGTGACGGCCACATGAAGTTCCTAACGCCAACCTCATCCAGTCTTCGGGTCTTCGGATGGTCATTTGTCTGGAACCTCCCCGCAGACGTGTTCGCCAAGGCAGACGCTAGCAGGAGCGCTGGACTCCAGACCTGTTCGCCAAGGGAGACGCTAGCAAGAGCGCTGGACTCCAGACCTGTTCGCCAAGGCAGGCGCTAGCAGGAGCGCTGGACTCCAGACCTGTTCGCCAAGGGAGACGCTAGCAGGAGCGCTGGACTCCAGACCTGTTCGCCAAGGGAGACGCTAGCAGGAGCGCTAGACTCCAGACCTGTTCGCCAGGGGAGGCCCTAGCAGGAACGCTAGACTCCAGACGTGTTCGCCAAGGGAGACGCTAGCAGGAGCGCTGGACTCCAGACCTGTTCGCCAAGGGAGACGCTAGCAGGAGCGCTAGACTCCAGACCTGTTCGCCAAGGGAGGCCCTAGCAGGAACGCTAGACTCCAGACCTGTTCGCCAAGGGAGGCCCTAGCAGGAACGCTAGACTCCAGACCTGTTCGCCAAGAGAGGCCCGAGCAGGAGCGCTGGAATCCAGGTGACATAGTTCTGGGGTTCACTGGAACATCCAAACTCTTGCACCACGACGCTCTTAATGAAAATGTAGAGGCAGCTAAGGAATGCAAATCATCCGACAGGACGTCCACCAAGGAGACGCAGCGATGAAACCAGCTCGTGCAAAATTGCTGGGTGAATCGTGGGAACTGGTGATGGCTCAGCAAGGCTTTCATCCAGCAGTGTGGCATCACCCAGTCTGATTGTGAAGATGGTTACAATGATGACTCGTGGGATGGCACACGCCGCGCGCGGCTATTGTACGCACGTACACGATAGGAGACGGCCTTAATCATGTGGCACGGGCAAGAACATTACATAACTCACGATTCCTCGGCACGCGGCGGCACCACCAGCACGCACGGGCAAAACGGATAAACACGGAATAGAAAAACGCGGCGGAAGAACAACAGCAGCGGCGCGCGGCGCTCTCGCTCCCCCGAATATCTCGGCCAGGCGCTAAGCGAAGGAATACACGGAGAGGGCGGTGCCCGGGGAGGGAGACATGCGGGGGTAGAGGGAGTAACGGACGGGAGGGAGACACGGTCGGGTGGGAGAGACACGGGCGGTGGAGGGAGACGGGAGGGGAGGGAGACACGGACAGGAGGGAGACACGAACGGGTGGGAGAGACACGGGCGGTGGAGGGAGACACGGTGGGGGAGGGAGACACGGACAGGTGAGAGAGAGACGGGCGGTGGAAGGAGACACGGGGGGAAGGGAGACACGGGCAGGAGGGAGACACGGACAGGTGAGAGAGAGACGGGCGGTGGAAGGAGACACGGGGGGAAGGGAGACACGGGCAGGAGGGAGACACGGACGGGCGAGAGACACGGATGCCCCAACGCGAGTCAACGGGAGGTAAGCGGAACGCGCCGCATGAGCAGCGCGCTGCGCCGCGCGGGAGGCGCGAGCGGAGCAGCGGCGGCGGCCGCCACCGCGCCTCCTTATAGACTGCTTATTTGGGACCCCATCACTTGGATTGGATTTTCGGTGCGGATCAATGACTGTAAGCGGCTAAAGCCAGATTGAATGGTCAGGCTATTGTGCCTGAGCCTCCAGTCTCATCTAAATTGCTTGCCGAGACCAGTGCCTCTGATTGCTCAGGCTGGTGTAGGAGTTGATTTTATTTTTATTATTTGTTTGGTTGAGTTTTTTTTTTACCCTTCTTGCACCGCCACCATAGCGCCCCCTCCCCCTCCCTTCCCCCCCACACACTCTCTCGTCATCTCATATAAGAGGTCTAGTGGTGAAGCAGAAACGATGGTTATGAGATCACAAGATGGTGTTTGGCTTGTGTGTGAACGTGTGTGTGTGCGCGTGCGTGCGTGCGTGCGTGGTGGTACTGGGGAGCGCTCGCTCAGTGGCTGTCGCGCTGCACTGCGAACCCAGCAACGCTCGTTTGATTCCCGTTCACGGCCAACACCGGTGACGGTTTTCTGAACCGGGTCTGAGCCTCCCTCGCCGGGCACTCCGGTTTCCTCCCACAGTCCAAAAAAAACCACGCTGCTGCATAGGTTAATTGGCTCGCAGACTCAATTACCCGCAGTGCCCGGTGATGGACTGGCGTCCCATAGTGGGTTACATCCCTGCCTTGCGCCTTGTGTCTGCCGGGATAGGCTCCCGCTCACCGCGACCCTGTACAGGACTAAGCGGTTTCTGACAATGAGATGAGATGGGTCTGGGCCTCCCCTAGGTCAACTCAAATTCAAATGAGTACCTGGCGCGGTGTGTAAATATTGCCACTGGGGAGACAAAGTTCACGCACCCACTGTGTACCGTGCTGGCCTTTATCGGTGCTAACAGCACTTGACCCCATATATGTGTACACCGGGGAACTTTGTCTTTATCTAAGTTTGTGTGTATGTGTATGCTCTGAGGCATATAAGAGGCTGCTGGTGAGAGATGGAGCCTTAAACACGTCTGTTTGTTGTCTGTGCACTATTGAAGGCAGACACATGCATATATTCATACATCGAGGCGTCGATGACGGCATGCATACACACATTGTAATATATATTCAGGCCAATGCATACATGGATCTTAACACGCACATATTGAAAATGTACACACTAACGCACACGCACATATGTGCACGCACATGCACAGCCCGTCTTATTATCAATCCACTGCTGCGTGGCGGCCGCCCCATCATTTATGAGCCACTTTCCACTGCTGGATGAAGGCATTCCCGTGCCTTCACCATTTGGCAGGGTCCTGCGATTCGGCAATACATCTTGATTACATGCTGCTATTTGTACAATTTGTACGTGTACACATATTAGGCCTCCCCATGGATTGTAACCGCATCGTGGTGGAAGGAATTGCGTGTTTCAGTGAACCCCAGAGCTCTCTCACCTGGAGTCTCGGTGAACAAGTCAGCGCTCTTACTAGGTTTGCAGGTCTAGGGGGAGGTTATAGACAAATAAACAATCCGAAGACCCTCTGAATAAAGGATGTTGGCGCCAGGAAGGGCCATAACATTCTACTCCACCTGCCCGCACCAGTCAGGGTTCACAGCAGCAACGCACATCTTCCCACGGTTCGATTCCCGCTTCGAGAAGCACCTATGAAAGTTCCGCGTGGCGCGTGTGTGTGTGTGTGTGTGTGTTCTCCACCTGTTCTGAGTCGGTTTCCTCCGGCTTCTCGAGTGTTCTGCCCACAAAACACTGGCAAATGTTGGCACCGGGCAACGACTTGGCTGCCTTCTCCTTCCCCTTCTCCGCGGCATCCTCGTGCGTGGT
The DNA here is from genome assembly GCA_036362905.1 of Mordacia mordax. Classification (NCBI taxonomy): domain Eukaryota; kingdom Metazoa; phylum Chordata; class Hyperoartia; order Petromyzontiformes; family Petromyzontidae; genus Mordacia; species Mordacia mordax. The sequence goes on from JAZEWT010000002.1 coordinate 8,352,167, forward strand.
GGTGCTTTATGAATCGCGATTATTATTATTATTACAAGGTCCTCTTCCGTAGACAGTTGATGGAGGGCAAATGTCTCCAGCAACGCAGTAGCGTCTTTCCAAAACTTCTCCTGCACGCACAGGAGACCCACCATAGATCCTTCAACGGAGCGGTGGGGCCAGTCCCGTTAGCTGCTCTGACGAAGGCCGACACGGTGAGGAAGGGTTGGTGTGGTCTGCCTTTGTCTCCCCAGTGCTTGATGTTCTGTACCCTGCACTAGATACTCATGCAAGGCTCAGTCGACCTAGGGGAGGCCCGTGAGTGGTTCTGATATGTTGTCCGCGACAGCGAGATGATGATGATGGGCTTCCACGTTTGTTCCCCCAGTACGAAAAACAAAGATCCCCCGTGTAGCCTGGCTGCACTTTTGGGTCAAGGGCCATTGACGACCACACGTTTTATTTTCGAACAACAAACACCGCCGCTCGCCACTAAGTTGCGGTGACGTCCCTATGACGCTTGTACCAGACAATGTGCACCTTGAGGTCGAAGGCTCGCTGGCAGGAGGTCACGGGACAGACACAGGTGTTACAGGTTGACCATCAAATATAAGGATTCCCCGTAGTACCTTAAGAGACTGTCGAGTAAAAGTACTGTTAGCAAGCACCTATGAAAGTCAGCACGGCACACTCGGAGGTGGGTGGCCAGTAACACCCCCGGCCGCCTTTGTCTCGCTAGTTGCAATATTTCCACACTGCACTGGGTACTAATTTGAGGCTGAGTCGACCCAGGAGAGGCCCAGGATCCGTTCAGAAACGCGTCACCGGTGTTGGCCGTGAGCAGGAATCGAACTCGCGTCGCCTGGTCCGTAGTGCAGCTCCATAACCACTGCACTACCGCTCCCCACAAAGCACCTTGCAACAACAACCGCCATTCGCCACTCAAGTGGCCGTGACGTCACCACGGCCCCCTCTGCCTGGCCCCGATGCACTTTGAAGTCACGTGAAGTGTCGAAGGCTCGCCGACAAGAGGTGAAGAGACAGACCCAGGTGCTAGGGGTTGCCTTGCACACACAACGGCACACACGCGCGCACACACACACGCGCGCTCTCTCACCAAACAAGATCCAACCGCGTGTTAATTCCACCCCGTGCCCGTGGCGGGATTGCCGCGAGCGCTGGGTGGCGGGCGCCTGTGCTCCGTGGCGCTTAGCGAGGGTTATTGCCGCTGGATTGAGGGGGGG
>JAZEWT010000002.1:8392221-8407487 GCA_036362905.1 Mordacia mordax
CATGCAAACTCCACACAGAAAGGCACCCGAGCCGAGATTCGAACCCGGGGCCTTCTTGCTGTGAGGCGACAGCGCTACCCACTGGGCCACCGCGCCGCCCCGCGACATACATTTGTTATTAAAAAAAACAGAAATTAATGAGCGAGAGACGAAAAAAATGGTTGTTTGGGTGTTCATTTCAATGGGGGTCACACAACACCCAGACCACTCCACGGGCGTTTCACTGTTCGATTTTCGCGAGTTCCTCTTCAGAGCGAAGACGAGAGGATGGACGCTCGATACGGCTATGCCGAAAGTGCAGCTCTTAAGAGCATATATGGGAGAGGATGAATGACAGCTCACGGAGATTATCCCACAGCGAACTGCAGGGATATACATTTGTGAACAACGCTGCCCGATTGCTATGACCAAGAGTGCCCCGAGTGTCATTGTGTTACTTGTGTTTTGGCACCACAGCCAACGCAGACTCGTCGCAGCAACACATGTTTACATTCGCCAGATTGTAAGACAACGTCACAATACGTTACTCAACTTATTATACCACAATAGAGCGCTCAATTTATGATTGCATAGCAATTCGCGGCTGCGTCGAGCAAACATTTGTAGGGGTCGATAATTATAGTCTGAGAGAATGTGTCGATGTCTAAGGTAGGCTCGAGCCGGCAGCCCCAGTTACATGACGGTTGTGCAAAGGGGGGCGGGGGGGGAGGCAGACACTTGATGTCAGCAAATGCGTGTGCCCTCTTGTTGTGAATAATTGCCACTGCCAGAGGCGACGTCAGTCTGCTTTATAATCTCACATTATTAGGTAGCTGTTAATGACGGAGGTGAGTTGTTGAGTCGTGTAGAGGCGGAGAAGCTACTTTGTACTATAAAGAAAACGAGCGCTTATGTATGTGACCCTGACGTGCACGTTTACTCGTCGAACTCGAAGAGAGCAGTTTGTTGCTGGCCGCTTAGCGGCGCGGGGCCTTTGTGGGGGTGTGCTCTCGGCATCCTAGAAAACACGCTCCTTGCACTGCAGTAGCCACGGCTATAGAGAGAGCAGGCGAGAGACAGTAGGCGAGAGGGAGAGTACGCGAGAGAGGGGGGGGAGGAGAGTCGGAGAGCGAGAGAGCGCATCGGGGAGTCTGGGAGCTCCTCACTAAAGGCGCACAGTGCGGGTGGCGCGTTAACAAACATCGGAGAGAGAGAGAGACGAGGCGAGAGAGAGGGTGGAGTGACAGCGGGGAGGGCACACTCCGAGAGAGGGGCGCGGTGGGAGTGGAGAGCGCCGGGGGGAGGGAGATAGGGAGGAGAGAGAGAGGAGGGGAGGGAAAAAGCTACGCCAACAGGGTTCGTCATTCCCCGACAAAACTAATAATCTCTGCCGACCTGCTGAGACCTTTCACGACCTCCTCCAGAAATCAATATCGCCTACAGCGCGGCCGTCAGAGCGAGCTAAACGGCATCTTAAAGGAACACTTATATGACTGCGCGGCCGCCGCCGCCGCTGCTGCTGCTACCGAGGAGCGGCTACTACTAGAGACGGGAGGCGGCGCTGGCTGTGGCGCCGTGTATGGACAGCGTGCATAGCCGGCGTGTGTTAACCTGCGCTCGCTTATTAAAGTTGTACAACAACACGCGCGGCGAGCGAGATAGCCAGCCGGCTCGAGATTAGTCCGCAGCAAGTGGCGGGGGCAGTCGAGTGCGCGTGTGTGCGCCGAGACCGCGCGGCGAGACACGGACTTAGGGGCACCGCCGCGACGACTTGGGTAGAGGTAGTGCGGTGCAGATCGCCCCGGCCCTGTCGAGCGTTGCTGACGGAGACACTTGTAAAGCAAGGCGGGCAGCGCTCGGCCGCGGTGAACTCTTCGAGACAAAGCTGCGCCGGTCACCCACCTGCCGCCGTTGGCGGGGCGCGCTGAGCGAGCGACGCGCAGCAGCGAAGACGAGCGTCGCGCACGCGCCCGACGCCGCGCCTCCCTCGAGGCGGCGCGCCGTCCCGCGTGCGGTTTGTCGCGCCTACGCCGCGGTCCGACTGCCGCTCGCCCCTCGCGTCCCACTGCGCGAGAGTCCCACGGCCAGGAGCATTCCCCGACGGGTGGAGCCGCGCAGAGAACATGGCCTTTTCGCAGCAGCAGCACCAGCAGCAGCAAGGATACCAGCTGCGCTTCGTGCAACCGCCCGGCTCGCCTCCGCCGTCCGCGCTCTACGCCGGGCTCGCCGGCTTGGCGGAGAGGCTTCCGCCGCCGCCGCTGCCGCCTCCCGCCGTCGTGTCCGTGCCGTCTCCCCCTTCGCCCGTGCGGCCGTCGTCTCAGCCGCAGCCGCAGGCCGGGGGGCAGCCGTCGCACCATCACCACCACCACCATCACCAGCATCAGCACCATCCGATTCCTCCTCCCGCCGCCCCTGCGCCGCCGCCGCCGCCGCCTCCGCCGTCGTTGCTGAGCCTCTACGCGGCGGGTTCGTACGGCGCGCACGGCTACTACATGTCTTACCCGACCGCGGGGCCCATCGGAGGGACCGACCTCGGGCTGTTCCCGCATCTGGTGAGTGGGCGAGTCGGTGGGGTGAGTGGTGATCGTCGGGGGCCCAGGTCGGGGAGGGGAGGAGGGGGGGGGGGTGAGCGGGTGAGGGAGTTGGTGAGTGAGTGGGTGAGTTTGTGAGGGAGGGGAGAGTGATTGCGGGAGTGTGTGAGGCAATTGGTGAGTGAGGAGTTGAGTTGTTGGAAAATTGGTGGAGTTGTTCGGTGAACGAGAGAGTTGGAAACTGATTTTCGTGAGGATACCAGGCGAACGCCAGAGTTGATAACTCAGTAGGTGAGTAAGTGGGTGTCTGGGTGAGTCGGTGGATACGTGAGTGAATGGGTCAGTGAGTGGATGAGTAGTAATCTGAGTAAGTTAGTTGATAGGAGGGGGATTGAGTGACTGCGGACGAGAGTGCGCTGGTGAGATAGTTCCTGCCTAGTGAGTGACTTAGTGAGTTGGGTGAGTTACTAAGTAAGCTGCTGAATGATTAGGTGAGTTAGCTGGTGACTTTGTGGGAACGTGAATTGGCGAGTGAGTGCGTGAGTGACTTGGGGAGTGGAAGGTTGGGTTGCTGAGAGGGTTATGCAGGTAGTGAGTGCGATTGTGGGTAGGTGGGTGAGTTGATTGATGGGTCTGGTGGTGGATGAGTGGATGGGTGACCGGCGGATCCAGCGGATGGTCGAGCGAGTCAACATGTGGATGAGTGAGTGAGTGAGTGAGTTGGTGGATGAGTGAGTGAGCGAGTTAGTGGGTGAGTGAGCGAGTAAGGCGTTTCAACGAGTGAGCGGGTGAGCTGGGTTGAGTGAAAGGGTGAGTTGAGTGAGTGAGCGAGCATTTGAGTGAATTAATAAGGAACTGAGCTAGTGAATGCGTGAACGGGCGAGTGAATTGTGCTTTGTGCGGAGGAGTGACAGTGTGTCGATGGGTGAGTGATCGGTTGAAAATATGGTTAAGTGAGCGAATTGGTGCGATCAGTGAGTGTGGGAGAGCAAATAGATAAATGAGTGAGCCGGCAGACGGGTGAGTGCTTGAATTAGTAAGGGTGAGCAAAGGGTGGTTCGTGAGTTGGTTGAGTTAACGAGTGTGAGCATTGATGAGTGGGTGCTCACGCGCCTGGCCGGGTTAGCGCGTGGATTTAGCGAGCGGAGTCGCTGAGTAGTGGGAGTCAGCCGATGATGAATGGCCGCAGGGAGCGGACGAGTTATCGGTGAGCGAGTAAATTCGGGGGTTGACAAAATCGCACCGAGAAGGTCGCCGAGTTTCGAGCGAGTGCGTGCGTGCGAGCGGCAGAAGTGAGTCCTTGAGCGAGTGTTGTTGCATTGAAGAGTTCAACTGGCGGCGCTAAGCGAATGCGTCAGGCGTGCGTGTGTGTACGTTAACATGAGTACCCGGCGTGGTGTGTCAACATCGCCACTGTGAGAGACGAACACGACCCGGGGTGATGCTGGAGACCAACTCCGTCGTGTGCCGTGCTGGCCTTAGCAAAACAGCACTTGCCCCAACAGTCTGTTAGAGGCTATACGGGGGGACTTTGTCTTTTGTGCGTGAGTTCTAGCGACGGAGACGAGATGATTAGCGGTTGGACGAGCGAGTGAGCGATTTTTGAAGAACGAACGGAGTGAATTAGCCAAGTGAGTGAGTCGATGAGTGGCAGCGCGCGAGCGAGCGAGCGACGAGCGGCAGGAAACAGTGAATTGTGAGCAGGGGTGAGTAAATTCTGGAGAGTTCACGGACGAGCGATCCGGCGAGTGAATGCGCAATCGGGCGAGTGCGTGAGCCAGCGAATGCTCGAGTGAATATGCGAGTGAGTGAATGAGTGATGCAGCGAGTTGCGGCGTGAGTGAGCGATTGAGCGAATAATGCGGGATTTGTAAATCCATGTCACTGGCGTACACACACACACACAACGCAAGCCGGTGTTGTTGGTGACTCCGCCGATATACACAACCTCTCCTGTACACTCTCCACGGCACGACACACACACACACACACACTAATAGCACACGCGCACACACACACACAACGCTCAGAGCGCACACGCACACACAGCGTGCGTATGTGCTACGCACCGTGGAAGGACGTTCGTCCGATACAGCGGGTGCGTGTGTCTGCAGCTGTAAGGCATCAACAGCGCACAGGGGTTTGCGGGAGTTAAACACCATTGAGAATGACTCTAAAGCCCCGGGTCGAGAGGAGGGACGCTCGACACGGCTATCCCGAAAGAGCAAGCTCTCGAGAGCACTTCTAATACAGCACATCGATCCGTGAAATCCGACATCAAGTACAATACAACATTATTATTGTTACTATTATTATATAATGCGCGCAGTTATATAATGTAGATGTACATATATGTGTGTGTGACTGGTGTATGTTACAAAGTCAAGAAGACATTAAACGCGGGCTGTATAACACACACCAATAGTGAGCCATTAGCATGGCGCATGCGTATAAACCATACACTTTTACAGCCCGTGATGATAATCCACTGCTAGATGACCGACCGTGCTAGCTGCGGAGCATATTTGACTATACTTCACCACGCTGGTCAGCGGTGTGGGCTAATGAATGCTAACTGCGGTATCTTGTGCCGCATAACAATAACGCGTCGTTTGATAACGATGGACTGCAAGCGTACGCGTGTTCCCGTTGGGAGTATGCGCGACTGTGTTCTCGTAGGATGCGTGACTGTGCGGCGTGTCACGAGGAATCGGTGTTAACGCGACGTGTTGTTCACGCAATGCTAATGCGCCATTCCCACGTTAATCAGAGCAGGCGCTGCGTGTCAATGGGGGGGGGGGGGAGCGGTGGCGCAGCGATTGGCGCGCTGCGCTACGCACCCCGCGAGTTCGAATTTCGCTTGGAGCCGCTGACAGCTGCGACGATTTTTTTTCTTCGAACCAGTGCTGGGCCTCACCTAGGTCGACTCGGCCTCAAATGAGTAACCGGTGCGGTGTGTGAACATCGCCGCTGGAGAGACAAAGGCGGCAGGGAATGGTGCTGGCTAACAGCACTTGCCTCATAAGTGAATCCAGGTTATACGGAGAGCCTTTGTATATATATGTATGTATATGTATGCTTGCTCTGGCAAGGGATGACCTAGTCGATTTACACGTAAATAACACAATTTATGTGTTTGAAAATCAATATATCGAACTTTTTTTGTATACATCCGTAATTCTAAAACGTACCTTTTACTGATTTAAAAACGCACTCATGTTACCGTATAAATACGTAGACACATTCGTATATTCCTACCGGTACATACAATTTTATATATACGCGTGTGAAAAATAACACAGTGCACATACACAAAGGGCAACCTATATTATGGGTCAACACATATTCATGTATATGCATGATGCCATATTGCGTGTGTGTGTACTATGTGAATTATACACGTAACTGATAATCACGTAATTCACCGCACACACGCACACCAATTGTATTATATATTACAAAACTATAATTCAAAGGCGCCTATAACACGGATATAATTCTACGCGAGGGAACGTGCGCGTTACGCTCGCGCAGTAGACGGATCGGCACAATCAGACCTCGTCCCTGGAATATTTCGCGTTCCATTCAAATCCTGCGAGTCGATTGCAAACGATACGGGGGTCAGAGAGCCGCGGAAATACGGGACTGCTCCGTTCCCCGCAGTCAGCGGCGTGACGGACGAGTAACGGACCGCAGTGCACTGACGACCGAAGCCCTCTGACAGGAAAGCGTCAAGACTGGCCATTTCACATCCTGTGCAAATCGCGCAGGGAGAGATTTGTAAACAAATGACGGCATGCAATCCACGCCACGCGTGTCAGCGCGCGTGCTTTAATATGGATTGTCGCGTGTGCGTGTACGATCCGCGGTAATTTGTTTAACTATGGAATATATTTGTTACTCATTGCTAAACGTATACGTATTATTAATTATGACAATGCAAAACAGCAGATACCGAAAACCAACTCGCAGTTGCTTATTATATGCATTGTGTATGGACTATATATGTAATAATGTTTCGTGTATTGCGTGATAGATATACACGCGTGTGTATGCGTCAAACGAGCTTAACGTAACTGTATATAATTAGGCTTGTACGTAATTAATTTATTGTACTGTACCGCTCCTGGACATCACTGATCGGCATTGACAAGCGTCGTGAAGTATGGTCACGTAACTCCAGCGACCCGCGCGTTGGCGCTATTGGGCGGAGGCCCTCATCCAGCAGTGGAGTGGCAAAGGATCGGTACATGTGTGCCCGCGTCTACACCGTGTATACATGTATGTGTACCGTGTATATCATGTGCGACATTCGACACCACGAGAGAGTGAGTGGCGGAAGAGCGTAGGTAATTGACACTGAGACGAACTGAGGATATCTAGCACAGGCAAAGGTGCCCGTATAACCTGAACGGGTTTTGGGGCAAGTTCTGTAAGCGAACACCTACTGAGCCAGCGGCTGGTGTGGCAAGGTGCACCCTCGCGCAAGGTATAAGGTACTCGTATAAGGTACTAATTTGAGGCTCAGTTGACCCAAGGAAAGACTCAGGACCGCTGCGTTATGACGAAGAGCAGTGTTGGCCGTGAGCGGGAATCGAACTCGGGCCCTTAGATTCGTAACGCAGCTCGCTGATCGCGACTCTGACCCCCGCGACTCGCTACAACAATGCGTGTGTAGCTCACACACTCGCAACAATGCGCCATTGTGAGCGCGAGTCAATTAATCGCGCGTCACGACGCGTCACGTCGCGTCACGTCGCGTCACGTCGCGTCACGTCGCGTCACGTCGCGCCGACTGCCGTCGCGAGTGACGGCTCGCTGCGTTAACCGCGCCGCCACCGCTCCTCCGCCCCTCCTCCTCCTCCTCCCCTGCCCGTGTCGGAAGCGCCTCCACACTAATCTTAGTTAATCTTGACACACACACACACTCGCATATACACATACAAAACAAAGGCAAAAAATCCCTCGTATAACCTTAGCAGACTGTATTGTCAAGTGCTGTTATGGAGCACCTATGAAGGTAGACACGCCAGACGATGAGGTTGGTGACCAGCACCACGCTCAGCCGCCTTTGTCTCCCGAGTGGTAATGTTTCACCATTGCACAAGGTACGCATTTGAGGCTGAGTTGACCTAGGGGAGGCGTAGGACCGGTTAAGAAAATCGTCGCTGGATACACACATACGTGCACTCGCATACATGCAAACATGCATACAAAGACGGAGGCAAATGAATACATAACAACAATCGCGTTCGCCAATAAGTGACGGTGACGTCCCACAGTGCCTGTGCCAGGACAGGTGTACTTTGAGGCCACGTGAAGTGTCGCAGACCCGCTGACAAATCCGGGACAAACCAAGATGCCATGCGTTGACTGACAGATGATTGGACGAGGTACCAGCCGTGTTCCCCTACTCTGCCAACTCGCTGAATTTTATCCGCCTGGCGCTCTGCTCGTTGTTATGAGCGACCCTCCTCCGCGCTCCGTTGTTGTTGGAGAACAACTGCCTCCAACTGCCCGGTGGTGTCCTTTACGATCCTCCTCCACAGAGGTCGACCTTGACACCGCTGGCACCAGTCAGCGGCAAGTCCACTCAGCTGCACATTCCTCTGCACGAGATCAGTCCATCCATCTCTTCTCCAACCCGTGCTGCGTCCGTTTAGTCCCTTCTATCCGAAATATATATATATATACCTGCGTGCACACAGAAGCGTCCGTATATGTATTATTATTACTATATATGCACACGGGCGCACGCACTAATAACGAACACAATCACGCACACACGCATGGGGTGGTGTACATACGTGTGCATGCCAAATACACGTATGTGCGCACATGCTCGCATGTTGGTCAGTTCGGACGCTTGTTCCGTCGTAAGAATCCCGCATATAGAGCTTGCAAGCTCACTGGGTACTTTCTGCTGTGATGCTAAACATCTACACACTTACCTTACATACACGTCCACTGACACGTGAATGCATAGCTACACGCACACGCTTGCATGCATAAACGCATGCACAAGCAAGCGAGCATACGTTCATCGCGACATGCAAACACATACACGCATCGGTACATACAGAGGTATGCACGCATGCATGTATACACGTGGTGGTACACGGACATGTGCAGCGTAAACACACACGCACGTACAGATGCCTACACACGTGTGTGTCTGTAAATGTAACAGCTCAGATACGCATAGAGGATACATACCATGCAGACAAACATAGTTACACACGCGTACATATACGCACACACACACAGATACCTTATATGCTTGAGACTGAATGGAGAAACTTCTGTTAGTGAGCACCTATTAAGGCCAGTAGGGCGCACGAAGGGCGGCTGGTATGATCAGGACCACGCCGGAACGTCTTTGTCTCCCCATTCCTGATATTTACGCGCCGTTACTTATTTAAGGTCGAGTTGACTTGGGCGAGCGGTAGGGACCTTCATCAGTGACATTGGAATCGAAATCTCGTTGGTCGCATTGGTTCCTAAAGCGCGCACACTCAGTCCAACATCCGCCGTGGAGCCTTAACGGACTGGAGGGTTTCGTGCTGTTAGCGAGTGCCTCTCAAAGCGGGCACGGGACTCGAGCGGGTGGGTAGCCAGCAGCAAGCCCGGTCGCCTTTGTCTCCCTGGAAGCGATGTTTACACACTTCACCAGGTAATGATTTGAGGATGAGACGACCTATGTTAGGCACAGCGTTGCGCGCTATCACACCGCCGTACGTAACTGTGGATCCGGGCACACGCCGTGTACGGGCTGTGCCGCGTGCACACGCCGTGTGTACGCGCTATGACGCGTGCACGCACCGTGTACCCGCTATGACGCGTGCACACGCCGTGTGCATCACAAGCGAGGGGAGCATAGTTCAGTGACCGCAGGGCAGCTGGCGCGTCTCTGTTACGAAACGAGGTGTACGCGTCCGCGTGTGTGTACATGTACACGCACACAATATGACGCGTGTGTGCACGTGTTACAGCCCGTACACGGCGTGTGCACGCGTCACAGAACGTACACGGCGTGTGCACGGTTCCACAGTTTTGTACGCGGTGTGGCTTTTGCAAACTAGACGCTTTGTGAAAGGTGTCTATTTTGGTGTTTTAAGATCTTAACACCTGTATAATTGCCAGAAATGGTAAAAACCTTTTCTACTCTTTACATATGTACACTGGCAAAAGCACCCACAGCTTTTTTTTTGTACAGAAATGTCCCGTGGTGCAGGTATCGTTGCGTCATCAACACCCACAACTCGGTTTAAATTAAGCGAGTGGAACATCAAGAATTGTTTTGATGTAGGTGATTACGGTTCGACGTGTGGAATCGCTCTCGAGAGCTGCTCTTCAAAGAGAAATTCTCCTGCTAAGGATTCTAGTTTCCCGTGTACACGTGGTGTGCACTGAGCGTGAGCCCCACACGTCAGGAAATTTGCGAAATCCTGTGTTTACCACGTTGTGGAATCACGCTCTTTAACGCGCGTGTTACCGTAGCCACAACGGCAACAAATTGTTATCATCATGATCAGCAGCAGCCATGGTCAATCCGCTGCTGAATGAAGGCCTCTGTCAAGCAGGCGCCAGTTCTGGGAATCCTGCGTTATAACAATCCACTCAGGAGATAGAGATCCCCCGTTTTGCCTGTCGGGGCAGGTGTTGTAAGCGGGCGCCTATGAAGGCCGGCACTTGGTCCACAACGGAGTGGGCAGCTATGCCCACGCCCGGCCGCCTTTGTATCCCCGATGGCTCTGTTTACGCTGCACCGTGCGGTCATTTAAAGCTGAGTCGACCTACGGGTGGGCCCAGCGCCGGTTCGGTTATTCCCCACTAATGTTGGCGGTGAGCGGGAATCGAACTCGCATCGCTGGACTGGCAGCGTAAGTCACGCACGTTGTCTCAGTGAGAGTAAGATCGACACGACGCTGGGCCGTGGCGCAGCACCGAATTGAGGCTCGCGCGCAAGCGACCGCTGTGTGTTTCAAGGGCAAAAAAATTAGCAACGCAATCTGTCACCAACGCGACACGTTTTGATCCGGCTCGCTCTAGAATAAGGGCATTTACACGCGCGCCTCGTTTATATATTTAAAAAAAACCACACACGCTCATTGTGAAAACAACTTCGCGTTTCCGCGAGCGTTTAACAAATTGCTCCACCTTCCCGCAAATATTTACCTTCGTTAATAAATAATATTATTGGGCGCAAGATTTACATATACCGTGCGCGAGTGTAATTTACAGCTCGCGTTTTAACCAGGACGAACAAGGCTACCTCCGTGCCTCTCTGGGCGCGAGCGATATAGATATACACGTGAGATATTTAGACGCGCGCGTTGCATTGCGGCGTGAGACACGTTTTTTTTAAATAGATATTTCGCGCAATTATGCGATTATCAAGCCCTAAGTTATTCGTTTATCGCTCCGTCCAGATGCCTGAGTGGGATATCATCCACGCATTCCTCAATAAAGCCGACAGTTTTGTATATATATATATATACGTATGCAGCACACACAGTTGCGTCCATTTGTGTTCTCTTCCTGCCCCAGCAGGCGCGCTCACCGACAGTATTTATCCTGACAGTCTATAGACACTAGAAGACGAGAGGTCTTGTTCGGACCGTTGTAGGCTAGGTTTTGTTTAACATTATCCGGTTGAAATATGCAAAGTTGCGATTTGTAAAGTGTTTACATACATCCGCTGAAAGAGCGACTTTCTTAAATGTATATAGTGTTATTAGTAATAAGCGACGGTGTTTAGATCCTACATGAAAGTTATTTGTCGATACGCTGTCTGAATTGTAAATTTGCGCACGACTTAGCGAGGCATGCACACGCTACGTGTGGTAGTAGTCTAATGTGTAATATCGATTTGTATAATTTTATAATTCAATGAACGAGTGTTGAATCCGTTAAACTATAAGAGCTTACTATTGCTTATTTAACGCCACGTGGGTTATTATAATAGTTGCCGTTTTCCTGATGATCGCTCGTTGTTTATGCCTCTTGTGACGGACTGTGTTCGGCAAATTTCTGGCAGCGCTGCTGCATTGCAGCAAGAAGTACTCGGGTTGGATTCCCGGCTCGGGTGCTTTTCTGCTTGGAGTTTGAGTGTTCGCTCTCTCTATCTCTCCGTGTCGGCGTGGGTCTCGTCGGCTTCTCCAGTTTCCTCCCACCGTCCAAAGACGTGCTGCTGCTGCTGCCTAGGTTACTTGACCTGCTGAGTAAATTACCCAAGTGCCCTGCGATCCTGGGTACAACCCCGCCTAGCGCCCTGCGTCTGCCGGGATAGCCTGAGCTCCCCCGCCACCCTGTACAGAATTAAGCGGTTACTAATACTGACTGACATTTAAGATCGTGATGTGTGTGCGCCTGCAGGCATTGACAATACGTGTGTATATATATATATATATATACGGCCTTATCAGGTGATCACGAACAGGCTACAAGGATAAGCATTCAACATTCATCTCGTTAGGAATGAATCGAAGCCACCTCGTTAATAACGTAAATGATCTCCGTCCGAATGCGTGGACGAGCTTGCCATGAGCTCGCTGACGCGTAAATAGAGGAATTCGAACGCGATCAATACCGCGATTTGTGATGAGAACCGCGCTGAGCTGCTCGTTTTCGGGACAGCCGTTTCGAGCGTTCCTTGCTTATGATGCGTCCAACGTGTGGGGCGAAACGTCGCGAAGGAGAGAGAAGGGATCATTATTGTGACGAGCGGTTAGACGTCGTAACAAGTCACACAATTATTTGCATATATAATAATAATTGCACTTCTAAAGAGCTTTTCACCCGACAATCATCACCAGCCGTGCTCCTTCCACTGCTGTATTAGGGCCGTGGTCACATGTACCGCACCAGCGATGTCATCATCAAAATCGTTGTGTGTGCGAGTGATTTCCGTAATGAAAACTGCAGGAAATATATATATATATATACGTTATTCGCTCATTATGGGATTGAGCGCGTCCGATAATCACCCAAGGCAAAGGATTACGCGCGGACAAGTGCAGTTAGCGATCACCTATTAAGGCTTACGCGGCGCGTGTGGGTTGGGTGTGGTCACAATAGCTCTCCGGGTTGAGCGAACCTAGAAGAGAGCAGGTTCTAACAGCCGGATCACCACTTCGTCACTGATATTGGCTGTAGGCGGGAATCGAACTCGGATGGTCAGGTTCGTAACGCAGCGCGCTGACCGCTACACAACCGCTCCCCACATAATTAACCCCACACACACACACACATGAGCGCACTCAGTCGACAGATCGCGCGGCTCGCTAAGCGCCGCAGGCGTGTCTGAGCGCACGTAGCGATCTGCGCCACAGTGTCAAACCCCACTGCTGGATGAAGGCCGCCCTTAGGCTTCCGTTTCGGTTTACGGGTGTTTGCAGCCATACCTCACCACGCTGGTCAGTGCAGGGTTAGTGGAAGACGGGGCATAGAACCAAGCCAGAGATCACTCCGCACTGATGTCAAGCGTGCACCGGGAATCCAACTGAGATTGGCTTGGGTCACAGCGCAGTGCGCTAAGCACTGCGCCGCCGCTCCCTCACTATTAACAATTATAATCGATTAGAATTCTCCTAAGAATCATGTTATAGTTTGCGTTACTAGACGACGTGAAGGATTTCGAAGAGCACTGACTGTCGTGTCACGGTGTCAAGATCAAGTGACAGGAACGTTAGACTTCAGTGGTGAAACAGTGGTTAGCGTGTGGCTCTACAAACCGAGTTCGAATCCAAGACACGGCGGACACCATGATCAGAAATATCAACATTGGTTCTGCCCGGCTTCAGTAACCCGCACGGACGGGCGTGGTGAAGTATGGTCAAAACACGGCCTGATTGGTGACATGACGTGCGCAGACACTCATCCATTGACGAATCGGGAGCGGTTGGAATGTTTGACGCTCATACATTTTCTACCGATCTGAGTCATCAGGCGCAAGCGTGACAGCCAACGAGAGACACGACCGCGCTAACCGGTCCATGAATTGTACTCGCGTTCACCCGGCGCGTCTCGCAGGTGCGCCGCGAGAAGCCCACTGTGCTGACGTGACGCGTCAAAGCAACACTTAGAACTCGTTTGATCCGCGGAGAGAGACAAACACGGCGAGCACAGGCTGCTGGGCTGGGCAGGCGCCGGCGCGCTAACGGATGCGCCACGGCTCCCCTCCCTCCCCCCGTATTTAAATCGTGCGAAATAATGTGCGCGCACGTAGAGGCCGAACCAAAATGAATGCCCAGCGGCGCCGGGGGCCCTGTCGGGAGGGGAAACATTCGCTAAACCAATAAGCCTGATGTCTTAACCAGAGCCTTCATTGAATTCCTATTCGAGCGTCGCCCTCCGACTCGGCACTCGCGCTAAGGAGGTTTCGGTGAGACGCGCAAACGCGCGTTATAACGACGCCTCCCGCGCGCCCTCCTCCCCTCGTCGAGAACTCGCTCCACGACACCGCCCCGCGTGTCACGCAGACAAAGGTCACCCGGAGAGGTTCGGCGCACGTTTTGGGGCAAGTGCCGTTCGTGAGCAGCGCATCGGAAAGAAGGCCCGCGAACTCAGAGCCTTCCCCCCCCCTCCCCCCTCCTTCCCCCCGCGGTGAGCGGGTGAGCTGACTGCGTCGTCCTATTCGATGCTTACGCCGTGGAATCCCCTGCCGTCATCGTCTCGCCAGTGCCTGCAAAAGTTCAGTTCGGTATCGGAACCGGCATAGCCCTGTACAAGGTCGCGGGGAGCCGGAGCCTTTCACGGAAGACATAGGGCGTAAGGCGGTACTGTGCCCAGCATGTGACGCCAGCACATCGCAGGGCACACTTTTTGGGGGGCAATTTACACAGCAGGACAATTAACCTAGGCGGCAGCGTGTCTTCGGACGGTGGGAGGAAAACGGAGTACCCAACGACAACCGGACACGGGGAGAGAGAGAGAGAGAGAGAGAACACGCAAGCTCCATACAGAAAGGCACCCGAGCCAGGGATCGAACCCGGGACCCTTCTTCCTGCGAGTCAGCAGCGCTGCTCAACGCGCCACCTCGCCGCCTGAAATGTGTACTTAATAAGATGTATTATCCGCGACCCTGTACAGGACTCAGCGCTATCTGACAATGAGACGAGATGAGATGTATTATTTTAAATGAGGACTGGCGTGCAGGCAAGCGGCGCGATGACCCAGCAAGCAGCCCGGTCGCTTCACTGCAACAAGGCCGTGGTCTCGATTCGCGGCTCGGATGCTTCGTGATTTTCACCGGGTTTCTTTCAACAAACCAATGACACTTTGCCTCTGCTCATTTGCCCACTGACGAAAGTACTACCGACGTCATGCGTCCCGTCCTAGGCATAGCCCTACCTTGCGCGCACCGTATTTCTGCAGATAATAATTCGCGCTGGAAAGTAAAACTCAATCCGCCCCCTAACCTGTGGTCTTGTGTCAATCAAGGTAATACTACAAATCTGGTCTCTCACAACCGGCCTGCCGGGTTTACAAACAAACAACAAATCAAAGATTCCCGCTATAGCCTTAACAGACTGTGGGGTCAAGTGCTGTTAGCGAGCACCTATTAAGGTCGACGCAGCATACGAGGGGGTGGGTGACGAGCACCACGCTCGGCCGCCTTTGTCTCCATCGTGGCAATGTTTACACACTGTAGTAGGTACTCATTTGAGGCTGAGTCGACCTACGGGAGGCCCAGGACCGGTGCAGAAAGTCGTCACTGGTGTTGGCCGTGAGCGAGATTCTGACTCGGGTCGC
>JAZEWT010000002.1:8656879-8667706 GCA_036362905.1 Mordacia mordax
GGAGGTGCTGCGGTTAGCGAGCTTCATTACGAAGCCGGTGATGCCGTGGTCGATTCCCGCTCGCCGACGATTTTCTGAACCGGTGCCGAGCCTCGCGTAGGTCGACTCGACCTCAAATGTGCGTTCACTTGGTGCTGCGCATGAACATAACCGCTAGGGAGACAAAGGCGGGCGGGGCATGGCGCTGACTGCCCAACCTCTCGTGTGCCGTGCGGACCTCTACAGGTTGTTCACTAACAGCACTTGTCCCAACAGCCTGTCGTAGCACGCTGCTCGTGGGATATTTGTCTTTTTCTTTTCGGGGCGAGGGGGGGGGTTGGAGGAGGAGGAGGAGGGAGAGCGAAACAACGGGGGTCCACGGTGGAAGAGTGAGGGGGCGACGCGGCGGGGGAGAGAGGCGCTTGATGCAAGGAGCGTCCGGGAGAACGGCGGTGGGGATAGCGAACAGCAGCCATAATCGTTGGCCTCCCGCGCCGCCGCCGCAATTATTTTAATCAAACGCTCGGGCGCCTAATTCCCGCTTTCATGCGCGAGGAGGCGAAATGTCACGCGGCCCCAGCCGATGAGTGCGGGAGCCCTGGAGACTCCTCGCAGCAGCCAGTGAGGTTATTGACGCCGTTGCACGCTACCCCGGGGTAACGTTCAGAGAGGAAGTCGTCTCTCGCACCGCTTAAGTGGGCGCGGTGGCGCATGTGAGTAGCGTTGGCCGTCTCGCAGCAGGAATAATCCGGGTTCAATTCCCGGCTCGGGTACGCTTCTGTATAATAATAATAATTGCATTTATAGAGCGCTTCTCACCCGAGGGTCACAAAGCACTGCACATAGCTGTGGAGAGTGTATGTAGCTTACATTCATTTCCCGTCTCCCCGTGGGTTTTAGACGGGTACTCGAATTTACTCCCACAGTCCAAAGACACGCTGCTGCCGAGGTCAATTGTCCGGACTAAATGTTCCAACGGTGCCCTGAGATGTTGTCACTCGCTTGCTCTTTCTCACAGGACAACAGTTTTAAAAAAAGCCTGCATGGTTCAAGGATTCCTTCCACCTTGGATACAAACTGATTTCTTTCGAAACTCTACATGACATCACTCTCGTCATGTCACCGATAATTTCCTGGCATCGACTTTGCGACGTCACGGCCAGCCCACTGGATGGTGTACATGGTCATATAGCGGTCAGCACAGATCTGGCCCAGCCGAACGCAGGCAGTCATGAAGGACTCATATCATTATCTGAAACCGCTTAATCCTATATAGGGTCACGGTGAGCCGGAGCCTATCCCGGAAACACATGAAGGCGGTTGAACAAATTGACATGGCAGTGTAGATATCAAAGCCCCCACCCCCAATCCTCGCCCTCATATATTAACGAACCTACTTGCTGTACCGCGTCAGCAACATCCACCTACTTAACCACGACCCGATCCCGAGGTGGCCCCGAGATGCTGAGAATTAACCAAACAAGGCAACAGCTGTAATACCAGCAGCGCGTTTAATTATGTTCTCTCATCTTTAGATCAGCACGGATTTGCCATTTATTAACCTTCCCTGTAACTATGGCATCGGCGCGCCGTAATAACACGGGGCCAACGCTGCCACTAATGCCTTAATTCCGTTGATAAAAAAAAGAATTGCCGACCGCAATATTGAACAAGGCACGGCTGCACTGACATCTGAACAACGTGACTGGCATTACTGTATTATCGCGGCTCTAACGCGGCTCCTTCGAGAGAGGTTGCCGCGTCCCTTGTAATTAAAACTCTAAGACTGCACCCGCAGTGTTTAAGGGTGAGCGAGAGGGGGGTCGTCTCACTTTGCGTAAGTTCACGCGCGGCTATTAGCGAGCACCTATGAAATTCAGCACGGCAACACGAGAGAGGTGGGGCGGCGAGCGCCAGGCACGGCCGTCTTTGTCTTCCCAGATGACTGGCCAAGGCATCATCTGTGCTCCGCGCCGTGCCAGTTTCAACGGCGCAGCGCGCCGCTCGTTGTTGTGAGCGGCCGACGCCAAAATAACGCGCCCTCCCGCGGATGCGAACCCAGGGCGGATCAAGTGCGCGGACAGCTGCCGCACTAGCGGGCGGCCGAATAGCCCGAGCAGCTCGTGCTCCTGCCAATCATCTCATGCCCGCAGCAACGCGGTTTCGGTGTTAGCAAAGTGCTCTCGGCAGCCCGGTTGGTAAGACAAACTGAATATCGGTTACCGCGACTTGCAATGCTCCGTGTTCAAAACGGCAGTGTGTGTGTGTTCACAGATCTCCATTCTCTCGTAATTATAAATAATAACAATTGCATTAATAGAGCGCTTTTCACCCGAGAGTCACAAATCACTGCACAGATATGCAGAGAGAACGGCACGTCAACAACAATAACATAAGAATGGAAAAATCAGCAGCAATATTTTTTTTGGGGGGTGGGTTATATATACACGTTGTTGCAGAACAACGGAAAAATATGATCTGACTTTCAACTAAACATTTAAAATGTAACATTATCAGTGTTTATAATACCTATATTGGAAAATGGTTAATATAACATTATTGCATAATAATAATAATTGCGCTTCTGGAGCACTCATCACCCGAGGGCCACAAAGCGCCGCACAGAATTGCGGATAGAACGGCACATCCTCAACGATATAAGAACGGAAAATCAGCAATAACGCTTTTAATTTATTTTTACAAATCCGAGCTGTGGCGAGAACGGCATGTCAGCAACATCAGAACAGGTCAAGAAGCAGTCAAATAGTAGCAATAAATTATAGAAGGACGTAAAATAATCGAACAGAGGAAACCGGTTTAACGCGGATATGGACGCTGGATTCATTGTCTCTGGGCCAGATTCCTGAAAACACGGAGTGAGGCGGCGCTGTCGGAGCACCTGTGCCACACAGGCCTGCTCTGGTTCTGGGGAGGGCCCGGTGCCACAAACTTCCCATGGAAACCAGCGACGGCCACTTAGCGCTTCAGCAGTAACGCCCGTAGGCCAAGGACTAATGATTTAATCAATGAATGAGAAATATCGGCTTGATCCCGAAGAAGGGTCGCAGGGAGCTGGAGCCTTTTCCCTGCAGATGCAGTCCACAACGCAGGGCTATACCCAGGATAAGATGCCAATGCAGCATACAACACTGAGGACAATTGATCCAACAGGCCAATTAACCGAGACAGCAGCAAGAGCAGCTCCTCGTTTAGTATAAGTCAAGGAATGAGTGAGTCTCTCAGCTCAAAGCACTGTTATGTGATGCTCATCTCCCCGTTCACGATTCATGAGCCGCTCGTGAAAATCCCACATTATAGTCTCAAAGCGGTTGTTGTTTAAAATAACCTCTAACAATAGACATACCGTGCGTGCCATCTACGTGGCATGACGTCTACATGTTTAAATCAAAACAAATAACGTTATTGTTGTTTGTTTGCTGTTCGATCGTCGTCGATGTTGCTGGCGCGCCGTTCTCTCCGCAGCTCTGTGCAGCGCTTTGTGACCCTCGAGTGACAAGCGCTCTAGACGTTCAATTGTTATTATTATTCAACAGACTGGTTACCTGTGCCGAGGTAACACCTGGGGAGCGGTGCCTCAGCGGTTAGCGCACTGCGCTGCAAACCCGGCGATAACAGTTCAATTCCCGCTCACGATCAACACCAGTGACGGTTTTCTGAACTGGTCCTGGGACTCCCATAGACCGACTCAGCTTCAAAATGAGTACAGAGTGCGGTGCGTAAACATTACCACTAGAGAGACAAAGGTGGCTGTACTCACCCCTTCGTGTGCCGTGCAGGCTTTCATAGGTCCTCGCTAACAGCAATTGACCGTATGGTCTGGTGAGGTTAAACGGAGGAACTTCGTGACAGTGGCCGTGTGCTGTGGAACTACAGCTGTGAGCGCTCAATTCGCAAATAGGTGACAAGTTTGTTCCTGGTCGGTCGAGGCCGGTTACCCAGTTCATAATCCCCCTCTGCCTCCTACACCTGGGTAAATAAAAAAAGTACCACGTTTTTGGAGAAACAGTCCCTCCAGAAATCGCACCACCAGATCAGGACCGCTCACAGAGACGCGCGGACAGTATAGGGAGGAACCCCCCCGTGAATGTTCTCTCTCAGCATAGGCGAGCGATTTGTTGAGAGAAAAGCCCACCATCTGAGACATCGCGAATACCGAACTTGTATTTACATAGGGGGAGGGGGGATGCGTTCCCGACCCCCCCCCCTCCGGTCGCAATACCCCTACACCATAATTAGTGAAACTTTATGCGCTATCTATGGTCAGTTGTAGCAGACATAATAATAATTGCATTTCTAAAGCGCCTTTCACCGGAGGGTCACAAGCGCTGCATAAAGGTATGGAGAGAATGACATATCAACATCAGAGTTGATCGTTTAAGTAAATTAATTGCTATAAATCAAGAAAATACATCATAGAAAAATAAATAATCATTGCTTAAACAGCTGGCAGGGGTCAACAGTGCACCATCACCCACACACGTAATTCTGAGCAGCATCAACAGTTCTAGCCAGAGGACTTCAAGGCCTTGCGGAACAATTGAGTCTTGTAACGGGATTTCAAGATGCCCATGGACTCAGCTGACCATCGGTTATATTGTAAAGCACACACAGTTAATAAACTCTTCTCATCTGATTGTCAGAAACGGATTAGTCCTGAACAGGGTCGCGGTGAGCCGGAGCCTATCCCGGCAGACACAGGACGCAAGGCAGGGATATATCCACGATGGGACGCCAGTCCATCACCGGGCACTGCGGGCAATTTAGTCTGCAAACCAATTAACCTATGCAGCAGCATGTTTTTTTGGACTGTGGGAGGAAACCGGAGTGCCCGGCAAAAACCCACGTGGACACGGGGAGAACATACAAACTCCACACAGAAAGGCGCCCACAGTTAAAAATAATAATTCTCAAATCCACCGAGATACGTTAACATGAAACATGATCCAACAGAAGTATCATATGAACGATTGCTCATGGCATTCATGTATATTAACTAAAATAAATAATTATTGAATGACAATTGTAAAAGCAAAATGACGGTGGCAGACGCTTCCTCGAGACTTTCAAGATGCTCCAGATCTCCCACTTGATGTGACGATCGAACATTTTGCTCCCTCTCCTCGTGGGAGCTTCTGGGCTGGAGAATCCTCAGCAAGACCATTCGTGGGTTCAAACATTTTGGTTGAGTAGCGAAGTAACTTGTCATAGGCAGCCAATGGTTGCACACACCGACACACTGGAGCAGCAAGGCGTACACTAGCCGGTGTTTAAACGCTCGCGGTAGCGGTCGTGGATCACGGGTAATCTTCTAAATATAATGGGGCTGGTGTGTGTACGTGTGTATCAAGGTGCCTGGTTCGACTCTTTCACCTTCATAAGCCAAAAATGACATCGGCAAGAAATCCAGGCCAAAGCAGTCATGTCAGCATTAAACGTCATCAACAAGTGACATCTGACAAACGTGTTATACGCTTGGAATAATATCTCCCGTCGGGCGGGTGCTCTGCTAGTGGGGTGTAAAACAAAACTCCCTGACAGGAGAATTTGTGGATTCTGAACTCGTGGATGGTGGGGGAGTACAGCGTACGTTTTGGTTTCTCACGTGCTAGGATTGCAACCAGGACATTAAACACATTCTTGTTTACAATTCATAACGCACACGAGAAGCGCAGAGAGGCAGGGGAAGGCAGCGACGTGGTTAGCTGGTGCCAATATTTGCCAGACACTGCCTGATATATCATATTATCGGCCTATTAAGGATTGTTTTGTTTTTAGGCATGAAACAGCTAGAAAAATAGAGGGAAAAAAAAGGTCTCAATGTGTTACTCATTTTGCACAAAAATCCATCACTCCCACAATCCACATGCATACTGTCATGGATCAGTTGCGCCTGTTGCCCTGAATTGTAGCAACTTGCTTACTACTCCCCACTGGACAACTGTTAAAAAGATCCACATGGCTAAACTTATCCTTTCAGCTTGAAAAAAAAAACTAACTGACTCAAGACGATATAGCTGAGTGCAGTTCTCAGCCCTTCCAGAACAGTTTTGTGAGAGATGCGTCTTCCTGCAACACGTTCGACCGGGTCTTCCTGCACAGACACACATAATCCTTTGGAGATTCGTTCATCTGAGTCCTTGGGCATCTTCAAATCTCGTCTCAAGACTCACTTGTTCCGTAAGGCTTTCAAGTCCTCTGGCTAGGACTGTTGATGTGGCTCAGTGTTGTACTGGGATAGGATGCAGGGGCCACCTCCAGCATCACGGTGACGGGGAATCCGCTCTCATGCCATTGCCTCAAGCGCAGCGCATTCCGCTCCAATGTACCCCGGCGCTTGTTGAAAACCACCTCGACACCTGCGAGATAACGGACGGTGCCGCGCTAATTGGCCGCGCTAATTGGAAGTTGATTACATACAGGTTAAGTTTGGGGGCGCTGCGGGGTTACGCAGGGGCGGCGTGGTGGCGCATTGGGTAGAGCTGTCGCCTCACAGCAAGAAGGTCTTGGGCTCGATTCCCCGGCTCGGGTGCCTTTCTATGTGGAGTTTACTCGTTGTCTCCCTGTGTCTCCGTGGGTTTTTGCCAGGTGCTCCGGCTTCCTCCCACCATCCAAGGGCATGTTGCCCAGATTAACTGACCTACTGACCAAATTGGCCTTCGGTTTCCTGAGAAGGACTGGTGTCCTATCCTAGGTATAGAGCCGCCTTGCGCCTTGTGTCTGCTGGGATAGATTCCAGCTCACTGCCACCCTCTACTACATTATGTGGCTATTGATACATATGCCCTGGGTGAGACGCCAGTCCATCACAGGACACCGGAGGGCAAATTAGTCAGGCCTGGCTATTTTGCTCATTTCGTCACCGTTTCCCAAACAGCTACACAACACACTAACATGGTTTCTGTGCGAGGCGACAAACTTTTCAATCACTCTGCGTAAAAGCCCCCAATATCTGGAGGTGGATTTTGAGTTCTCAACGAGAGCACATTCCCTGCTGTGCGAGTTGTGTGAGTATGCTATTTGTGCTAAGGTTCGGCACACGGTACTTGCTGTGACAGTATTAATACGGGGTTCCACGCTCGCACTCCTGCACCTTTGTGCCTTCATGTCTCTAGTGTCCCAGGTCTCGGTTGCCTGGTTTAGAGGTTACCCACCTGCATGAGCTCCTGCCTCTCTGACCGGAAGCAGTTCGTCAGCCTCGGAGAACAAAACTCAGAGATCCGTCCTGTTTTGTGTGGTATTCCTAAGGGTTCAGTTCTCGGCCCACTCCTCTTCAGCATCTACATACAACCATCGGGCCATATCCTGCGCAGATTCAATCTCAGCAATCATTGCTCTGCCGATGACATTCAAATCTATATCCACGCAAAGCGATCCATCAATGCGTCTGGTCTTTGCATGTCATCCTCACTGTCAACTCTGAAGGCCTGGCTCCATTCAAATTTCCGAAAAATAAACGTCGACAAAACAGAGGTTTTGCTTTTCGGAACCCCGCACCAATAGTCCAAGGCTGAACCAATCCAGTTGATGCTTGATGACCAGACCATTGAAGTTGCTAAAGCAGTCCGGAGTCTAAGGGTGACTCTTGATTCCACACTCAGCTTCGAGACACACATCAACAAGGTGACGAAGGTAGCCTATTTCCATCTCAGAAACAGTCAGACTACGCAACATCCTGTCACCCTCTGATGCGAAGAAGCTAATACACATCTTCATCTCTTCACGAATAGATTATTGCAATGCACTACTTTGGCATCCCTGCCTACCTGTTAAATTGTTAAATCGTCTCCAACGCGTGCAGAATGCGGCTACTTGAGTCCTCATTCGCACACCCAACCACGATCACAAATCCCCAGTACTCATGCTTCTTCACGGGTTACCGGTTAAATACATGATTGAATTCAAGATCCTCCTCCTCACTTACAAGGCTCTCACTGGCGCTGTTCCGACACACATCCGTGACCTTCTTCAGGCACCCTCCTCAACACGACAACTTCGATCATCCAATACGTGCTTGCTGCATGTGCCCAGATCGCACCTCCATTCCATGGGTTGCAAAGCCTTCTCCAGCGCTGCTCCCAGACTCTGGAATGTCCTTACATTAGAGATTCGATCAGCTGAGTCCCTGGGCATCTTCAAATCTCGTCTCAAGACTCACTTGTTCAGTAAGGCTTTCAAGTCCTCTGCCCAGGACTGTTAATGCGGCTCACTGTTGTCGTGCCGGGATGATGGCTCGCTGCCGGGATGATGGCTCACTGCCGGGATGATGGCTCACTGCCGACTTGCGCCTACTCGGGAACATTTATTCCTTCATTGTTTGTTAAAGAATTATATTTTTATCGCTCATTTTACGTCCTTCTGTAATTTTTACCACTATTTGACTTTCAGTTGAACTGTCCTGATGTTGGTTTTGTTGACATGCCGTTCTCTCCACAGCTCAGATGTGTAACAAAAAACAAAAACAGTTATTGTTGCTGGGCGGCGCGGTGGCCCAGTGGTTAGCGCTGACGCCTCACAGCAAGAAGGTCCCGGGTTCGAATCTCTCGGCTCGGGTGCNNNTGTTTCCGGGATAGGCTCCGGCTCACCGTGACCCTATATAGGATTAAGCGGTTTCAGATAATGAGATGAGATGATGAGATGAGTTATTGTTGCTGATTTGCTGTTCTTCTGTCATTGTTGTTGCTGACGTGCCGTTCTCTCTGCAGCTCTGTAAAGCGCGTTGTGACCCTCGGGTGAAAAGCGCTCCATCAGCGCAATTATTATTATTATTCTTACGTCTGGTATTTGATATATCGCCTAATTAAATGCACTCGTTACAATGGTAGAGCCATCCTGCACTGGCCGATGACCACTAAGAAAGGTGACACCACATAGAGTTTCAGGCAAAGCACATTGTAATCAGAACCCAGAACATTAAACTGTAAATTATGTAATTTCAGCCCATTAGGGCTGGTAGTTGATCAATTACACTTACTTCACATCTACCTGTGCGTGCCAATAATGCCGCGCCTCTCATTCATATTGGATGCAGTTGTTCCACGAGCACAGTGTTTCTCAAATTACTCTGCACAGCTACGTTTCGAGATCCATCTCTCTCTCTTGCCAACGTGTTATCACCTAACGTCATTTGAAAAGCTGTCATTAACCTCTTTAAAGAAGAAAAAAACCCAAAAAATCGGTATTGTTGCTGATTTGTCGATCTTATTGTCGTTGTTGTGCCGTTGTCTCTGCAGCTCTGTGCAGCGCTTTGCGACCCTCGGGTGAAAAGCATTCTAGAAATGCAAGTATTAATATCTATCGCCAATTATAATTGGCTCTCGCTTTCTTACCAGATACTCTGCATTCGCAACCACGACTTAACAAACTGTGATTTTGGAATTTATGAAACTTATGTTTGGAAACTCTATCAAACTTGTGTCATAAGCAACGTTCTGGAATTACTTGTTATCAGAATAGCAAGTTTAAAGAGCAGAGTATATATTCTTCAAGGTGTGTGGGAGAGACTTCGATCCAGCAGTGAATTGACAAAGAGAAAGTCTCATCTCATCTCATTGTCAGAAACCGCTTAGTCCTGTACAGGGTCGCGGTGAGCCAGAGTCTATCCCGGCATACACAGGGCGCAAGGCAGGGATACACCCACGATGGGACGCCAGTCCATCACCGGGCATTGCGGGCAATTTAGTCTACAAGCCAATTAACCTATGCAGCCGCATGCCTTTTGGCCTGTGAGAGGAAACCGGAGTGTCTGGCGAAAACCCACGCGGACACGGGGAGAACATGCAAACTCCACACAGAAAGGCACCCGAGCCGAGATTCGAACCCGGGCCCTTCTTACTGTGAGGCGACAACAAAGAGAAAGTATTTATTTTTTCAGGTTCTATTTACATCACGACCATCACTAAACCGTGCTCTACAATAGCGACGAGTGTTTCACTCGGCACCTCTTCTAAAAGCACCATAAATAAAACTACAGCACCCAATCGAATTTACCGCAATTACTGCATTTTTATGTCGCCGTCTTTATTTTTTTGTTGCGCAGTCACTCGTGACCAGGTTGAAGCCATCAACTCCCTCCACACGCAGAGCCTCGGCTTTACCGCACCCTTGGGTGGTCACCGAAGACGTGAGCACCGCCGGCTCAGTGCTCTGACACAAGCATTAGCGGTATTCCCCCGAGCCAGCGCGGCCACCTTGACTGTACCAGAATTCATGAATTCATCAATATTGAACGGTCAATACGGCAATACATTCATGCGCTCTCTGTGTGCGTGTGGTAATTTTAGGCCGCTGAGAATCCAGGCGGATCCTCAAGCTGTGTTTTTGTTGTCGTTGCAAATCTGGCAAGTCATAAAAAAAAATGTTTGGATTTGCACTCAGCAGTGAAATTGTTTGCAAGTAATTAGCAAAAGCCACGGTGTTGTGAATCAGCGTCACAAAACACAGGCAAAATTGGGTAATTTCATCAACGTCTGGAATAACA
The DNA here is from genome assembly GCA_036362905.1 of Mordacia mordax. Classification (NCBI taxonomy): domain Eukaryota; kingdom Metazoa; phylum Chordata; class Hyperoartia; order Petromyzontiformes; family Petromyzontidae; genus Mordacia; species Mordacia mordax. The sequence goes on from JAZEWT010000002.1 coordinate 8,667,357, forward strand.
CCACTGTCTCGCTAACTGGGGCCCAATGGGTGTTTCGAAAAAAAGCACTGCATATCTGTCGTGCAGTGGTTACATCTGTTGGTGGCATGACGTGTTGATGTTAGAATCATAACCTCGGGTTATTGTGGGTGTGAGATCCAATATTGTAATATAATCATTGGTTATATCTGCAGCGGGGAAAAAAAAACTTGCCTCTGTGGCGCAATAGTGACATCTACTGGAGAGATGATGATGTCGTGATACGAAATGCGAAAAATGCCGCACTTTTATAAAATCATTATCAGAACCCGGGCGGCGCGGTGGCGCAGTGGTTAGCGCTGACGCCTCACAGCAAGAAGGTCCCGGGTTCG
>JAZEWT010000002.1:8673058-8689798 GCA_036362905.1 Mordacia mordax
CCTTAAAATCAGTGGTGGAAATTAGACATTCATATAGCAGAGGCCAGTGTAATACACATGGCGAGTTAACACCATGTGTGTAATAATGCTTAAATTGGTGTCCGTATCATTACTTCACTTCGGCGCAAATTACAGTACAAATAATATTGCTTAAAAACCATTACTTTAAAATCAGTTGACCAAACGTCCCAATGTTGGCATTTGCATTGTACAAAAGAATTACACAAGGTGTCAAATGTTATTTTAGAAATTGTAATGTAACAACATTGTAGACTAAATGACAATACACTAAAAGGGCGTTAAGATATGATTTCGTGTTGTCAACAAGGTGAAGTGCCGTTAAGTAATTTAATGGCACGCTTCGTGCTTTAGTCGACTATGGAGGCCGTATGCCAGAATTAGATTTTAGTCATAGTCTGCCACTGAGCGCATTGTGCGAAGGTTAAAAAGTCACACCAGTGCCTTTATTTACACTCCGTAAATATAGAAGCCTGCAGTAGAAACGTTACTACCCTACCCCATCTACAGTATTAAATCACACAGTACAGTACATTGGCCTATACAGTATTACACCATACGGTACAGTACACGTGCGTGCTATGATGTGGTCAAAGGCAAAACCTGCCAACAGTCGTTGCCAGAGAAAATTCCAGCGTTTGTTGAAGGTAATTGTGCCTCCCCATTATGACCTTCGGATAAATCCCCCAGTTGTTGCAGTCAGTAACCTCCTTCCGAGGTCCATTCTTTTGGACTTTAGCACCATCACGTTTAATTCGCTCCGCCACAAATCTATCGTCATACTTGTGAACTTACCCATGTGTTCATCAACATAAGCAATCGAGAGCTCCTTGCCAGAATAAGTTCACATTGCACGGGAAACCTTGCATGATTATACATTACTAATTTTAAAAGTTCGTTAGGATAAATACATTTGAAGCAATAATGTGGCGTTACTGATTTAATTTGTAAACAAAAGTGCTGTACAGTACAGGGGAGATGTAACATAATAATGTATGAACATCTTAACATTAATCACAATACACATTTGTGCTTTAAGGATGTTTTCTCCACAGGGTAATTGGTAAAATAATACAGCTGTTTACATGTTCAAACGCCAAATGGACCATTTTTACAAGGTATGCAGGGCAGCACGGTGGCCCAGTGGTTAGCGCTGTCGCCTCAGAGCAAGAAGCCCAGGGTTCGAGTCTCGGCTCGGATGCCTTTCTATGTGGCGTTCGCATGTTCTCCCTGTGTCTGCGTGGGTTTTCGCCGGGCACTCCGGTTTCCTCCCACAGTCAAAAAATATGCTGCTGCATAGGTTAATTGGCTTAAGCGGTTTCTGACAATGAGATGAGATTAAGTTTGCAATAACCACACGTCTCGTCGCATTGTCAGAAACCGCTTCGTCCTGTACAAGGTCGCGGTGTGCCAGAGCCTATCCCGGCAGACACAGGGCGCAAAGCAGGGATATACCTACGTTGGGACGCTAGTGCATCACCGGACACTGAGGGCAATTTAGTCTGCGAGCCAATTAACCTATGCAGCAGCATGTTTTTTGACTGTGGGAGGAAACCGGAGTGCCTGGTGAAAACCCACGCAAACACGGGAGAACATGCAAACTCCACACAGGAAAGCACCCGAGCCGAGATTCGAACCCGGGACCTTCTTGCTGTGAGGCGACAGCGCTACCCATTTGGCCACCGTGCCGCCCCCAATAACCACATGTGCTTATGGAAAAATTGGTGATGACTTTACAATCGTTAAAATTTTGCGACAGTAACCCATATGGATTTTATTTCGCTGCACATTTACCACTAGTGCAAGAGCAACTGTAAATTAATACCAAGTACAGTCCTTGTTCAATAATACTCGTGAGGTGAACGTATGAACAAGGCTGGAACCCAGTTAGGTAAATAGCTATTTTTTTAATTGCTAACCTGAGAATACAGTATTTCCTTTACCAGAAAATCATCACTGAATGTCCCGTGAATGTTTTATTCAGGAGGAACCAGTTTATCCACTTTCTTGAGGACTGTACTGTTAATATTATTATTGCTGCTGTGTGATGAGAGAACCCAACACTGTAATGGGCAGCACACACAAACTCCGCACAGACAGCTGTGATAGCGACTACCGAATGCACCTCGTGTTGCTGGCCAATTGTCATTTGGGTGGGTGTTTTACAAATGTGACGACGCCTGTGCGTGATCTGCCAACTTCACCACCCACTAATTAAAGCACGCAGGACTCCACCGCAGCGTTTACAAATGACTGCGTAGCACATTGCATGGTCTGTGCTTTATGGTTGTATCGCGTGTCATTTGGGATCGTGCCTGACGTTTCGCTGTAGATGGTTATTATTACAGCAGAAGAGTACCCGGTGAGGTGTGTGTGCTGTAAACTTATTCAGCAACCGAAATCGTTTTGGACCACGTGCTTGGGAGCGTCATCGTGGCGAACAATATTTGGTAAAACCACTAAACAGACTGGAGCGAAAACCCACGTAATGAAGTCTATATTTTTACCAAGTTGATTCTTCCTCTTCCAGGTACTATACCCTACAGGACTTTGATGACAAATGTCTTACACAGTCTTCTGCACTTTGAACTTCTAAGAATCTCCATTGTTGATATGTTCATCCATCTCGAGAGACTCTTGACATAAGTCAATCTCTGTCGTCCACGACCTTTCTTTCAAATGTTCCGGTTATAACCAGATATTCAATTTCCTATTCAGTTTGAGTTAGACTTGAGGAATCACAGAGTGGACGATACAGATTCAATCCATTTGATTCAGGTTTACCCCAAGCGTTGATCTCTTGCACGTTGGCACACATTGTCAGTTCCGCGTTGAGTGGTTGTTTGGGTGTTGGTCAGTATTGCTCCACAGAGCGCTGGTCCGCATTTCCTTGTCTGTACCTCTGTCTCTCATCTCATCTCATTATCTGAAACCGCTTAATCCTATATAGTATATAGGGTCACGGTGAGCCGGAGCCTATCCCGGAAACACAGGGCGCAAGGCAGGAATACACCCGACGACGGGACGCCAGTCCATCGCCAGTCTGTACCTTTGTGTGTTTTTGAAATGTTCCAGTTTGTCTGCCAGTGCGTGTCGTGCCTCTCGTTGTCTGTGTTCTTACAACTGAGAAGGGATCTTTTATTAGCAACTTTCTTTCTATCTAATGTGCTTAAGTTTTTTTTTAAGATTCCTAGCAGAGTACCAACCCTACGGGCAATCTTGTTAACATCACGTAACGCATTCTTATCACGTCGAGATGAAGGCGGAAGAGGGTTAATAGTATTGCAAACGTGGGAAATGAACCTTGAAGTAGCGTTAGAGTTGCAAACGCTTAACAAAAACTGAGTAAAGCTGAAGTAAGACATAAAAGCCTTGGTGTTGTGCAGATACATTTTCCGCGTATAAAAGATGAGAACCTGGTCCCATCAGTGTGCACATAATACTTGCTCACTTCTATATGGAGGCGGCACAGTGGCCCAGTTAGTAACGCAGTCACCTTACAGCAAGAAGGTTCCCGGGTTCGAATCTCGGCTCGCGTGCCTTTCTGTGTGGAGTTTGCATGTTCTCCCCTTGTCTGCGTGCGTTTTTTTGGCCGGGCACTCCGGTTTCCTCCCAGAGTCCCAAAAACATGCTGCTGCATAGGTTAGTTAATTGGCTTGCAGACTAAATTGCCCGTAATGGCCGGTGATGGACTGGCGTCCCATCGTGGGTGTATCCCTGCCTTGCGCCCTGTGTATGCCGGGATAGGCTCAGGCTCACCGCGACCCTGTACAGGACTAAGCGGTTTCTGACAATGAGATGAGGTGAGACTTTTGTATGGCTTTTACACGGCATTCCAGAGTCCATAATCGAAGGGTGTCACTCCTAGACACACCTTAATTCGTAATAGTGCGGCTGACGCCTTGTATCTCGCTCTAGAAGTATGCTCACTAGTTCCATGAACTTCGAGGCTACATGACTGTAATAACTAATTCCGTAATCCACTAAAGCCCAGTGTCGCGATGAGTTACTAATGACTACATACTCCTGTGGATTTTCACACATTTGCTGTGTTTTTAGTTATCAGTAAGTGGGATTATCTGACAAAAATAAACCGTTGGCTCTCTAAGGAGGGTTTACGTTTTGCTTTGTTTAATAATAATAATTGCATTTATAGAGCGCTTTTCACCCGAGTGTCATATAGCGCTGCACAGAGCTGCAGTATTTATTATTTTACCGTATTATTTTTGCACTTTAACTTTTTGTAGACCTGTAAGCCTGTACTTTGTATTCTTAATGTGTTACTTTCGGTGTCTGTGCGTTTGTCCGAGAGAAATGTGTTCATGTTTATGCTTTTATTGGTTTGTCAAGTTTGCTTTTGGCTGAATAATATAAATATACGTTACAAAAATATGTTGAAATACCACATTGTGCCATGATTAAAGACACCTGGGTTAGACTTTGGGGATGCACGCAAGTGGATGTTGTGTTTGAACGACGTGTGGGTGCATCCCTAGCTTGACAGCCATAGCGAGTGCCCGGTACAACGTGTGCAGCTTGTGTGCAAATAATAAATTATGGTGTAACTGATTTGTCAAGCCACCATTTAATGAAGGCATTCCAGCAACTGTGTCACTTATACGGGTTGTTTGACGCTACTTCTCCACGCCAGTCAATGTTGGGCGGTTGCTAGGAACCAGTTCAAATATCACTTGCCACCGGACGTTTGCCGTGCTGGCTGGGATCAGAGTGCAGTGTGCTCACGCTGATGCTGTGCTACAGCTGTACCCGTAAAATGAGTGATTCACTGTGAAGTACTGTGAAGCCAAAGGTTGGTGCTCATTCCGCACTGGATTGTTCGCCATACCAGCCTCAACTGGTGTGCCCCGAGTACCTGGATAGCAGGCTATGTTAGTAAACTGGTAATTTTTATCTTCACGTCTTCACAATTTTTCTCTATTTTTCAGTTTCAGTTCAATAATGTCCACTTGAGCCATCTTACGCTTGCTGAAACAACTTGCATTTGTGAAATCTAAGTTTATTTGCTTGTGGTTTTGAATGCTTTGAATATGAATGCGTGTTATTAAATTATGTATTTCGTGACGAAATATATGCTTTGGTATTTTTTACACTTGGCAGCTCAAGGAAGAAAAACTGAAGTGAAAAAACAACTGGTTTTTAGAGGAGAAATCACTGAAAGCCTTTTGAAGATTTACAACCACTGCCTGTTTTCTGAGAAGGCCAAGCATGGCATCAGGCTTCAGTGGAAAGGTAAACTCCCAATGTAGTTTTCTGTTTACACAGTAGGTCAACATGCACACCTTTTCACCAGGCTGGTGTTTGCAGAATGCAAATCTTCAAAGTCACATTTAATTCGGTGGTCAATTCCCATAGCTGCAAAGGTACTGCTTGCCTGGGTAAGCTGATTCTTGTAATATAGGGAACTCTCCCCAATTTAGTCAGGAGTATCGCTCATTAGATTGCTGTCTCTTTTTTTTAGACAGTTGTTAAGAACGTGCACAAAGGCCCAAAATGGCTTATAGCCAACAACAAACAGCACTGTCAGTCATGGCCTGCAAGTTATGGTGAACAGGCCTTTTTGATCAATAGATTCCATTTTTTGGGTTCGGTCACGTAAACAATATTTGTCATTAACCCTCCACCACCCGACAACAGCCAATCAGTAAAGTATGTTAAGGTTAACAAAACGTTCCGATTATTCGCTGTCTAAGCGTACCGGTGTGTTGGAGAGCAAACTCACAGTCAATGTGCTCGATCTATTGGAACGAGTCCTCAACATGGGTGGAGGAATCAATAAGTAGCATTCATCGGAACCGTGACCATCACTTTTTCCTTCCTTGTTTGTTTAACAATTATTTGTATGCCTTATTTAATGGCCTCTTTTTTTCCCTCTAAATCATAGCCATTATTTGACTTTGAATTGAACTGCTCTGATGTTGTTGTTGCCGATATGCCGTTCTCGCCACAGCTCTTTGCAGCGCTTTGCGACCCTCGGGTGCAAAGCACTCTCTAAGTCCTATTATTATCTGTGACCTAATCACCCAAAGCGACCCAGTCCCATCAGATTTAGAACACTCAGCATGCTTGAGCCAGGAGAGCGGTTAGATGGGCGACCACCGTGCGTAACAAGTTTTGTCATTGGCTTGTCGGGCTTTGTGGTGGGCAGCAAAATCTATTACTTTTACCCGCAGAGTACCCGCCCTATGGGCAATCTTGTTTCAAGCGCGCACCACATTTATTGACTTCTTCTCCTAAACTTTTGGACAATTGCAACTTACAACTTGCAGTGACCGCTCAATAACTCTCATTTCACGAACTTTTATCCACCCTCTTCTACGTACATACTTGTCCCCCTCTGCCTATCTTTCCCCATATCCCTGGTCTTCCTTGAGAAACCGTTCAGATACTGGTGTGGGATCAATGACGATACCTTTCCTTGTGATCATGTGTGCCCCCTACGCCTGTGTGTACCCACCAATGGTGTGCAGAGAGCAGAGGAGGGCGATGAGAGGCGAGGGAGCGGCGTTGCCGGGGATCAGGCCAGCCCAGCACGCGCAGGACCCGGCAAGAAGCAGTTGCCATCCATCCCCCGGCAACCAACGTCCACGTCGGCACCAAAGCCCCTCTCCCCGCCGACCGCCCCGGCCCACACCTCTAACGGAACTCATGCCTCATACGGACCCTACTTCCTCGAGTATTCCCTCCTCTCAGAATTGTGAGCTTATGTCTTCTGTGGTCTCTGGGAATAACTTTTAAAAGGATGACACTTCACCCCAAAACGGTGGCACATCATGTTTATATCAAATACAGTGTTGATCCACGGTAATACGGTGGTTGAAATCCGTTCCTCTACATGTAAAATTTTCATTTTACCTCTCACATCGGACTCTGCTCCAAAGCCACTTCACACAGTTACAGGTGTTTTGGTTTTTGATCCTATCCGTGAATACGGTTTCATAGACCAATGTAGGCTGGCTTCCACTTGTGATGCTGCTGGAGCTATGGCGCTCCACGCATGTGATTGCAGTGCCGAGTGCTGTAGCTCTGTGGAATCCTCACTATGTATGGTGCAGGAATGCCGTAGAGATGGGTAAGAGATCTCCATGTGCCTACTCGGATAATTCTTACATGTGCTTACTAATGCCTGTATATATGGGCAATAATTTATACTTGTGTGCATGTAGAAACTCCCAAATAATGGTAAGAGGCGAGACATTAGAAATGCTCTTAGGGTTTCAGCAAAGATGTTACTGATGAACGAGAATTGCTCTCCATAGCTCTTCGGGACTGCCATGTCGAGTGTTCCTCTTTGCAACGTTTTGCCTCCCACGTTGGAGATATCACCAGGTGTTTTTCATTTTGTTATTGATGCATTTTATCTTTCATGATGTGACCAATGCTTTCAAGGAGTATTTTTTTTAAATTGCAAGCCCTGAATTGCTTTTGATGTATGAATCTTTTTGGCAGGGTGTGGTATTATTCCACACACATGGATTAATGGGCTGAGATCATCAACCTGATATGCGTGACAACCTCATTTAATTAACCACTGGTTGGATCCCAAGATTCAAGCAGCGCTGTGTCATTGCTTTGACATGGCATATTATTAGTGCTCTGTGGCACCGATCCATCACGGAAAATAATGTTGATACTTCAATTATAATTTAACTGGCGTGCATAATTTAAGTCCACGTATAATCGACGTGTGGCTAATCAACGTTCTGCTCTATTTGCGTTTTACTTCGCAGTGCTCTTTTGGTCAGGCAGAAGCTCCCTGGCGTATATGTGCAGCCATCGTGCAAGTCTGCCCTCAGTAAGTGGTCCTCGAGCAGTCTACACTCACGTGAAATAGAATACATAGTGTGACGGCAGCATCATTGTTTTCTTACCACGTTCTGGTTATCATACCGAATGTTGCCTCCCGACTAATTTCTACCACCCATGAACTTTGGCAACCCAATCTCTTGACACATTATTTTATTTAGCAATGCCACAGGCCACATGTTGTCTGGGAAGTGTTTGTTTTCAGGTGCTGATTGGTGGCATTCGTGAAATATTTAGCAGCTCAAGGGCTACCCGGGTGTCAGATTTTAACCAGCGGCATTAACACAATGATTGCAGTGAGATTCTGCTACAGTACTGAGAAGCACACAACAGGTGTAATGCTAAAAAAACCCATCAGTGTACAGAGTCTTATGTCTACTAAGCGTAATAAAACTCAGTTGTTTACAGTTGCTTACCAGACATTGTGCCTGTGATACAAAATGGTTAGTAATAGAGCTCGAGTAATAATAGTGGACAAGAGTGGACAAGCTTCTTGAGTATACTTAGGTAACATGAGGTTGGAAAGACCTATAGAGTGGAAGGGCATTCCATTAACCAGATGTGCAGAGAAAGAGGTGAAATGTTCCATCCAGCATGAATGGGATGAGCCAGCCGCAATGTAGACCACAGCTCTCAAATGTAAAGCCATGCAGTTTAATGACCTTTCTGGTGGGAGAAATTTGAATATCGTAGCTCAAATCACATTGGACTGCACAGTATGAATATTGTAATGTGCGCACAGTTGACTGCACAAATAATATATAATTATCCTACGTGGTCGCACTTGATTTGACCAAGCAGTCCCAGTGGAATATGCCGCAGTCAGACTGAAATATTTAATCTCATGCACAGCTCAGGGCCACCTGTTAGTGGCAGATAAAATAATCTCATTGAGGAATAATAAAATAATCCGGGGAAGCCCACTAGTGCCTCATTGCAGAGCGCTTTTCCTTTCATAAGGTGCTCTCGCTGTCTTTCTGTAAGTGCTTTATGATGATGGCCTTCATCTGTTCTGTATTTGTAGCAGAGGCTAGGTAACTCAAGGGAGCTCATAATGTCTTTGTTATAGCACTTAACTTAATTCACCAATAGCCTGGATTCGAAAATATAGGCAGGCAATTTACATCAATGGGTTTCTCAAGTGTAGAAAATTGATGGTCTTTGCTTCATATGTTGTTGCTGACATGCGGTTCTCTCCGCAGCTCTGTGCATCGCTTTGTGACCCTCAGGTGAAAAGCGCTCTAGAAGTACAATTATTATTAAATGACCAATGGATGCATGCAAATATAATTTTGAATGTTCCACGTAAATCCTAACTTGTTAGTTATTCTTGGATGTTAGAAAACCTGGTTGACTAGTCGCAGTTGTGTGGTATCACTATATATCTGCCTTGCTCCCTGTGTCTGCCGGGATAGGCTCCGGCTCGCCGCGACCCTGTACAGGATTAAGCAGTTCTGACAGATGAGATGAGATTCACTGACGTGGTGTCACGGTTTGTTCTGTGGGGAGTCAATGGTAGGACTATTTCGTTTCCACCACTTGTGGGAAGTCATTGGTAGGAATATTTAGTTTCCACCACTGGCCCAGTGCTACGTAGAGGTAAACACCTGCCTACAATGTGTTCCGGTGGAAGACCACATTTGGTATCACCATGACCCATCCACTACTGAACGAAGCGAAGAGGAAGCGGGCTCGTGCAGGACGCATTGCAAGAAGGGATGAAGGCCAATGGTTGGGCAGGAGCTGTGTCATCGGCGCATCGCAGGAACCCAGCTCAACGCTATGGGATGCGGGTGACGTCATCGTGCAGCTCTGCATAGTGACCTCACATTTACAACCAGGCACATTTGGCCACAAGCGAGCCAGACAGGAATCCAGGCAGGAATCCAGCCAGCAAGTTTTTTTTTATAATAAAGTATGATATTAACAGATCTTATCATTTGACATAGTGCATTGTCTGTTGTTAACAAATTAATTGCATATCTGATCTGCTTGCACTGCAGCTTGGTTTGGTGTAATCTTCATCCGACAAGGCCTGTACCAAGACGGAGTGTTTAAATTTACCGTCTACATCCCGGATAACTACCCCGATGGAGACTGCCCCGTGAGTCCCCTCAATCAGTATTGGTTCATTGGAGGGGAAACCCCCCGTCCTTTGGACAGAAAGGGCAGCGTGAGCCCGCACATCACACACTTCACTCCCCGACAGTCGCACGCATCAGGTGTCCCTCACCAGACACACCACACACACACACACACATCACACACCCACATCACACACCCTTGTCCATCAACTCACCTGACATCACCAGTAGTGAACATCGGCGTACCAGTCACTGCAGGGCACCGACACTGATTTGACTAATGTTTTATCTCCATCTGCCTGTGGCTGCCGCTTCTTTTTTTCTGGACACTCGTGTTGTCTGTGCCATAGAGGCTGGTGTTCGACTGGCCAATATTTCATCCAGTTATTGACCAAACCACCGGAGAGCTGGACGTCAAGAGGGCTTTCAACAAGTGGAGGTGTGTGTTTGTACGTACGCGGCGTTGGCTAAAGCTGTGCGATTAATCCCAGCTCGCAATAGCGAATCCCGTCTTAAAATTAAATACCTTTCCGAACAGGATCGTGGTTAAGCCGAGACTGAATCTAGCATGACGTTCAGGCAAAAACTGAAGCACTGTGGGGCCTGGCTGGCCTAGTAGGGGTATAATTATTAATCAAACATTTAGGTATTGCCTGTTTAATACCTCTTTGTCAGTTCTAGTTTATACCATCAAGATGAAATTGACCTTTGGAACAAATCAGTGTCTCATCATCCTTATGAGTACACGCTTAGTCCTGCACAGGGTCACGGGGGACCAGCCTATTCCTGCAGACACGGTGCAGGGAAGGGCTATGTCCAGGTTGGGATGCCAGTCCATCATGGCACTGGGGACAATTTATTTTCATCACTTAACCTAGGGAGCACGTTTTTGGAGAGTGGGAGAAAACCCGAGTACCCAGCAAAAGCCCATACAGATATGAGGAGAGAACACAGACATCAGTCGGAAGTAGACCTGGAGCTTCTTTCTGAGGGGTGGCAGCGCTATCCACTATGCCACTGAGCCACCTCAAGTGAGTGTCACCTTATTAAAATTAGGATAGAGGGACTCGTCACCAGTATAACCCCTTAGCCAGCAGCAAATGGTATAGACAGTTCGTCCTGAAGACAGCCACTATCCACAAAATGGTACTCGTTTTATCGACCCAGAGAGGTTGGGTTGAGCCCACTCAAGAATCTAGAATTCTAACTGTCCAAACGTGCAATCTTCATTTGAGTTAACATATTTTCCTATAGTGATGTGCCTGAATGATATTTAGTTAGCATTGCAAAACTGATATTTTGCAGTTTTTAAATCAAGTTTTGTTTTATTCTTTTGCAATCAAATATACAGTTTTTGAAATAGCATATCTTCTTGAATGTGTTCCATGTCAGAATAGTTCTTTCACAAAAGAGGTGATTTGCTCTCACTTGGTATTAAATTAGCTATGATCGAGAATGTCCATGGACTTTTGGTTATTCACGCATCAACTACATTGGAGTGAATAATTACGTTTACTCTGACGGCGGAATTCATTTCTCCTGTGTACGACTGTTTTATTTCCCTAACCCCTTTCCTCTTTAGGCGTAATCATAACCACATCTGGCAGATTATGTTGTATGCCCGGCAAGTCTTCTACAAGATTGAGACATCCAATCCACTCAGTGCGGAGGCAGCTGTTCTGTGAGTTCTCTCCTCGGCACAAGAGGTCTCATTGTATATATCTGCTCCAAGTCTCGCCCCATGAAACCGTATGTAGTTATCTAATGACGGTTAAATATTCGTGCCCTTGGCCGCAAACAGGCTGAGACAAGTCGGCTAAGAGAGGTGCACTTATTGCCTCGTGTTGAGCAATGTGTGCTGGCGCGGAGGCTGAGCGATCTCGCTCCATCGGTCCGAATGCACGTTACATGCGGTGTGTATATGAGAAGAAAAAAAAGTAATCGATCACAATCTCCATGTGCCAGGTACGAGAAGGACATTCAGCAGTTCCGGAACAAGGTGTTGGATTCAGTGAAACTATGTAACAGTCACCTCTTTGACCCTCCCAAGATCGAAGATGCCTATGCAATACGGTATGACCTACTTATCCTTGCTCTCTTCATTATAATATAGTCAAATACAAGCAGTTAATATATTTTAAAATGCAAATCTAGCTGCTGTTTACATTTAACACAGCTTTCTTAGTTTTTTGGATAAATGTTCCTTGCTGTAATTGTAGTGGCTTTGTATTGATGTACATTTTGGTGGCTCAATATGTGAGAATTGCTCTTAAGAGCTGCTGTCTCAACACGACTCTCCCAAAAGAGCAGGTCCTTGGCTTTGCTCCAGTTTGGGGAATTACTAATGCGGTCTACTATAATACTCCGGTTCAGTCTTGAACAAATGCCATCACCCTTCTCAAACACATGGTGTGGTAATCATCTCCAGTGGTGGTCCTCAGCCATTGGTATGAATTCTGTGTTCCCGGGACATAGACAAGTATTTTTTTAGAAGAGCACTGTCGACATGCCATGTCACAACGTTGTTACCTGTGGAGGGATGATTGACTTCGTTAAGCACCAACTAATTTATTCACACGCAGCCTTCCAAGTGTTAGAGAAGCACTCTTAATTGCAGTGACATTCGGCTGGTTTAACAGTTAATCTTAAGCACTCAAGGTGCTATTATGTCGCTTGGCGTTCCTTATTAATACCGTAATTTGTTACCTCCCAATAGCAAGGGTTACTCTGATGAATGACTTTCTTTTTGACTTGTTTAATTTGGCAGCTTTACTTTAAAAGCTTACAAATGGATTCTACATAAAATAATGGCGTAATTTGTATCACATGAAAGGTTCTTTTAAATCAAAATTGTCTTATTCAGTGCCCTGTGTAATTTAGCTATGGAGCTAGCCCATAAGGTTATTTAAATCCAGAGAAATATAAAAAGAATTGGCCAAATGTTCCAAGCAGGACTGTACTGAATAACATTGCTGAGATTCAACTTTTTTTCTTCCTTCTAAATAAATGTTTAATTACGTTAATATGATGTTGAGAACATTGTACCGAGTACATTTTGTGCAGCAGAGGATGATAGTGTATTGAATTATCGCATGCTTGTCACGTGTGTGCCAGTTGTACTCAGGGATTCACAAAGTGTGCGCTTGCACAGGCTTCACAAATCGCCTGTTAGGTTACAGAAATACCTCATTGGCTGCATGTGGCTTACAGGCCCTCATTCAGCACCCTTACTTTTCACACAATGTCTTGTGAATTGTGTTCCTGATGAAGGTGTTTGCCTTGTGCAGGTTTTCCCCATGGAATCCGCAAGTGCATGAAGATGCCAAACAAAAGATGCTATCTCAAAAGGTGAGTGTAGCAGCCCCGCCTGCGGCCACCTGTATTCAGAGCCTGCATTTGACTTAGTGAATCAGGCCTGCAGTCGCGGGGACACTCGGGATCAATGCGTGGTAAAGAGGTGGCCCAATTGGAAGGCATTATTCCCAACTCTCAGTGGAGATTCAAGCCAGCTCATCGCAACGACAAAAGAGAAAAGGCTTTACTGCTTTTATATCTGCACTGTCCTTGAGCTGTTTTCCTTTTGGCAATTTTTTTTCTAAAACTGGTGAGGCGACAAGGCCATAGAGTAGGCTGTCCAGCGTTGGTAAGTCTCCCTGAAGGACAATGCGTACATGATTAGAGCACATAATTTCCATGTTTTACCACGATCTTAACACGGATCTTAATACCTGTACTATTGCAAAAAAAGAGGGTAAACGTTTTTTTTCTCTTTTTCATCAGCTGTATGCTGGCAAAAAGGTCCCCACAGTTATCACAGCATATCGTCCCTTTAGAATTGTTAAATGAATCGTACCATTTTGAAAACCGACAGTGGTTGGTCCTTTGGGTGTACTTAGTTGCCATAGCACCATGGGTATTCATTCACATGCTCCGGACCGCCAACATGACCAACAGTTATTTAAGCGCACATAACTGTTTTGTTTTGTAGGTTTTACTTCGGGGCCAATCAGTTAAATGCGTGCTTTTCGGTGTGATTCTATAGAATGCAATAGTATAGGTCTTTAGAAAAAGTCAAGGAGTAACTTCAGCCAGTCTCATTGCCCAAGTGAACCTGGAGCAATGTGAACAACTCTGGTGGCCCTGAGCCACTGGTGCAAATATTACATTGCTATAAATATACAGTACACAAACAGGTGCTCCAGTTAGAATTGCATATAACTGATATATGACATACATACTTGATTTAAGTGTCATAAAACATCGCAGACTTTGAATATTTTAGGCAAGTAAAACATTATCAATATGTGAACCATTGGCACGCAATGCCATCTGCTGTAGTTGCCATTGAATAATAGTCTGTGACTCCAGCCAGAATAGATTGATGCTGATCACAACTTTTATACGTCTTACTTCAATGTCGCCTGAATGTGGGTTGTTTCTGTAGCGGCAGCACACTTCCCCAAATCTATTGTGCTCTGACAGCAAAATAATTTATGTATGTCATATACTTTAGGAAATATGTGCGATTTAAACTGGAGCACCTATTTGGGAATACCTTGTAGATTGAATTCTACAAAAGTGGGAATCGTTTTTTGAGCCCTAAAGGAATTATGGTCTAAGTTGACCATGAACTGAAATTTAAACATGTCAACCGGGAGCCTGCGTTAGATGTTAATCTTCAAAAGCAAAATGTTCAATGTGCGATGACAACACCTTACATTTTGTTCATCTTAAATGTAGAGCTTAGCAGTGAAGACACATGCCTGTGGAAAGTGACGTAATGCACGCACGTGGGCATGCTTGTGTTTCCTCTGTTGATTTGAAGCCGGAGGAGCCACACTCGCGAAACACTGGCTTGTCTTGGGTGAAGCCTGGCACGACACAACCTTTCAGCAAAGATGAGTCGCCCTTCTGAAACATGGCGCTGAGCAGGCTGTGGGAAATTCAAGAACGTTGTCAGTATCAGACGGATTGCACTGCACACTTTCCACTTTTCAAGCATTCTGCCGAGTCTCCATCAATGGCAATGCTAAGCACAGTCTTTGAGATGCACCGCGTCCTCTGCGTAAATGGCTGGGAAACCTACACTTTTTTATCTTTTTGCCTTTCTGAGGTTCGTATTTGTTTTTACGATGAATATCAGCCATCCTTGCATCTTTCAACTAAAAGACAACCTCTTGTGCAACCTCGTTTTTGAACGAAACAAGAAAAACTCAACTCAGTGTTTGCGAGCAAGCACTAACATTCCTTCCATCTTAAAGGGCGACCTTCCCTTCGGCGTGCATCTTGCAGTGCCTGTGCGCTTTTCTCCGAAGCTGCGCGCTAACGAGAAGCACTAATCCTCCGCGCTGTTAGTGCTCACACGAGGAAATGCATGCTTGCCATGAACATTTTTTTTTTACGCAAGAATCCAAAAGGATGCTTTGAAGCAACTAATGTTGCCAGTCACTTACGTGGCGTTTGGTGATCGAGCCCAACGTCCCGTCACTTGTTCTGCACTGGGTGTCTAAACGTGAGGACATCTGCGATTATTATGCGACAAGCTTTTCCATGGATGGCCACGAGTTCTCGACAGTTGGCATTGAGCGTCACGACTCATTCCACGGAGAGAAAAACATCCAGCTTCTTTGCAGCTCACCCTCTTCCCAGCAAAACTGCATCCGCTTTTTTCGGTTGACCTCTTTGATTTATATCCAGTAAACTTTTAACTGCTGTTCAACGGCATGTGTGGGGCTACATTTTAACGTGGGGTATGCAGTTGAAAATATGATTTATGGGCAGAAGGTTATGATTTCACATCACGGTCAGAAGGGGACTCTTCTCACAGCCCCTGCTTGGTTGATAGAGTGCAACTGTGTTGAACGTCAACAGTGATACTCTTAAACGGAGTCAAATCCCATCAACAGTTATTTATATCGCAGTCAGTCCACTGCTGCTTAAAGGCATTTCCATGCCGTGTCAGTCATGGGGGTTATTTAATCGTACTTCATCATGCTGGTCAGTGTGGTTTGAAAGGTGGTGAACTCGGGACCGGTTCAAATATCCCTACAGGAATCGAATGCACTAACCAAGTACCTGCCCTATGGGCAATCTTGTTCCAAGTGTGTAACGTGGTCTGCTGACATCTCTTGTTGACGGCGTTTTCTGCAGACGTGTAACTGCTTTCACTATTTTCACCTGGTATTTGCTCCTTATTCTCTGGCTCTCTGGAGCTTCAGAAGAGTAATCAATAACTGGGAAGCAAAGCTGAAATAAGACACAACAGCCTTGGTGTTGTCCAAGTAACGTGTGTCACGAAGGATTTGAACCCAGTACCCTGAGTGTGGACATACATAAAAACACTTCCTATGTTTTATATAGATGTCACTGGGTTCGTAGCATAAGCCAGGGTACCGCTACTCCCCTGGTCTCTATCGTAGACATATGAAATTGACTCGGGGCTGCAAGTGGAGATAAGCACTGCCAAGCCATCATGTCAGTTTGTCACGCGTACTTTTTAATATTCGGGAGCTTTTTCTGAAGAAACAATTGAAACTATTACAGACTGTTCTGATTACTTGATTCCTAACACAAAGTTGTGGGGAATCGTGAAAGCAATTTCAAATTCGATTCTCCATTGACAACCTGTTCCAGCTCGGCACAATGCATCCAAATCCCAAGGGTGTCTGGGAATTTGATGAGGTCCATTGTACCTAAGTTTCTTCTTTATGCCTGTGACCTAAATCCTAAGAGATTGGAATTGGGCAGCACATTTTATCAGGCAGCAGTATAGCAGGTGTGTGTCTTTAGTAATGGACAAAGCAAGGAGATTTGA
>JAZEWT010000002.1:8697568-8719402 GCA_036362905.1 Mordacia mordax
AGAGTCCTCAGACGCAGCAACCTCATAGTTTAGTACCTGTCAGTACCGTTAAATGCCACGTGTTTTAAGATGCCCAATACTGAGATAAAAAAAACATCATTGGTCACTATTTCCTCTAGGGGAATGGTTTAGGGTCCCTTTGAGAGCACACTGGAGGTCAACAGCCACGATGTCCACTGGAACAAGCAGCTCCATCTGTTCTCAACAGCAACTCGTGATTGAGTAAACTAACGGCAAAGTGCTCGTTCATTGTAAATGCAATACACACACCCATGGCAAATCCACATAACGCACACTTTTACATTCACGGTTGGTCCGTATTGTTCTGTGCTGTAATGAATGGGTTTTGGGTTAGATTGTACTTCCCGTTAAAATGCCCCCTCGCCCTCCACGTGAGTGGTCACTCATCTCACTGTCAGAAACCGCTTAGTCCTGTACAGGGTCGCGGTGAGCCGGAGCCTATCCCGGCAGACACAGGGCGCAAGGCAGGGCTATACCCACGATTAGACGCCAGTCCACCGGGCACTGCGGGTAATTTAGTCAGCGAACCAATTAACCTATGCAGCAGCATGTTTTTTGGACTGTGGGAAAAAACCGGAGTGCCCGGCAAAAACCCACACGGACACGGGGAAAACATGCAAACTGCACACAAAGGCGCCCGAGCCCAGATTCGAACCTGGGGCCTTCTTGCTGTGAGGCGACAGCGCCAAGCCGTGGGTGGTGTGGATCTCCATCGTGTACCGGCGGCGGGGACACCTTCACAACCACAAACCTCTCCGTTGTTCATAACCGTTTACGTCGCACCACCGTCTTTCCGAGTAACTATATTTATTTTTTTCTTTAATGTATACTCCAACTTTATCAACGTGTAACAAAATACGTATTTAAAACCTTTCCATTCAAGTCTTACAGCGAGCAGTGCACCACCTTGCCGGAAAAGAGCTGCGGAAGACGTCAGGACACCACCTCTGAAAGGGGGCATCAATGTCTCTCGCTCCACGACGGAGCACACCTTGTACACGCTCTGCGTGTCAGCCAAACGGATACACACTTTCTCATAGGCGAAATAAACGCAAGTGAAAATATTAATTTGTGGTGGCTTTCTTTGTTGCAACTACTGTATAAAGACTTGAGGACGCCAACTCGCAATTCTTGAGAACTCGGTTTCAACACGTTGTACCATTCTACGATATTGATGAACAGCGTTGATATCCTTCCTACCCAATACTCTGTGACAACGCTGTAGCAGCTTCACATTCGGAGGGGAAAACGGATAAGCCATTGCTGCATTTGCAAGAGAAAACGCTTCACTTGTTGAAACGTTAAAAAAAAAACTAAGTTCTTGGCAATGACCGACCATTACAAGACACCCCCACTGTAGACCAAAACAATGGGAAACAAGTTTAAAACTCGCAGGGTTTTATACAAATGTTTGATATGATTGTTGAGCAGTCCCAACGGCCGGAATTCCCAAGTGGCCAGCAACAAACCGCACTATGGAATGCGTATTAGATGATTTAATACATGTATAATTGAGCACGGTTCATATAAACTTTGGAAGAGCTGTGGCGGGTGGAAGTTCCAAATCTGAGCAAAAGTGTTTGACCTGCAGAGTGGTGACTAAAGTGCGGCTAAGATGAAGTGTCAACATGGGTGAAGGAATCAATTGGTGACATTCATAGAATCTGTAAGCATATTAGTAGACAGAAAGTGATACAGATGACTGACCGCCTGTGACTGGAAATGATCCAGGAATTAATGAATAGGCATTACGTGAAAGTCTACCTCTGAACGAGATAGCACTGTACATCACACAGCCGTGTTATTTCAGAGTTGAAAAACTCGCCGCCGCAGTTAGACGTTAAGCCTGCATACTGGATTGTGGTTTTACATAAACGCACGTGTGCTTGAAATAAGGGGCACCAGCAAGAGGCGGTCGTTCTTCATGCACTGGTGTTGTCACGATATGCATACAGTCCTGCGAACAGCAACTGTGTACCAAGGGCAAGCAACCACCAGCTTGTGAACCGTTTGTGAGCCGCAGAGAAGGGCGGATTGGGATGACCCTCGAGTACCAATACTAGAAACAGCAGCTCCTGGGGGCTGCCGCTCAGGGCTTCGGCTTTCAAGGGCCCCTGAAAAAGCAGCTTTTGAGAATTACTCTTGAAAATTGCTGTATCGAAATAAACGTGGCGAGCATTCCTCACCTCGTTTGCGACGTTTTGCCTCCGACATTGGAAACATGCTGAATGAGCAGCGAATAGCAATTCCCATACACCGGGGCTGTGAAAACCTGCATCAACACATTAACAGCATTATAATCGTTGAATGCAATATGGTATCAGTGATAAATCCTAAAGTGTAATTTGGTAATTCAAGCCGTAGAATCATTGTTTGTCACTACCAATAATGCTCCAAAATTAACATACAATCTTTCGTTTTAACTTTAGTTTAGCTTTACAGTTCATGTATCGTATAAAAAATAGAATCGAAACTACCCAGTATTACACAAGGGTGGCAGTAAAATAGCAAAGGAAAAGACATGAACACAGAGGCGCCCCCCCAAACCTGTTACTTCCCAGCCACATCTCCCCTCCCCCCTCTACCTTAACCCGGCCCTGGGCACAAGAACACCGAGAGAAGAGGTGACGGCACGTGATGCGCGAGGAGATTCCTAAATGCAGCTCCTGCCTGTGTTTCCACCTCGTCCTCGACAGAGCGCAGGGTTTGTGCGCGTCAAAAATAGTATTAGGATTGCTTCGAAAAGCTGCTCTCTTGGGACAGCTGCGTCGATCGCTCCTCTACCCATCGCGACCTTTCGCCACACACATTAAGAGGCATCCTCAGGTGCGAAAACAGCACCTGAGAATGCCTCTAACGTGAGACGAAACGTCGCGATGGGGCGAGGGAGCGATCGACGCGGCTGTCCCGAGAGAGCAGCTTTTCGAAGCAATCATGCATCGAGCCGTGAAAAACCTATATCACTACAAAAATAGTATTAATAAAAAGCTGCCAACCTCTGATATAAAACATGATGTATACATATTCCTCACTTTTCTGATATCTGCCCAAGCCTTTTTGAATTAAGATGCAAACTGTCTAAATTTGCAGCTGGACATGTGTTTCATTACCAAAAGTTGGCCTCTTTTTTAGACTTACAAACTTTGTTTAGGAGCATAGAATCTGTGTTTAGTTACAAGTGTCATTGCTGTGCTGCAGGGAAACGAGATTCTGGCTGCAGATGAAGACATTTCACTTCTCAATGCTCAGATGTCGATAGCATGTATTTTTTTAAAGTACCGGATTGTTATTGAAAGAACCGACTTACAGAAGTGTTAAAAACCAAAGCATACATGGTTGAACATGTGTACACGCACACAATCTCCACTGTTGTATGGCCTGGTGACAAGAGTTAATGCTGGTAGCAGTTACCTCTTTCAATGGACTTTACAGACATGGAGTGGAACCCGAGGTGATGCATCCAGCACGAGTAGTTACAAAGTGTCTCACAATAGTCCATGTCAATACAGCAACAGATGTCCACAAATATCCAAATATCCACAGACACACATCATTCAGCACACAGCATTACTGCCACCCTTACAGTATTGTGATTAGCACCATTGTCATTTGTTCAAATGTGTGGTCCAACAAATGTTATATTTTATAAAGTTTGTTATGGAGTTTTTTGTTGCCTAAATTTATTACAGCATGGTTTTTTTTTACATGGCACTTCTACATGTAATGTATATACACATCATTGTTCGAGTGTTATCTAAGCAAATTTATTTCGTTACATGTAAAGACTACCCACACAAATACAGTAGAAAGAAAACAAGGCCAAATAAATAAAACAACCACTCCTACATACGGGCACATGGGTGCAGTAATATAATATTTGACATAGTCAAACTTTACTTGAATTAATGACCATGGTCCCACGTGGAAGATTCGTAAAACTTTGGCGGGTCCCTGTATGATGTTGTTACCACACGTACTTCATTTCAGTCAGTGAAATAATATATCCTAGTGCCTGTGGTGAAGAAACAACATGCACTCATTTAAAGTACATCGAACCGTTGGAATCATAGCTTTACGTGGTCATTAATCAACCCGCCACTGACTCGATGCGGTATCGTGACGGGTCCCCTTTTGCCGCGTCGAGTGGAATTTTTAATTCCACAAGCGTCGACGTGTGAAGGAGTAGCGTCCGCCTTGGCAGCGACGTAGTGCAGCAGAGTCCACCCCGTGGGTATTGTCTCCATCCGAGGACGGTGCCACTAGCATCTCAAATCCAAAGTCCAACCCGGGGCAGAAACATAATAAATTCCAACCCCGAGTCACTGCGTCCGTTTCTTTGTTCCCTGGCGCAGTCTCCGACCGGTGGGTCGCCCTTTGCCGACAGTGGGTTCCAGCGAGCGCCCCGTCAGTGGGGGTGACTGGAGTGGCGATGTTTCCCCGCCACGTGATGCCACTCAGGCTTCGCTGAGATTGTTTGGCGTGGGGGCAGAACTCGGTCACGTTTAGCACTTCGTGTGTTGTCCGCGTGTTAAGTTTTTCATCGAAATCATCAAATTGTAGAGAAAACGTAGAGCTCAGGTGAGGTTCCCAGTAGGTCCTGAGCTGTCTCTTGAAACAAAATTGATGAGTGCATTACAGCATTAACCTGTTGCTCGGTCATTGGTGTTACTATCAACAATAATCACGTTAATAGTAATACCATCATAATAAAGTTAAGAAAAACATTAGCTCAGCCGTCGATGCAAGAATTACAAACGTTAAAACTATTTTCATGAATTTAAAAACCTAAAAATTACAGTTCTGGGTATGAAACCGTGAACACGATTTAAAAGCACACCTGCGGGAGCTGTAATAAAAAGTAACGTGTTAATATAAATAACAGCCATTGTAGAATAAACATGACACCAGTATGAAGAGCACATTAACAGCAAAGCAGTGCAAGTACAAACACAGCAACTAACAAAGAGGATAATAACTTTTAAATGAATAGTAATTATAAATAAAAACTAAAAATGAACACAGCAAGGCAAGCAAAACAAGCAATGAAAAATAATACCAAGAATGAAACACGAAACAAAATAGAACAACCAGCGCAACTGTTTAGGCAATTATAATGAAGTCTGGCATTGCGGCATCGGGATTTCATCCAACACTGTGGAGGTGGAGCTCATGGATGACACAGGAATTATGAACATAATACATCTGGTCTTCTGCACAGAGGTGGTCAATACATGGCAGTAGGACAAGTAGGTGGCAGAAGTAGAGATGAAACAATTTGAGTCTTCCCTCGTATGTATAACTATTCTCCAGGCACTCCAATTCCCTTCCACTTGCTGAAATACTTAACAAAGAACTGGCCAAACATCACAATTAGGACTGCTGCTGAGACAAACATAACTATAAATACTATGTCGAAATAACAGTATCAGCTAAAAGAAAACATAATAAAAATACAGCTGTGTAGTGAAAGTGGCTGGAGCAGTCAAGCCAGTGTCTCCCCACTCAAAAAGGCGCTGGAGTTAGATGCATGAACTTTATATTCCCGTGGCAGGGACGAGTATCAGTGGACGTTTCACAGCTGGCTTCCCACAAAGTAGTGCTCATTTTTATCATCCCTGGAGGAATCATAGTGATGATGATGACCTGAATCGAGAGCCCAACCAAGACATGAAGTCATGATTTTCCAGCTGTGAGTGCTCTTCCCACAGGGCCACATAGCCGTTAAGTTTAGGTGGCAAGACAACTATCATTTTAAACGGAGCAGCGAGATCTAACAACACAACCAATTGGGCGCTGTGACCACCAAAAGTGAAACGCGAATAAAAATGTGAACGGAGGCCTCATGAGTGCCACTGGTTGGCTACTTAAATGTTACGAGTCCAAGATTGGGCTAGAACTGTTTGAATAGCCTGCAGAGATGTAACGATTCACCACCTTAGCGGTGAAGAATCTGCAGAATTATGGTAAAATGTTACTTGCAAATGGTGATTTTTCCAGAGGTGGTAACAAAGTTTCCATAAACTAATCACACACAATATATATGAATAATAATCGATGAATTGTTACCCTCCTTATCTGATATACCTATCACGAACGTAATAATTGATGAATCGAAAAATGGTAATATCCCGACTAATTTGTAGGAACTCAAAGTAGGGTTAGTACCTGGCTAGCCAGCATGTTAGGACTTGGAATAGTCCTCAGGGGCTCGATCACAAGCTGGTTTGCATTATGCCTGTTGATTGGTTGACTGGTTAGAGTCAGGACAAAATCTGGCGGATGATTGGTAGTTTAGTATGATTCACAGCAGTCCGAGTGCCTGGCTGGTTCATGCGCTGCGACCCTTAATAGTTCGCCGCTTGCTCGAACGGCCTAGCGCCGGCGGGGCCCTTCCACTCTCCGCTTTCCACTTGTGCGTGGCTCACAACGCGGCGGCGATCATGACAAGTCCCTCTCCTCCTTGACCTCCATGCCGTCGTTGTGGGGGTCCCCGTGCTCCTCGTCGCCGTAACCGTGGGCACCGTCCGGATCGTCGTCGCACAGCTCCGAGGGGTCGTCGCTGAGCGGGAAGGAGATGACGCCGTGCTGGTCGATAACGGGGCCCGGCGGCAGCGTGTCGTCCAGGCACACGAGGTGCGGAGCCAGGCGGTAGGCCTCGTGCGACGCGGCCCGCTCCGACGGCGGGCCCAGCACGCGGTTCGGCTTGGCGCCGTGGCGCGACGCCGCGTCGAGCCGCCGGCACAGGTCGGTGAGCGCAGGCGTCCGGAAGCGGGGCGGACGCGCCACCCAGACGCCCGGCTCCACGGCGCTGTCCTCCTCGTCCGACATGAGCTCCTCCGTCACGCCGGCCCACAGCTGCTGGTCCTCGGGCGGGAACAGCTTCACCGTTGACGTGCGGTTTCCGAAGAGCTGCGGGCCCCACCGCGCAAACATCAACAACGGGAGTGGAAATTAACGCTGGATGAAGGCCTCCCGAAGCCATCGCCATCTCTCTCGCAGTCTCGCTATACAACAATGTACCTCCTGCACATGAGCTGATGTGATCGCTCCATGTTCATGGGATGTACTCTCATGTTACCTCATTTGACTTATGTGACGTTAGTCTTGTTCGACCCAACCCCATTTATTTTAGTCAACAGTCAATATCAAGTCTCGGGCCATGTGCTCCTCTTCCTGACTATGTACAAGCATGTACCTCATCCTGCTTCTTTTCACAAATGTCACCTTTTGTTCTACTTTGGCTATATACTAACTGCTGGGTAACCAAACCAAACAATACTCTTAGGTATTTTTACACAATGCTTCCAGGCAATGTTATCGGGTTTAATTAGCACCGAATGAAAGTGGCTAATTTGGTTCTACTAAATCGCTTGTGAGTGGTGTGATGGAAGCACACACTTGCCAAGAAAAGAGTGTATATGGCAAACTTGTTTGGGTTTTTGATGCATTGGAATCACTGCCAAGGTGTGTTGTCTATCGAAGCCAGTAATGAAAACAAGACTGGGCTGTGGCCTGCAGCCCTGCCTCCTATGCCTATCACTGCGGTTGAAGAATATATTAAGAGGCTGTTGCTGCAGAGCAACCTCCTTAGAGGTCAATTTGACCTGGGGAGGAAAAAACAAGGCATGGACTGTGCATACTTCGAGTCACACTGGAATGCAACACAGGCCAGCGGGCTCACAGCACAGTCAAACAACACAGCAACGTCTCCCAACCATATATAACATGTTATACACATATCTGCCATATATGACATATCAGACAAAAAAAAGTTCCTCCTTTTCACCTTGAGCAGACTGTTATGGATATGAGGGAGCAAATATTAAGACCAGCACTACACCTGGTGGTGTGACGACCACACTATGTAAGAGACCACACTACCTGGCGTTACTGGTGAAACTTCTAATGTGGAAGATGCAACGTCGTGAAGGAGAGAGGAGGAACACTACACGGGTATCCTGAAGCAGCAGCTCTTCGGAGCATTTCTAATACATCGAGCTGTGAAAGCCTACATCAATACACAATATGTACACCTTCCACCTTGGTCTGCAATGTGCTGATGATAACATTACAGTGGATAATAACAACTCTGTGATGAGTTAACCTCGGAAAGGCCCGCTAATAACACACCAATTTCCTTAACTGTATGTGTGACATGGAATTGAACCCAGAAGCTGGTGATACTAGTATGGTATGCTAACCAGTAACACATGGACAAAGTCAAGCACGTGGATATACCACATTGCATTGTGTCAGTTAATGCGCTGCAGCTGTTATGTGCCAGGCATTGCAACACTGGTGTTCAGATGCTGAACTTGAGGCCAGGACATTTTTAGTCGACAAAGTCACCTGCTGAGCAGGTGTGCCCTTGTGAAAGCCTCAACTAAAAAAAAATAAAAGCCATTCTGGATTTGAAACAAAAGCACACAGACACCCACCTCCAATACCTATCAACACTACACGCAAACACAACAGAGTACTCGAGCACCAATGTTGTGAGTTTGCTCTTAAACACGGTCATAAAACCGCCTGCGAAAGTGGGTTTATGACACTTTTTACCGACATTAGTCACGAAAGCCTTCCGGTTAAACTTAGAATGTACACACACACAGATCAGCAGCTTAGTCTTGCAAGCTTTTAGCGAACACACATAAATAATGCCATAGAAATATCTCACCAAGAAGTTGCTTCTCCAACCGTGGCAATTGCATCGCCGGACATTTCAACAGCAATCATGAGACTTTTCATTCCAGCCAGTTCACGTGCCAGCCATAGGTTTCACTGCTCAAGAGTTATCGATGATACCCACACGCTCTATTTTGTTTGAGCAACAACTCCTCGGCAGTTTTCCCGAGGAAACTGGCGTGTGGACCAGCAGGAATTAAAGAACACATGATCAAAACATCCGGAGATGGTATTACATAGGAATAAGCAGCACCTTGTTGAGGAGACATTTCATTATCTCTAATTGTTTAGATACTAAATCTTAGACCAAACTACCGTAATGTTTTATTGATAGCCCAGCACACAAATTGTGGAGTAGGCCTTACCACACACACAGACATGACTCTTGATCTCCCGACTGATGATGTTCACACTCCCACACCAAGTAAGAATTTAAGGCCAAGTTAACCTCGGTAAGGAATAAAAACCCGTTTGTTGTGGCCACTGTTGTTGTACGTGGCCAGAAGCTGAGTCACTGTACTTATACCATGATGCAATAACCACAACACCACTGCTCCATAAATAAACATAAGCACATTGTTAATCACACAGTAAACCCATTCTATCAGCATATCTCCACATTGTGTTAGTATCCCAGTAACCTAACGAACATTAGGGGCTGCTGACTTCTGTTAATTATGCTTGAGCGTTAATGAAAATGCCGCATTACTATGAAGGGAACGAGTCAGTCATTCGATAGGACAAATCATAGTTCACTTAACATCAAGTTGCCCTACCTCACCACAAGATGCTCAGGTGATAACCCACTCCATGGGTCGTGGATGGAGATGGGCAGGCCAAGTTACCCTAACTAGGATTTGAACTCGCCGAATCTAGATTAGTGGCAGCCAGTAACTGTTGTTCATCCACAATTGCAAACAATTAACTGCCTGTAATAAATATGTTTACAGTGCAGTAATTATTACAAACATCTCAATTGAAGGCAGGCGAGACATATAGCACAAATCTACAAGAGGTTTATTTCCTGTGTCCTGTAAAGTACTTTAAATAAGCATTCAAAAAAAGGGAAAATCCTTACCCTTTGTTACTGTAATGCAGTTTGCAGCGGTTGTTCAATAACATACTCTATAAACACGATCAAAATGTAAGTCTGTACACGTGTGTGAGCACAGCAGGAGCGACTCTGTCCGCCTCGTATTCACGCACGCGCGCGACGCCTTTCCTACCCGATAGCGCCGGCTCCTCAGCTTCTTCTCCTCGCGCTCCCGCAGGCTCCGGTCCGGGTTCTGGGAGTTGCGGTACTCGCGCCTCTTGGTCAGGAAGTACGAGACGCATGCACCTGTCGGGTTCGTGTCGACACGCAGGTGCAGACACGCGGTTTCTATACCGTCCCCGCATCGTACGTCGCTAATCTCGAGGAGCTTCCCTCTCGAGTTTGCACGGGCGTTTTCACTCCGCACTCTATCCTTCCACAAAGACATGCCGCCGCCAAGATTAATTGGCTTGCTGGGTATAGCCCTGCCTTGCGCCCTCTGTCTGCTAGGATAGGCTCCGACTTCCTATATTAGGCAGGCATTAATAATGATGGAAACGAGGTCTAACGATGAACTAACATATGAGCGATCAGTGAATACTATGCCTCACCTTTCAACTCTTTTTCCGTATAGTGTTGGTCTGCCAGCTCTTCTCGAAGTCTCTCCAGCAAGTACCGCATCACATTGATGTTCCAGCCAGACTTGAGGCTGCAGCACACAACAGTACGCAACCGCACACAACAGTCTCTTCGCTAGTGCTACACCAGCAGTTCACTGGCCTGACTAAATTTTCAACCAACATATGGCAACAGATATATTAAGCAAATAAATGCAAAAAAGTTTAAAACAAAACTAAAGAAAAAAACAGGCCGGGTTTCACGTTTATCAGATGTGGCGGTTTCAAGCTGCATCTGGCTACTGCTGGGACCCAATTCATAAAACTGATCACGCGCCACATTAGATAATTAGATACAGGTGTTCCATTGTAAGAAATAGGAGGAAACTGATTACGTGACGAGAACTGGTCCGCTAGTTGTTGTGGCCGATTGCCAAGCAGAATCGGCATTTTTCTGGTGTGTTTTCATTCCTTCCTGCTCTTCTTTACGAAGGTCAACTACTCCAAGGTCACTGCGCTCTTTCCAAGACGCAGGCCTGTGATTCCGGTATAGGCCTAATATCAATATTCAAACTAAGGAGACTATACAGTAATAAGGTAAAGACAGCGTAACAGTCAACCATTCATTGCACCTCAGCCAGTCTGTGTGCCCGCTCACTGTTTAAACACACACTGTTGACTCTTTAACGCTATGACAAATATTGGCAATGTATGTTTAGTAAGGTACTTATCCAGCGACACCAAACTTTGTAAGACATTTATTCATGATAGTACTGTTTGGGATGTTAGACTAAATACTTGCTATATATTTTTTTGTGGACCCACGATTTAAAATACTTAACCAAACAGCACCGTTGGTACAATGTATCTCTTATTCAAAAGGTTGCAAGTTTAAATTCCAGTTGTGGGTAAACTCATCCCCTTGCCCCTTTCCGTCAAATAAATGGACTATCACCGAGTGTAACCCCAACCGTGATCATGCAGGTGCCCAGCCCGATACATGTGGAGGTGCGCCCCTATAATTCAGCACCCAACAGGCAATGGATGGCTCACACAACGTGGTAAAACACTCACAAATTCTGGGATGCAAGGTGGCCTAAGAATGGCATTACAGCAAATGAGTTATAAGCACGGCTAGGATTGTCACCCACTTATTACATAGGTTGCCACTCCAGTTTTACTCCTAAACAAAAAAACACCTTTTAACAAAATTGAATAATTACATAATTGCATCAACCTTCCAAAAAAAAGTCTTGACACTCCAACTTTCCTAGATGAAATTATTATTCCTAAAAGTTTCAAAGAGCAACAATGCAATTCGATGCATATTTGCCAATCATAACAGAGCATCATTTTAATAACAATGCAAAAGGTAAACAGCTTGCTTGTTAAAAAACAGGTGCACATACATAACTACAAAAAAAGGTCAACTTAGTGCCACCCCAGAAAGCACGAATGAGTAATTGGGGTCACACTTCTCATGTATAAACATACAACTTGAGCCTTGTATCAGTGGTAATTCTTGGCATAATAACAAGAGCTTTACTGCTCTAAGCAGAGGCATTCACTATGATTTTATGAAAACGAAATCCCAAATCATATGATTCTTTAGGTTGTAGATACAGACCTTATTGTATGTCCCACACTGTCTTGCATGAGGTTTATGTTCGACTGAGAGAATGGATTTTAAATTGACATTTCCGGCCATACCATCATTGGGCGCCTGTGGCTCAATGCAGTGACACCTTATGAAATTTGAACAACAGCAGTCAGAGTGATGTGATATAATTAGAGTGCTATGTCAGCACTCTTGAAAGTCACTTTAGAAACCTTTGTTTCAGAGAAAGCATGGAACATACAGATGATGTTTTGTTGAAGCTGTTTCTTTCTTTATGGCATTTATATACAGCCCTTTGCAGGCATTTTTTTTTGATGATGACTTCCTTACACTGTTTGAGTCTGTAGGGTTTTCTAACCATACTTCCCCACAGTGGTAATTACGGGCTGATGAAGCTGGGGAGGATAGACACTGAGAGCACAGAAGTACTGCACAACAATGTGTCCCTGCACTGCTCTCTGTTGTCCACCACATAGCAGCGTGACTTATACCACTTGCTATGCATAGTGGTGGCTGATCGGAGCGCCACCCAGGATCGAGGCAGCAACGACCCCACCAACGAAAATGCCCAGGCATGGTGCTATTCACCCACCCAATCGTGTGCCGTGTCGGCCTTCATAGATGTTCGTTAACAGCACTTCACCCAACAGTCTGTTAAGGCCATACAGGGGATATTTGTCTTCAGTCTTGTGCGACATCACATAAAGCAGTACAATCAGACGTGAATACTGTTGCCTTCAACAAGCTGCACCCCGTCTACAATCAGTGGGTCTGGTTGTTGTGATGACTCGAGAAATCTCACCCCTCGGCTCCGTTAAACCTCCGGTCGTTGCCTTGCTGGTTATGGATCCGATGAACGAGTTTCTGTAGAACAAACAGCAGTAGCAGCAGTAGACTGACTCCATGAACACACATCCACCCAGATATAAACAACAGTCAACACAGCAGTCTGATATTTTAGCTACTCAAAGAAGTGTGCTGTGTGGGCATTCTGTTTGCCTGCTGTTTATTGGATCAAAGAGAAGGCTTGGGTTTTGAATTTCGCTCCAGTAAGAGGCAGCAATTCCAACACCATTTCTAGTGTTGGATCATTCTTGAAGTGTAACCAGGCCATGACTGTTTACTCATCACTTGATGGCTTACACATTATTAGAAATAACATTACATGATTAGCTATAAAAATTGCTTTCTGCAGCTTAACATATCATTATTATTAACTCTAAAAAGATACATTGCACCATCCGTTAAATACTATTAGAAGATTCACAATTTGTTGTGTTGTGCATCCTGTGTTATAATTGTAAAGCCTCAACATATTCCCAGTGATATTACCGTAATGTTCACAGGGCCTGCTAGCATGATCCATGAACACTGGCTGTGTTGTCCTTGTACAATCTCAAACTGCTAACAAGGAAGTTTTACCCCTTTTAATTGCTGTTCAAAACATTAGCAAATTCAATATCACTATAAAAGTTGACCAAAACAAACGAAATGTAAAAAAAAAACATGAAGTATGCATTGAAAATGGGTTTCATATGAGATTGAGGTGAAGATGTAGTAGTTAGTACAATGTGCTAACAACTTGGTGACCGGAAGTGAATTCCTGGCCAGGGCTAATACCCAGGGCACCTGTTCACCCCCATTGACCAGCATGGTGAAATATGACCAAACAACCAGAGTGACCAATGGGGCATGGAAAGGCCTTCATCCAATGGTTAACTGACAAGTGCTGTAAATCCACCATTCTCAACTTGTGGATCATGACCCATCAATGGGCCACGAGTGCCACATAGTGGGTCCATTGTGACCAGGCCCAGTAGGCCAAGTGGACCTGGAGGTGCAAAAGGTTGCGAACTGCTGCTGTAAATCACAAAAGCTTTAGTTTGTTATGACCACCGCCAGTCGTGCAATCTCGGCAACACACTACCTGCACCTCCACGCGCCCACTGACCGACACGACGAGATCCCTCTTCCTGCGCCTCGTGTTGTTGCTGTGCAAGCTGCTGCCACTGCCTCCGCTGCCTCCGCTCCCACCACCTCCACCACCACTGCGCCTGTGCGATCCGAACGAGGACGACGGCGAGCACATGTTCCCGCGCGCCCGCACGCGGCGCGACGTCGACGGCGAGGCTGCCGCCGCCGCGGCCGCCGCGGCCGCCGCCGCCACCACCGCCGCCACCTGCGGCAGCGGCGCCGGCGTTGAGGCTGCGGTCTGGGCGGACGCGGGCACGGAAGAGCCGGGGACAGCGGCGCCGTGGTGGTGGCCCCCGTGGTGGTGGTGGTGGCCGTGCGCGTGCGGCGCCGACGGGGTCATTGTGTGCGAAGCGCCAAGCCCCGCCGCTTCGCCATCCCAGCTCTCACTGTAGTCAGCGTAACAGTGCGACGCCGTGGCGTCGGCCCCGGACCCACCATAGCTCTGTGCCGCCTGGTGGAAATCAGCCATCGAGTCCACTGAATGGAAGTCCTTCATGAGATGGGGCTGCTGGGAGGCGTCGGCCGCGTGCGAATCCTTGGCCACAGTGGACGTCTCCGGAGAACTCGAGTAGACGCCGCCAGAATCTGGGCACCCGCACAGCGGCAAGCGACGCGTCAACCATGGCAGCTCTCCCCATCGCTCCTTCTCAGCTGCTACCCCCACTTCCTCAAACCTCCCATACACCCATAAAGTTCCTACCATTCATGGCATTTTACCATTATCCGCAGCTGTGGCCACCGTGCTTTTGTGTTTTTTTCAAACCTCATACTTGACAATTAGCCACAAATATTAATCACTGCTCAGCCTTCTTCTGGTAACTGTCTTCACTGAGAAATAATTCATTTCAAACAGACAACATCTGTAACAAAACTGCAACAAAACTATAAACGGTCTCCATACTAACCACAGATATTCAATTCTCCCAAGATAATGCCAGACAGCTCTCACATAAATATAAATATCGAACATCCATCACAATAAGTGTACCGACATAGTAAATGAGCTTATAATAACCAAGAAGATCTAGTTCACCTCACAAAAAAAATATATAAATCTTGAGTTCTTGGCAAAACAAAATAAGGAGAAAGCAATTAATATTTGGTACAAACTATTATTCTTGGAATGCTACCATAGCGTGATGATGAACCAGCCATAGTTGCAATGCAGAGGTCGCCAGTTTTATCTCCCAGTGTGGCAGCTCATCCTAAGGTGCAAGTTCATCAAATCCCCACCGCTGCCTGTGTCCATCCAGCAGGAACAATGGAGAACAAGCACCGATCAGTGGGCCCAATTTTAATAGAGAAAAATGTGGATACTCTCACTACTTACAAGATATCTGGCCAGCATGACAGAGATGACCAATAACCTCGAGAGGGGCTCTCTAGAATGGGGGACCTTTCTACCAGCAGTGGTATGTGCGATCCAATGCAGAGATGCAATTCTACCTTTAACAAACTATTACTCTTACCACTTACATATCTACATGTAATGTCACATGTGCTCCTTGTAACGTACACCGATGGTGCACACTCTTAAAACAGTCCATGGAAATGTATGTTAACAATCGGGACCTGACAACGGAGTGGTTTGTGGAAAAGTCAAAGCATCTGGAATGGATTGGCTCTGCACCCTTGGCTGTCACATTCCCACGACCATCAGCAATGAGAGCGTTAACAATCACGAGTTCACATGTCCAATGCGTTCCCCTCCCGAGTCAAGAAATCCGCAGTAAAACATGCCCATTCGCTCCCTTAACTGCGTCCATTAACTTGCGTGGTGTAAGGCGGCCGACAGCGAAAGGTCTGCTCATAAATTAATTTTAAAGCCCTGCTACAGTTTACACTCCTCGTGATTGTGTGCCTATCATTGTGAATGTTCAAATGTATCAATTTTAACAAAACCACCATGTCTGAGAGGGTGGAATGCGATGACTAAAACAATGAGCGGGCTTGATAAAAGTTGTGAAATTGTGTTGCTTGGGTAGGGTCCAAATAAATTTAACCATGACATTATAAATCATAAAAATATGGTTGTTATTAAGCCCTGCCATATGTTCTTATAATACATAAGCATATTCTGGAGGGATTTTTTTCAGAGCACATTTGTAAAATTTGTGTTGAGATTCAGTGAGGTTTCTGAGGTTGTCCTATTTTTAATACATTTGTATTGTATTTAAAAAGTAATGAACCACTGAGCTACGTAGCTGTTTTTAACAGTTATCCAGCGGGGAGAGGTAAGTATACCTAGTACAACCAAAAACACACATAAGTGCAATTTTCCGAACCAAACTAATAATTTAAATTGTTTTAACTATGATTATTTATGCGTGTGTGATGAGCTGAGAGAGATTATGGATTTTTCCTTTGAGATTTTGTACATGTTTTACATACTGAAATATTAATTTTGAAAATCATTTTGGATTTGCGCTACAGCCTGAATCTCTGGTGAAAATAGCTCGCACATAAATTATAAAACGGTCTCTGAGCAACTATGGTTACATGGACCTCCTTTGTAAGGTAATGAATCTGAATGGCTCTCACTTGATTTAAAGATATAAATCAACAAATCAATACCATATAGGAACATATATAAGGGCTATTAGCTAGGAAATCTTAAACGTTCTATAAACCCTTAAATGGGACAGCTAAACGGGTCAGCATGAACTGTTTCTTTCTTAAGTCTTATATATCTCAATAGATTGTGCTTGGCTCTTCTGAATCATTGGCATTTCCACTATTACGTACATATCCATTATAATGGTTCCATACCGTGGGTATTTTCAGATTACCTTAAGCGTCATTGAATATGAGGCTTGTGTTGTTCAACCGAGTCTTACAAATCCTAACAGGCTATAGTTTGTCTCTTGAGTATTTCCACTGAGCTTTACGAAACGTAATTATCAACTTAGTTTGATCTCGCATCGCATGACCTCACACTATTATCAGACACTGCGAGTATGTGCGTGCCAATATTATTTAATACCACGTGTTATAAACCACAAAGTTATAACTTCGTCTCTTTGCTTGTAATTCTGGATAGTGTGTATAAGGAGGCATTCAATGTTGATAGCTTTTAAAATATCTAAAATATGGCACTAAACGGCAATCCAGGAAAAGGAATTGCAATGCTAGTGGCCGGTAAGATAGACAGACGACGACAATGTAATGGATTAATGGAACAGAGGAAGAGGCATCATAACATACAGCAATGACAGAAACATCCGCAACAGATAGGATATGATGACGATCGACAACAGTGAAAACCAGCTGCGGGAAGTTCGGGGTACCAGAGGCCTCCGTAAACAAGCTGGATAAGGGAATAAGAAAGATATTTTCATAAAATATACCAATGCCAATGATACAATTGTTCAGTGGACTGTAAAAGCATCATCTTCTCTACTGTGACCGTCTTTATGTTGGTTAGCCATTTAATTTGAGAGGTTTTTACAAAATGTACATATGCTAGCTGTAACCCTTTGCTGAAGACACTAAGAAGTATTTAATTATATAATTTATGTTGTCAATCGGAGATGAAATTACGTTTCTCTAGCTACCACAATCCATGTCATCCCATAGCAATGGGAACAAATGTATCGCTGTACATTTTAGCAACTCGATACATGAGAATTGCTCTCTAGAGCTCTTTCGGGATAGTCATGTAGAGCATTCCTCCTCTCTCCTTCATCAAGCGTTGCCTCCTACGTTGCAGCCGGCATCAGAACGGAGGCACTTCCTCGTCTCTCCTTTGTGAAATGTCGCACAAAGGAGGAGAAACGCTGAACACGGCCATCCCAAAACAGCAGCTCTTGTGAGCAATTCTAAATGGGAACAAATTCCATGAGCAACGTTGGGTCAAAGTAATGTTAAAGCATCTCTTGACTGAAATGAATGTGGAAAGTTCTCATTTGTGCAGGCAGCCCTAAAAATCAGAATCATTTCCACATTCCTACTATATGAATCAATCTTTCCACATCGTTTAAACCACTGATAACTTTGCACCAAGTCATACCCCAACCCCTTAGAAATGGAAAAGGATACGAAGTCACAACTTTCAAATTGTGCAATACCAGGCCAGTTGAGGGTTAAATAATAGCTATTGCACGTGTGGAGGCAGAAATAGAGAGGATAACGTCAGGGCAAGAGTCTGCACTAAAATCGATGATGGGTTCCTTGGCCAAGGCTAATTTCAAAGAAGAGTCATAACTGCTACTCCATTGCCAAGTTCAGAAGTCAGTAATGTACCTGGGGAATAATAAACAACAGCAGGGGCAGTAAGATGAAGTTTTATTCGTTGAGGGGGTGGTGTTGGGTGCTGCTCCAAGACTATGGCACACAGATGAACACTGGGAGAGTTATGCGTATCATGGGAGGTCTCAGTGATGGAGGATGGGTAGCGTTTGAATAAAACGGGAAGGGCTGGAGGGTCAGCACTGTGGTGAAATGTAGACCGGGAGGGTTTTAAAGTGGCATTCCAATCTCTGGTCCAAGGGATACACTTGTCAGTATAAGTCACGGTGATAAAGGTGTGGTCATGAAACGACAAATGACATTTCTTGGCTGCAGTAGTGAGACGCCCACCACAAACTGCACATTAAAATCATGCAACTGTGGGAACAGCATCACGTACTCGAATCAGCTTCAATACTGTCGTTAAATATAAAGCATCCAGGAAAATCTTCAACGGAAATGAAAGCATAAATACACTTATCCAGGAAAGCCTTATTACTGAGTCTCAAGACCTATTCAAGACGGTACTGCATTGAAATATTTGGTCAATTTATATTAAGCATTTAGCAGGATCCAAAGTACCTGGTGAAAGTCCACACACTAGAGTAAATAAGACTTAAAAGACCTAGATTTGTGTATTCGTAACCTGGCCCTCTCACAGCTTGCGATATTGGAGGAACACAGTATCTCATTAAAAATATATGTAATCCACTAACACTGCATCCAAACCATATTGATACAGGCCAGACCTGGCAAATGACTTTCATAAATAATTTTCAGAAATATTCTGCATTCAAATATTTCTCCAATTCCTTTCTAAGACGTATTTTGCCTGACTTTTTAAGGAGCAGAGCCATCATTTAATTCACTAGCGTTATTAAAATTACATAGCTAAACCTTACCAAGCCAACTTTGGATAGCTCTTCCACCCCACATGTGGTGTGCCTTATTCGATAATACGTGATTACAAGCACAAATTAATAACATACCAGGAATGAAAAATTGTTTATCTGCATAGCATTTTGGAATACATCACCATACCTTATAAGCCTAACACAGGATATATGTGAGGACTGCATGCCATTTTCAATGTCAGCCACGCTTGACTTTATACATCACTACATTACTTAAACCCTTTATGCATAGTATGAAATGTTGCGTATTAGTATAGGTCAGAAAATAACGTCTAGTGGCATGATCCGAGTCAGGTGTGCTCATGTCATGTTATTGGATCGAGTCAGATTATTTGTCATGTTCTTGGAATCAGATTATACGAATCAAGCTGCATAGGCCAAGTGGTGAAGTTCAGGTGATTCGAACAATGTGAGTAGTTAAGGAGATTTAGGTCAGTTGCCTGCAGTATTTAGGCACAGACAGGTGGTATTGGTCAAGCAGTTGCAGTCACGTCACAAAAGTCAAGATCAGAAGGATCACATCAAGTGTCAGTGATATAACTGTTATCAGCTGACAAGCGTGATCTTCCTCGGCGTTACATCAAACGCCCGGTAGGCAGAAGGACAGCGCGTCGTACTTGCGTCCCGGTAGTCGGCCCCGTTGGAGTACGCATCGTGCGTCGCTGCACCGCCGTACGCCTGCTGCTTGAGTGCGCGCAGCTCGGCCTGCACGGCCTGCAGGGCGCGCGCGTTGGCCCGCTGCGCCAGCGCGGCCGCCTCCGCCAATGAGACAGCGCGGTCCACGCGCTGGTAGATGAGGTGAAGCAAGTGCTCCGGGTTCGATGGAAGCACGCCCTGGCCTCGAACTGGCACAGGGACTGAGTGATGCTGCTGCTGCTGCTGCTGCGCTCCCGCCGACACATCTGTCGCGGACGGGCCCGACAGCGGCGTACGATCGCTGCCGAGAGCCCCGGCAGAGGAGGAAGGCGCCACGGACTGCGTCGCGTTGAACATGGATGTGCCGCCTCCGCCAGGCGGAGTAAACACAATAGTTGCACTGAAAGACATCGTTTCCTCCTCGCCCTGCCAGGGTGCAACAGGGTAAAGGCAGCGACATAGCAGAATGTTTGTTAAAATTTTACGGGTAATGTGAACATGTTAAGTTAACCGGTAGATGTGCGGCCCTTCATTGCTCACGAACACCACTACTAGCAGAAGAGTCTCCACCAATGGGAGCTTTTGAGGCCCTCCAGACGATATCTGACCCACCTTGCTGGCAAGACATTTAAGGTGGGAGGACCGCACGCTATACTCAACCACCTCGTAGATGACATCTGGCGTTTCAAGTGATTTGTATTTTATCAACACAACTGCTACGTGCGTTCGCACCTCAAATGTAACGAATTACTTTGGTAAAAATCCTGTGATCCCGTTAACATTACCAAATGTGAGCACTTGTTCAGAGTAATGCATCGTAACAGTTATGTTACTAGATATCACACACGTATCTCTTTAACAAATGGGACAGTCGATCTGTTTTTAACCAAGAAAATCTCCCTGATTAAAAAAAAACCATCATAGCTTTCAGGTTAGTCCTGCACTGGCATGTTTGGCCAGATCTTGACAAGCATCTTGTGCATGTGGTAAACACTCGTGTAAAGCAATCAGACAGCACTTCAAACGAATCACACACGAGGGAGTCGAGTCAGTGTGTATCGATGTTACAGAGTCGCACTCAAGCAGTTCATATCCCATCTCAGCTCGTAAGCTAGTGGTGAAAATGTGACACTTGGGAAATCCTCTGGGCACCACCGTTCATTCACAACTACCGTTTTTTTACGAGGATTGCCATCTCGGAAGGGCAAACAACTGGGACATGCAGTGAAGCGAAACAGAATAAGAGAGAGAGAGAGGAAGGGGGGGGGCTGTGAGCGTAACTGACAAAACCCGAAACTTTGAACGACTAGTTCCAGGAAAATGTAGACTTCCCGGAAGAGCTGCCTCAAAGAAGGAAGGACAATCGTGGAGAAAAAACAACAGGACAAGTGGAAGCCCTATTCTCTCTCACACACACACACATGGGCAGCGGTGTACTAATCCGGAGTTAGCCAGAGGGACGATGGTCTCGACTGACGCCGCGCAACAATTCGTACTTAAATAGGCCAGGAAGGCACAGAGAGAGTCGGACTTATAAACAATGTGCGGTTCCTCACTGCGCGGGCCAAGTCTAAGCGAATGTCACGTAGGCCTCGATGCACAAAAACCTGTGACGCCGCGTAAGGCGATAGCGCGTTAACTCTCGCCCCGCGTATAACGTTACAGCTCTGAAACACACGCGTACGTTAATACACCGCACAATTAATTGGAGAGCACACGTGGATAACGTTTAAGTTACCCCTTTCATTATCAGCACATGAGAAGCTTTTTTGAGTTTACTAAGTGTGCTCGCGCAGTGCCCCGTACGCGTCACACCGACTCACTGCACTAGAAAGCGCCTATTATTTGTCGGCTTTTGCGAGTGTATCCGTGCAACATTGACGTCTGTGTATGTTCCGACACAGCACAAAATGTTACATATAAAACATACAGTATACAGTAGCGTATACTGTACTGTTTATTAAAAAACACATTACAAAAACGCGTTTCGAGCTGTTTTTAACGTCGCCGCTTACCGTAGCCCCGCCGTGTTGCGCAATAGGGGCGCGAGCCAGCCCGGCCGCGCGCTCCGATTGGTGCAAAAGCGCGGGAACTAGACCCCGCCCACAC
>JAZEWT010000002.1:8755846-8773041 GCA_036362905.1 Mordacia mordax
GCGTTCCTTAAACAAGTCACATTACGTTCACTTTTTATCTCTCAAGGCCATATGCAAATAGTAGTTTTTTTTTAATGTGCTGCATGGCTGTTTTCAAGAACTGGGTTGTAAAACGCACATATGATCAAATGATAACACAAAACCATGGTATTCTTTTCAAATGATTTCCTATAATTGCGTTATTTCCCATAGTCTATATAAGCATAATGAAGCGTTTTTTTAATGCATGTATGTCCACATTTAAAGTACCAAGTTTGAATGCTTTATAAGTCAAAATTGTATCTGCGCAACACGAAAGCTTTTATATCTTGTTTCCTTTGCTTCCTATTTATTGATTACTCTTTTCAAATTTTAATAATATATCAGCTTTAAATGCCCTTTTTAAAGGCTAGAACAATCAACCTTCTTACGCACTCTGCGCCAGATCAAAGCAGTCATGCTTAACAGAAAACGTCAGCAACAACTGACATGAGATGAACGCGTTACACGCTTGGAACAAAATCACTTGTAGGGCGGGTGCTCTTAGTTACTTGCGGCTTTCCCGGATAAACAAGACCTTGTTCTAATTAGTTGTTTAATCAATGTCATTTTCTATATTATAGCCATTGTTTGACTGTCAATTGGGCTGCTCTGGTGTTGTTGTTGATGATGATGATCATGTGCCGTTCTCTCCACATCTTAGATTTGTAACAAATGTTTTTATTGTTGTTGATTTGCCGTCTATTATTTGACTGTCAATTGAGCTGCTCTGACGTTGTTGTTGTTGACGTCCCGTTCTCTCCACAGCTCAGATTTATAACATTGTTGATTTTGCGTTAATACATCGTTGCTGTTGCTTACATGCCATTCTCTCCGCAGCTCTGCGCAGCGCTTTGTGACCCCCGGGTGAAAAGCGCTCTGGAAGTGCAATTATTATTATAACGCGGATGATGATTTTTCTCCTCCGCTCGTGCTGCAGCGCCGGAGTGGCAGAGCGACCCGTTCGTGCGGCCCTCCGGCCTGTCGCGCCTCTTGGCGAGCACCCTGCGCGTGCGGCGTGCGGCCCTGCCAAGGGAGCAGCAGGCCGGTGCGGCGGGCCTGGCCGTTCCCCCGTGCCGGCACGCGGCGGCCGGCTGCGCGCACGGCGCCGCGTCGCACGCCGAGCGGCGCGCCCACGAGCGGAGCTGCGACTTCCGTCCTGGCGCGTGCCCCTGCCCTGGGGCCGCGTGCCCGTGGCAGGGCCCTGTTCGGGACGTGAGGGCCCACCTGCAGGCCGCGCACGACACCATCGGCACCCTGCAGGTAGCACGCAGGGAAGACCGAGGCCTTGTTCCGATGGTTAATGAGTCACAAGGCTCTGTGAGTGTCGCTACTCCCTTACTCAACCAGGGATTTGGATTCAGGAAATAATCTTCATCAGTTTTTGATGAACTGTAACACAGCAATGGGTTATGTAAATTAATTTTAAATACATATTTAACTTACAATCGTTTTGTCCACGTGTTTCTGAGTGGATGCCTCCCCATGCCGTGTCAGGTGTTGGAAATTTATGACCACGTCATCGTGCTGGTATGTGGAGAGGGATGCTCGACTGCTTCAGAGATCACTCACCACGAATAATTTTGTAACCTCTATTTTTTTCAACACTCGACTGGGTGTTTAAACCAAACAGTGTCATGCCTTGCTCGTATCTGGAGGCTTTCCCAAGCCTGTGTGCAGCAGGCACCATTGACATGGAAGCCATGAAATTCCACACAAAGTGGTACTTAAAAAAAAATAATCCACAGCTAAGGTTGTTTATTTAATTTTTTAGCTCCGTCATAGGAGACCCAGTGGGTTGCGCTGTCGTCTCACAGCAAGAAGGTCCCGAGTTCGAATCTTGGCTCGGGTGCCTTTCTGTGTGGCGTTTGCATGTTCTCCCCGTGTCCGCGTGGGTTTTGGCCGGACACTCTGGTTTCCTTCCACAGTCCAAAAAACATTCTGCTGCATAGGTTAATTGGCTTGCAGACTAAATTGCCCGCAGTGCCTGTGATGGACTGGCGTTCCATTATGGGTGTATTCCTGCCTTGCGCCCTGTGTCTCTCGGGATAGGCTCCGGCTCACCGCGACCCTGTTCAGGACTAAGCGGTTTCTGACAATGAG
Organism: Mordacia mordax; assembly: GCA_036362905.1. Lineage (NCBI taxonomy): Eukaryota > Metazoa > Chordata > Hyperoartia > Petromyzontiformes > Petromyzontidae > Mordacia > Mordacia mordax. The sequence continues at coordinate 8,757,968 of JAZEWT010000002.1, forward strand.
ATGAGATGAGAGCTCCGTCACAGATAATTGGCCAACGTAGATGAATAATAATAATAATTGCATTTATAGAGCATTTTTCACCCGAGGGTCACAAAGCGCTTCACTGAGCTGCGAAGAGAACGGCACGCCAACAACAACGGCACCAGCATGGCAAATTAGCAACAACGTTTTTTGGAGTTTTTTTTTTTTACAAATCCGAGCTGTGGAGCCATCAAAGCACACCAGCAAGGGTCCGCAGTCATGCGACTGCAAAAGGATCCCCTGCATTTGTTGAACATATCGTCCGACGTTGTGCTGCACCTGCCGGGCGCAACAGCTGCTTGCACGACTTTGAATCGCGAGGGAGGGCCCAGGGACCCAGTGTGGTGGAAAATCCTGCAAAGCCTCTCTCCTAACAAACAGTTAACTGTGTGAGTGCAATGAACATTCGCAGCGGTAGTCTTGAAGGGATTTCCTTACCGTGGATCTCAGGGGAAGTTAACTGGGACCAGGTGAACATTTGCCGCTCGCTGCCATAGCTCCGCTCAATGTCAGTTCCTACGTGTGAGCGGGGAAACATGCTTTCGCCAGGCGATGCGTGCCTGGAACAATTGTGTTACGATCCAGCAGGTCAGGCGTTTGGTAAATAATGAACGAAGCTTGACGGACCAACAGCAGGGTGTATTTGGATGAAGTTACCATCGACGGTCCCGGGCCTGACAAAGGAGGGACCTCGTTCAACACTGCTATGGCAGGCAGAGGATTCAGATGGTTTGGTGGATCCAAGAGCTGATTCCCATATCACAGGGCCTCACTTCGGTAGACTCTGGTGAAAGTAAGTCGGTACGGTCCAGTACAGTGTACCCGTAAAGTCGTGGGCGAATCAAACAGTATAGTACAGGTGGGAATGGGGGTTGCGATATGACCCTATCGATAAGCAATGTAAATAGCTTTCACCTCTGTGCAGACTCAGCCTTAATATCGTGGTGTGCTGAATGTAAACATCAACACTGGAGAGACAAAGCTGGCGCTAGTCACACTACCACCTCATGTGCTTGCCAGCTTTAATAGGCCAGTCAGTATCAATACCCGCTTAATCCTGTACCGGGTTGCAGGTTGCCGGAGCCTATCCCGGCAGACAGAGGGCACAAGGCGAACTATACCCAGGATGTAGTGCCAAGACATCACAGGGCACCTTTTTTGAGGCCATTTACTCATCAGGAGAATGAACCTCGGCAGCAGTGTGTCTTTTGGATGGTGGGAGAATACCCGAGTACCCGACATGAACCAAAGAGGACACGGTGAGACAATGCAAACTTCGCAGAGAAAGGCACTCGAGCCGAGAAACAAACCTGGCTCTTCTTGCTGTGAGACAGCAGCGCTATTCGCTGCGCTACCGCACCACCGGGCTATAGTCGGTGCTCGCTGTAAACACATCACTCGTCTGCTTGTCTCTGAGTGTTGGTCTCCGTCAAAATGTTTCTCAACGTCGGCATCTATAAGTAACACCAGTGATTGACAGGATCAATCATAAGCCACTCCTTAGATGCAGTTTGGCCATTTCAATCCTTTGACTGGGATGTGCATCGTGGATTGTACCACGTGTTCTTCTACACCACGTTTCACTCCACACGGTGGTAGTTTCTGCAGTAACTATTGCAGTAACTCCCAGCACGTGGAGCAAACTATCTGGCAAGGTGCCGAGCAGCAGCACGTGGTGTAACCCCAAACACATCGCAGAGCTGAACAACAACGAGAGCCTGCGCTGTCCCAAGAATGAGTTCTCTGCCTACCCGTGTCGCACAGCAAAAAAACCCCTTTCACTCGTGTTTCCTCTGCCAGGGGGAGAACATCGTGTTTCTGGCAAGCGGAGTGGACCTGCCTGGCAGCGCCAGCTGGGCGATGATGCAATCCTGCCTGGGGCAGGTGTTCCTGTTGGTGCTGGAGAAGGAACCCGCGTGGGGAGCAAACGTGGAGCTGCGGAGCGACCTGGGCAAGTCTCACAGAGCGAGAGCGGACGACCGACAGAGCGACCAAACGTGCTCGGCGCAAAGCCACGCGGCGGGCGGACATCACCGCCGACGGTCGGGGGGCTTGCCGAGGGGCCAGGGATTGGTTCAGCCTTATGGCCGAGAGTCGGCGCGGCAAGAAGTCCGGCCGGAGATGGCCGCGACCCCCGGACGATTGCAAGTCGATCCAGCCACGCGGCACGGTGCCCCATCCGACGGGAGGCACGTCGTCCCACACGGGGCCCGGCGGGGCGAGCGGCGCCGAGATGGGCGGGACGGCGGGCGGGTCGGCCCGGCCCCCAGGCCGCATGCTGCGCCACCGCACGGTGCCTGGACGGGAGAGGCGCCCGCGACCTCACTGGGGCCGGGTCAGCCTGCTCCGCCCCTGGCCGGAGCCGCCCCACGGGCTTGCGCCGGCATATCGCTGGGGCCCGATGGGTGCGGCCGCCCCCTGTGTCAGCAGCATTTCCTGGCCGCCGTGGCACTGATCGGCAGCCCCGAGCAAGCCAAGGCCTTCAGCTACCAGCTCGAGCTGAAGACGGAGGGCGCGAGGAAGCAGCGGCTGTGCTGGGATGCGCCAGTGCTCTCGGTGTGGGACGGCACGCTGCCTGCGCTCGCCAAAGGCGGTGACTGCCTGACCTTCAGCGCCAGCTTGGCGGGCGTGTTCACTGCCGCGCACAGCCTGGCAATCGGCGTCCGCATCGCCAAGCACTGAGCGCCGGTGCCAGAGTCCGCCCGGCTCGCGAGACGCTTGTGACCGGAGATCCAGCCGCAGCGTCAACTCAAACGCACCGTCTGCACTCTGCGCTGCTGACAACGCTGAGCCTGCGTGGCATTGCGATGCGTCCGCGCGAGCGCTCACGTGTGCCGTGCCGACCTTCGCATGTGCTCGCTAACGGCACTTGCCTACCCGACAGGTTGTTAAGGCTTTATGGGGGGATATTTGTCCTTGTACAAAGCGCAAACCAGAAACCGACTTCTTCCTTGACACTGCATCGATCGTCAGCCCCATTCCTCCGTCGTTTGGTGAAAGCCGTCAGACCTCTCCCGACCTGCGGTGATAATTCACCGCGCAGCCGCACGCGAGCAAATTTTCATTCTTCCATCTCCCCGGTGGACGCCTTCTCATGCACACAAGTCTGCCTTACAGAACAGGATAAAATATGAAACGGTGTATCGCTTCGGGTGATGGCCCCTTCTTGGGGGGAGAAAGGGGGCACGCACAGTGACTGACCTTTAGCTGGAGGTCAAACATTTCACCGTGGCGCCTCAAAAAAAAAACAACTTGATATTTCCCAGTATTTCCGAGACGGCCACACTTTCACGCGTAATAACTTATTGAAAGCCATTATCCGTTTTGCCATCGCACTGCTGTTGCGAAGGGTAATCGCACGAACATTAGCACGCGGCCCTCTTTCTCTGGTTTCGTGCGATAGTACTGACGTGGGTGGTGGGGTTATTTTTTTATCAGAACATTAAGCCAAAATCGCGTAACAATGATGGAAAGAGACACTCATTTCGATGCTATATGGCCTGCTAATGTTTTCCTAATCTAAATCTTATATTCGTACGGATGATTTACATTCCAAATGTGTCCGGTTTTCCCCTCTGTGCGCAGTGACTTTAATCAAATTACGTTCAGAGGGTTTGTCCGAATTCGTGTAAATGCACGGTGCTCGATGTAAATATTTCAAATGAAGGCCAAACTCGCGCAGTCACGTGATGGAAGACGGGGAGGGTTAGAGTCACAGCTGCCGCACAGTGGCAGGCACACATCACCACCTCGCTGGGAAATATAGCGTCTCGGTGTCCTCCCACTGCAGCAAAGGAAAGACCTTGGATCAGCCGTAAAGTCGTCATCGTCAGCTACGAGCGCTGCTGGGTTTTTTTAATAGCCTCGTCGAGTGTTCCTCCTCTCTCGTCCGCACACAGCTATCCTGACAAACAGCTCTCAGGATCCACCGGCATCACTGCATCATCAGCTGTGGTCTATCCGCTGCTGGATGACGGCCTCTCCTTCACACCTCTGTAATACCATCTGACCTCGTGTGTGCCTGCTTTGCTTTTCGTTCTCTCGCCAGTCTTACCCATCAGCTGACACTCCATGGTGTGGTGTATCTACCCAATTCCACCTACACGAAATATGATGTCTGTAAATGGCACTTTTTATCTCATCCATTTGCTCCCTTTCAGTCTCTCGGTGTAATTTAAACCTTTGTTCAGTGTTGATGGCCATGCGTTTTACCCGCGTGCGCTGATTGAAAACGTTCCTCCTCAACGCACCTGCGTTTGCTGCTTTGTCACTGCGGAACCGTTGCTGTACGGCACAATGTTAGTGATCAATCTGTTTAACCTGAGCCTTGTAGCTGTACAAGTGCAACAGCTGCTTCTCAGCAGAGCTTACCTGACACCTGCTTCCTAAAGGATGACAATCGGATGATTATGGTTCCCGGTCATCTCAGGTGGCACCTGGTCAACCTGCGCTTGATGGGTAATAACCTGTGATGCCCTGGCGCGGAACCCTCTCTGCACAAGAGTCGAACTCGTTCCGTCGCCAGGGTATCGGGTTTCGACGCGCGCGGACGACCACGTGGAGCGGGCTTCTTGCGACAGCAGCGACGGCTTTATTAACTAACACAACACCATACCGGGGTAACAGCACACATCAACTCCTACGCCCCGCGCTTAGCGCTGTCACCGCTCAATCCGACTGGTTGAATGCTGAACACGAATTCCTCACCATTTCCCCATGGGAACTCTCTCAAACACCTCCGCACACCGCGTTTTATATCTCCCCAAATCCAATCCGTTAACGCCACATGTCCGGTCCAATCCGTTTACACTGCATGAAACCTGATCCCCCCCCCCTCCCAAACCACGTGATGTTTACGATCCGATAAGGTGGGGGGGTGGAATTGGCGCAGTCCCCGGTCACCCTTACCCGACCCCTTGTCACCTCGGGTGACCCCTCGTACGCACCTAGCCTGCCACGTGCGAGGCTTGGCACCACAGACCCGTAACACAGCGGCGTGGCGATTACGACCGCCCTCCAAGTACAGATGATCTGATTTTCATTCATCTCGTCGTTACGGTTCACGACGCGTCTTTATACCGACACACGTTCACTGCTCCCTGCCACCTCATTACCGACATTATACCGAGCGGTTTTATTACATGCGTCATTTCATAATTAGCATAATTGTTGTAGGCCTCCCTGTGTTTTGGTATAATTGCTGTTCTATATGCGTACTGTAATAAAGGTACTCTGCCTGACTGCGTATTCGCATTGCGATTGCTTATAAATTCAATCCGAGACTTTGCTCGTAATTACGGGGAAGGATGTAAGCATTTGTAAACGGTGAACTTAATTTCATAACAAACCGATCTATTCCATTCACCAGTATTTGCTTTTGAAAGAAGGAAAATAAATATTTCGTGGCACAGTTATCCTGCAGTGGTTATATTTAACCTGCCTTGTCTAGAAGGTCAACTTGAAATGATAAATATTGAAATTCATATTCACCTGTCGGGGCGGCACGGTGGCCCAGTGGTTAGCGGTGTCGCCTCACAGCAAGAAGGTCCCGGGTTCGAATCTCTCGGCTCGGGCGCCTTTCTGTGTGGAGTTTGCATGGTCTCCCCGTGTCAGCGTGGGTTTTCGCCGGGCACTCCGGTTTCCTCCCACAGTCCAAAAGCATGCTGCTGCATAGGTTAATTGGCTCGCAGGCTAAATTGCCCCGCAGTGCCCGGCGATGGACTGGCGTCCCATCGTGGGTGTATCCCTGCCTTGCGCCCTGTGTCTGCCGGGATAGGCTCCGAGCTCACCGTGACCCTGTATAGAACTAAGCGGTTTCAGACAAGGGCGGCGCGGTGGCCCAGTGGTTAGCGCTGACGCCTCACAGCAAGAAGGTCCCGGGTTCGAATCTCTCGGCTCGGGTGCCTTTCTGTGTGGAGTTTGCATGTTCTCCCCGTGTCCGCGTGGGTTTTCGCCGGGTACTCCTGTTTCCTCCCACAGTCCAAAAGCATGCTCCTGGATATGTTGATTGGCTCGCAGACTAAAATTGTCCCGCAATGCCCGGCGATGGACTGGCGTCCCGTCGTCGGGTGTATTCCTGCCTTACGCCCTGTGTTTCCGGGATAGGCTCCGGCTCACCGTGACCCTATATAGGATTAAGCGGCTTCAGATAATGAGATGAGATGAGGTTTCAGACAATGAGATGAGATGAGATATTCACCTGTGTGGAGAAGCTGGAACTCTGGGGGTGAGTGGATCGCAAACATGAATTTGATTTTAAAATAGATCCAAACCGAAGTAAGCAATCAATGGGCGGATTCCCCTGAGACCCCAAAATGGTGTAATATTGGCATATTGTATACGAGAGAAAATACAGTGCGTGCTTTTACATTTACGGTGCAGCGTGCCGTAGGTGACGTTATCGAGAATAATGATTTAATACGCCAAGAGTGCAAGACGTTGGCTAAGAGCAAATGACTGGCCTGCCACCGCGCTGCACGTGGTTCAGTGCTCCGAATATGCAACACGTGTATTGGCTATGACGTGTTTCGTTCTATTTTCCCATCGATTTCCGCTGTGCAGAGCGGCCTGCGGAGGTGGCGGTGACGCACTCACGGGCTTAGCACACCTGGAAAAACGCATTACAACTCCGCGTCACGTAATTGCACAAAGATACGAAACGCCTTTGACGATTAGAGTTGTGTTTGAAGAAAAGCTTGGGTCGCGAGCTAACCGCAGTTTCTTTCATGAGGTGAAATACTCTTTGTGAGTTGCAATAACTGCAATTAAAAAAAACAGAAAACGGCAGAGTATTTAACTCAAATCAAACTATGTATGTGTAATGATGATAATTAGCGGTAATATACATATAATGACAACGTTCTGAATAACCATCACCCAACACATTAACACCTCCGCTCACACCTTGAGCCAGCCCAGGTGGCACATGTGAAGACGAATAATCCTGCTTAGCCTGCTGCACGTTAAATATCCGCTGATATTAGGCACAAGAGTCATGCACATCATGTGGCAGTGTCAGGGTACGGATTCATTGCACGGTACAGCATTTGAAAATTACTCGCTTGGTAATACACGCACTCCCCTCTACTTATAGACTAATGCCCCAGGTCACATGCAAAAAAGACTTGTCCCGGCCTCTTGAGATCTCATTAGATTAAACTTGTTTTCGTGACAATTTGTAACGCGTGGCATAGGATTCATTTAATGTTAAAGGTATTCAATAAAACAGAGAATGATATCAGAGGCGTGAAGAAACTGCATAGAGGTAGACCTTTTCGACTTTGAAGTCGGATTTTATTGCCTCTCCGAGCAAATTTTCCAAAACAAAGTATGCAATAAATACAATGTACAGGATATACAACCATTTACACCCCGTGACCCACATCCCCTTTAATACAGTTTATAATTTATAACGCGCACACATTCAATTAGTTTCGAATGTATGCATACCCCCTACTCAGAATGACAGCAAATTATTAGCAGCAGTGGAACGTACACAATGTATTCGATCAAGACAGTATACAATACGGTATAGAACTGTTTACAGAGAGCGCGAGAAAATTATAGGGTCTGAGAAAGAGACGGTAAGACCCTCGGAAATGACTGCAAATTAAGACGTGAACTGGAGTGTCCCATGATCGTGTGCACAGCAAGCTGGAGATAGTGGAAAGGCAGCGGCACAATTAGCCTGCACCAACATTTCACAAACGCCGCGCCCTGAATATTCTGTCATTTGCCAATAATTATGAGAAGATACTGGAGGAAAGCCCATGCAAAACAGGGGGAAAGCACACCATCTCCGTAGAGTTTGGCGCCCGCGGCGTGAATGCAACCATCTCGGGCAGGATCTGTGTTTCTCTGACGCACCACCTTAAAATGTTAGCGCTATATTCCATTTACCAGCAGCATTCGTTTATCAGTCAATACCCACTCGGATTTTTAATGTGTTTGTGTTGAGACGCATAACCGACGACGAGATTTATGTTCAAATACGCATTCCGCTCTGAGGCAGCAACAAGGGGGATGTTTATAACGTTCAGAGCGGTCATTCAAGCCCTCTAGGGCCCTCTAGGGACATACATGTGCATAGCAAGCTGGCGCGCACTCATGAAACACAAGCTAATGCGACAAATGTGTGGCGTTGCAAGGTGTGATTTTATATGCATATGTTATTTGCAGGGCGGCACGGTGGCCCAGTGGTTAGCGCTGTCGCCTCCTCACAGCAAGAAGGTCCCGGGTTTTCGAATCTCTCGGCTCGGGTGCCTTTCTGTGTGGAGTTTGCATGCTCTCCCCGTGTCCGCGTGGGTTTTCGCCGGGCACTCCAGTTTCCTCCCACAGTCCAAAAAGCATGCTGCCGCATAGGTTAATTGGCTCGCAGGCTAAATTGCCCCGCAGTGCCCGGCGATGGACTGGCGTCCCATCGTCGGTATATCCTTGCCTTGCGCCCTGTGTCTGCCGGGATAGGCTCCGGCTTCACTGTGACCTTGTATAGGACTAAGCGGTTTCAGACAATGAGATGAGAGATGAGATGAGATGTTATTTGCATAATTTTTCGTAATAAACAAATAATGACTTTAGACACAAAGGCATCGTCTGGAGATTACATTTATGTAGGATTTCGACTCTGATTCTACGTTAAATGTCGTCACGAGACACGGGAAGAAATTTCCAGAAAAAGAATGACAGAGCAGCTTTGCAACCTAAGCCATAACTGCACATTAAACCGTGTTGTCGGCAATATCCTCACCTGCTGCTAAAACATCTGCAACTCGGGGCATTTTATTTCAATGCGAAGGTTTGACGGATTACAGGAGACAAAATGAGCTGCCCCAGACCATCAAATCTGCTGGGATTTGCACAATGTTGTTTCTATCCCTCTGCCAGATTGGCGGAGAGGTTATTACGATCGTGTTACAGTTTCTCTCTCGCAGCTCAATTGATCTTACAGCTCCAGGCTGAGGCTCCCAGCACCATCCCCGCGTGCCTGTCTGCATAAGCAGGCTCACGTATGCATCGCGTAATCATTCGCAAGATTTCCCATTGATCTCAAGTGTATCCCAAACAATTCTCTCGTTCCCCTACTTATCAGCATGTTCTCGTTTATCACTAAATGCTTCGTGGGTCCCTGGTAGACTGATGTGGAAATATATAATAGGTCGCTTGGCTAGACAGACCTGGCTTAAAACAAGCGATGCATATTCTTATTGTACACAGACCTCATTATTCTACGTGAATGAGATTATGGTTATATTATTGATGTATTTCGGAAGATGCGGGAAAAGGAGGATAAAGTTGGGGTGAGGTTGGGGTTAGATTCAGTGCGGAAGCAACGCTGTCTGGGTCGGGCACTGAACCCAGCTGCTTCTAGCTTAGAGGCACAAGTGTTAGAACTGCTCCACCAGTAGCCCACTGGAATCATCTCTTCATCTTGCTGCGGTTCGGAGAGCTCTAGCAGTGTTAACAAGCCGCGGTTATAGTCTGTCAGGGCTATTGCTTCCAACTCATTCAAAAATGATACTTGGGAATGCTGTGGACGATTTGGACAATAACGATGTCGAGCTCGAAATAAAAAAATAATCCCACAATTTACTTCTTTGAGATTATACAGTAAATAGCAACATTGCCCGAATGTTAATCTACTGCAGACTGCCCGTTAAACAGCCGTTGGTAACTGTGACAACCAAACAGGTCATACAGGAAAAAAACGTCTTGAATTCGGATTAACCAGAAAACTCGCCCAACATCAAGAAATCCTGCACACGGTCACGGGGAACATATCGCAGCACACACAGGGGGCATGGCAGAGCTAGCCACAGGATGCCAGTCTATCGCAGGACGGTGGGGGCAATGTCGTCAGCAGGCCAATTACCCCAGGCAGCATGTCTTTTGATGGTGGAAGCCGGAATACCGGGAAAACCCATGCCGATTATGGAGAGAACACGCAAACTCCACACAGAGGGGCATCCGAGCCAGGAATCGAACTAGGGTCGGTCCATCTTTTTGGGAGGCGACAGCGCTCCTCGCTGCATTACCGTGCCGTACGCCTGACAAAAGTTTCCCCAAAATTAATCTGTCTTCCAGAAGTTATAGCGCGCGGGAAGTTTAGTGTTTGATTAGCTAACATTTGAAAACCAGACAAACAAATATCGAAGACTTGGGTTTTCTTGATCCTAGTCTAAGAATGACGTCCCTTTTATAATTAGGCGGCTATATATATATATGCCGTCCTCATCCCTCTAACCTCATTAGTCACGCCACTGTAACTCAGATTACTTAGCGCACGTGCTCGACAGTCCGTCTCTGAGTGACAAAACCAGATGCGACTGAACGACCACCACAAGGCGGGCTGCATTCCGTGAAGTCCCAGTGCACCGGACCAGAAACGAATCTTTCTTAAATGGTGATGAAAATTGAATGCGAAACGCGTTCCACTCCGACAGTCCAGAACACATCTCAAAGGTCAACAATGTTAACCATAGAATTTTTCAGACGAACAGAAATGCCCACGTGAGTAAAATTGTAATCGTTTTCGAAAGTGGTTGAAATGCTGTCTGTGGTGTATAATTAGGGATAATAATTGCTACTCTGCCACGAATTGCTCTCCAAATCTCAGTTTACTTGCTCCTTGCACATCTAACAGTCCTGCTAGAAGCTGTAATACATAGGATGGATCCAAATGCAATCAGTGCCCTGCAATTCAACGTCTTCCATTAGTCAGTTACATTTTCAGCTGGCGCCACGCTGTGTTGCTCCAAATGACCGAAGGCCGCGTTCTGCCGTATGCCAGGTTATCGCGCTGCACTAGGAGCGAGGACCTCGAGATACGTTGCAAACTTTTGTAATTTTGACCAGATCGCCTTCCACGTGCGCGATCGTGTCCGATCTGAAAAGCTAAGCAGGTATGAGCCTGAATTGTGGGCAGATGTGTGCAGGGGTAGAATTGATGAAAAAAATCACCCTGGGAACACAGCTGGGTCTGCGATCCTCTTTAATGCAGGGTCTGGGTTAAGTTTATAAGAACGCATTTCCTTAATTACTGATATTTCTGAGAGGTAAGATAACCGTGCAATTTAAGACAATGAGAGCCAATATAAAACCCCTAATTTAATACTCCAAATTCGACCCCAAAGCGTCCAATAAAAAGTTGTTCAAAATGGTGTATGTGATTTTTCTATGGAGCATATGCATACACGGTAGCTACCATATAATATCTAATCTAATATTCTGGGAACTGCATACTCTCTGGAATTTCCGCTCTGGCATCAGCGTTCCCGCCCGTTGCCCTTCCACTCCTTGTTACGTGTGACCATGGAGTACCGTACAACAGGGGTTCTCAATCATTTGCACCTAAAGCCCCACTTGGTTTTGGTCTCCACGGACCACTAGGTGGCGCTCGCGGACCCATAAACTTCGATCCTCTAATACGGGTCTGCTGCATGTGCCAAGATCGCACCTCCATTCGGTGGGTGACCGAGCCTTCTCTCGCGCTGCTCCCAGACTCTGGAATGCCTTTCCATTGGAGATTCGATCAGCTGAGTCCCTGAGCATCTTCAAATCTCGTCTCAAGACTCCCTTTCCGTAAAGCTTTCAAGTCCTCTGGCTAGGACTATTGATGCAGCTCAGTGTTGTCGTGCCAGGATGATGGCTTTCTGTCAATCTGCGCCTGCTCGGGAATATTTATTCCTTGTTTGTTGAAGGATTATATTTTTTTATAATTACTTTATGTCCTATAATTTATTACTACTATTTGACTTTCAGTTGAACTGTCCTGACGTTGTTGTTGACATGCCGTTCTCTTCACAGCTCGGATTTGTAAAAAAAAACCCCGTTAATGTTGCTGATTTTCCCTTCTAATGTCGCTGTTGTTGATGTGCCGTTCTCTCCGTAGTTCTGTGCAGCGCTTTGTGACCCTCGGGTGAAAAGCACTCTATAAATGCAATAATTATTATCATAGTTGATAATGGCAGTGATGCACAATAAGATCATAAAAAAATATTTTTTTAAAAAGAAGCTTTTATTTCATAGAAATGCACTAAAAAATCCAACATGAAAATTATTTCAACTTCAAAACATTGAAAATTCACAATTTACATGGATTGTCCATATAAAAAGTAAATATTTAATTTCATTAATGTTTTTGAAGAGTTCATTTCTGGAGGTGATTGATTATTGTATTGTCACCGGGAATGAGTAACTGTGCAAAATTTCAGAGTTGTAGGATGTTGGGAAGTGGGTGAAATATTAGTTGTAAGTTTTGCCCCTGACACCATACATATATACATTGTACGTTAAATAAAAGCTTCTAATAATAATAATAAAAAAGGTTGTTATCGGGGCCTCTGTAGCTACGTGACAGTCAGCAGGGGGCACTGCAGCATAGTTGCAGGATGTCGTCGCTCCACTGCCTCCACGCCAACTTGGCCTACATCCAACAATGGACTTCAAAGGGCTCGCAAATCTTACTCATTCGTGAACACGGTAACCTCAAGATGACCGATATTGGATAATCATTCATTGCAACTGTGTGTTAACTTCTCTAAATAATTGTAAACATATTCACTGGGCCCTATTCTTTCTTAAGGTCCTACTTAACAAATCGGCAAAATATTTGACGGATTTGTTCACCGTACAAATTAACAAATTAAACTGTATAAGCTCGACTTACTGTTTGCTATTTTTTAAATCAAGATTTGGGGGGGGGAAATCATTTCTAGTAGCTGCTCGTAATTTTTGCAACAATATTGTGAGAGCCTTGCAGCCACGAGGAAAGCATTCAATAAACATTGGATGCTGGGCCACCGTTTGGCCAACATTGGCCCGACAGTTCCAAACTCCTGCCAAGGCCCAAATCTCCCCGTTCACCGCGTGGGAGCAATGCATTCCAGCACAATACCATGCCAATGTACCGTGATAAATATAATAATTGCATTCATAGAGCACTTTTCACCGGAGGGTCACTGTACAGAGCTGCGGAGAGAACGGCATGTCAACAACCACATGAGAATGGATAATCAGCAACAGTAAGGTTTTTTTTTAATCCGAGCTGTGGAAAAAACGGCATGTCAATAACATCCCGACAGTTCAACTGAAAATCAAATAGTAGCAATAAGTTATAGGACATAATATAAGCGGATAAAATAATAATGCTTCAACAAACAAGGAGGGAATACATGTTCCCGAGCAGGCGCAGGTCGGAAGAAAGCCATCATCCTGGCATGACAACCTTGGGCCGCATCAACAGTCCTAGCAAGAAGGCTTGAAAGCTTTACGGAATAAATGATTCTTGAGACGAGATATGAAGATGCCTAGGGACTCAGCTGATCGAATCTCCAATGTTTTTTAGGAAACTGCGCCATATAACCAACAATGTGTTTAAACACAAGTTATAAAATAGCTATTTCTAGGGAATTTTTCGTTCAAATTGGATGAGGAAATTCTAGCAAGTAAAATCGCGATTCTCAATTTTGTCCCGTATTAGAACCTCTAATAAGGGCTTGTTGCATGTGCCCAGATAGCACCTCCATTCGATGCGTGACAGAGCCTTCTCGCGCGCTGCTCCCAGACTCTAGAATGCCTTGCCTTTGGAGATTCGATCATCTGAATCCTTGGGCATCTTCAAATCTCGTCTCAAGACTCACTTGTTTCATAAGGCTTTCAAGTCCTCCGGCTAGGACTGTTGATGCGGCTCAGTGTTGTCGTGCCAGGATGATGGCTCTCTTCCGACCTGCGCTTGCTCGGGAACATTTATTCCTTGTTTGTTGCAGAATTTGTTATTATAGTAATTAATTTATTAAGCGCTTCTTTTATGCCCTTCTATAATTGTTGCTACTATTTGACTTTTAGTTGAACTGTCCTCACGTTGTTGACATGCGTTCTCTCCGCAGCTCGGATTTGTAAATTAACAAACTCCAAAAAATACGTTATTGCTGATTTGCCGTTCTTATCTCGTTGTTGATGTGCCGTTCTCTCCGCAGTTCTGTGCAGCGCTTTGTGACCCTCGGGTGATTAGCACTCTAGAAATGCAATTATTATTATTATTATACGATAAATGTTACATTAAACCACTTCCCAATATTTGTAGTATTAACACTGATAATTTTATGGGTACGTTTTGCCAGTGTACATATGTAATAAGTAGACAAGGTTTTTACCATTTCTGGCAAATGTGCAGGTGTTTAGATCTTAAAACACCAAAATTGACACATTTCACAATGTGTCTAGTTTGCAAAAGCCACACATGTGGCAAAATATGCAAACAGGAAGCTTTGATGACATATGCATTGTCTATCAAACTGATTGGCCAACACCTGACATGGCTTTCTTTTGAGCCTGATTGTCAGTGTCAGCCAAATGATGCCAAAAGGCAGTCAGCTCAGGACAATGCAATATCAATGCTTAGTAGCTCAGGAGGAGCTCTTTGAGCTATGGGTACTTTTTGCCAGTGTACATATGTAATATGTAGAACAGGTTTTTACCATTGCTGGCAATCATACACGTGTTAAGATCTTAAAACACCATAATAGACACATTTCACAATGTGTCTAGTTTGCAAAAGCCACAAATACTTGTGTGGCTTTTGCAAACTTATGCAGCCGCAAACTGCACACAGAAAGGCACCCGAGCCGAGATTCGAACTCCGGACCTTCTTGCTGTGAGGAGGCGACAGCGCTACCTACTGGGCAACCGTGCCGCCCTATTATTACAATTATTAAATGCACTTTATTATTATTATAACGCTATCGCCGTATTGTAACGACTTGGCTCAAAGATGAGAAAAGGGGTAATACCTCTGATCTGGCAAGCGCCGCGTGTTGGCCGTGACTGGAGACCGTAGACCGCTTAAACGTGACCGCGTGCAGGAGACGGAAGTGCTGTCCCGGCAAGGTGCGCCCGGCCCTGCGACTGCCGCTCCCCCCCCTCCCCCCAAACTTCTCCTCTCCGTCATTCCTCTCTCGCGCAGGTGAGTTCGTCTTCCCGCGACCGCTGCGAGTGCACAGCGGGACGCGGCGGGTGGTGGTGGTGAGCGTGGTGTGTGGGGGCGTTGTGTGTGCGCG
>JAZEWT010000002.1:8776442-8788563 GCA_036362905.1 Mordacia mordax
GGGACACAACTGTGTTGAGTGCTATTGGAAAATGTACCAATAACACACTGCCTGTACTGTGAGGTTTCTGTATGTGGGAAAGCGTGGCATGATTTAGTACTGGCATAAAACAAAATAATCCTTGGTGAGTTTAGTAATGTGTACAATCACTACTGACAGGGTAAGAACAGATTTTTATGGCATCAAGGTGTTTGGATCTTTGCCTAAAACAAGTTGGCTCTTCACCCCATTAAGGTGACTGCAGTTTACCTTAATCCTTTGTGAAATGTGCTATATTTGTTCCTGTCTTAAGAACCTCTTAAGCTTATAACATGAAGGCTCTTGTGGTGCAAAATAAATTTAATTGCTGCCTGCATGTGATTTTTTTGTCTGCATTCATTAATGCTGGCCCATAAAAATCCCTCACTTTAAATCCATGCAGACGTTTTATAATTATCATTGTGAAAACCAGCCACTGCAATTTGTTCTAAAAACTTCACTGCAATTTGTCATGCTCTAGAGATATCGCAATCAATCTCACTCATACACATGAGTCATTCTCAACGTGGATTTAATTGTCTTGGTTGCGTTCTCTCCTTTAGCTACCTTTATAATATGTGCTCTTCCAGAGCGCATTCACCCGAGGGCCACAAAGTGGTGCACAGAACCGTGGAGAGAACGGCATGTCAACAAAAACAAAAACCTCATAGATCAATTAAAGTATCATAATAGCGATAAATCAATGAAGGACATAAAATAACATGCAATAATTGTTAAACAAATAATGGAAGGAATAAGTGTTCCTGAGCAGGTGCAGGTCATCAGCGAGCCATCATCCAAGCACAACAACAATGAGCAGCATCAACAATCCTAGCCGGAGGATTTCAAAGCCTTACGGAGTAAGTGAGTCTTGACATAGGATTTGAAGATGCCCAGGCACTCAGCTGACCGACTTTCCAGTGGAAGGGCATTCCAGAGTCTGGGAGCAGTGCATGAGCAGGCTCTGTTACCCATCGAACGGAGGTGCAATCTGGGCACATGCAGCCAGCCCGTATTTGACGATCGAAGATGTCTTATTTAGGAGGGTGCCTGAAGTAGGTCACAGATGCATGTTGGAGCAGCGCCAGTAAGAGCCTTGAAGGTGAAACGGAGACTCTTTAATTCAATCCTGTTTTTAACCGGTATCCAGTGGAGAGATACCAGTACTGGGGATATGTGATCGTGGATGGGTGTGCGGGTGAGGACTCTAGCAGCTACATTCTGCACAAGTTGGATCAACCTTTGCATCAACAGTTTGTTCGGCCGTCATTCCTTCACTTTGTTTTACTGACAGTCTGTAAGCAGTTTCTTCCCAAAAGGATG
Source organism: Mordacia mordax (assembly GCA_036362905.1). NCBI lineage: Eukaryota > Metazoa > Chordata > Hyperoartia > Petromyzontiformes > Petromyzontidae > Mordacia > Mordacia mordax. Next base: position 8,777,784 of record JAZEWT010000002.1, read on the forward strand.
TCCACTGCATTAATGAAGCGGTAAAATTAGCTCATGTGCAGGTGCTGGATGGATTGTTGTATCGCAGGACCATGATAAATGGCAGCTTAGCAGACCTTCAACCAGCAGTGGATTGATCAGGGCTGACAGTGATGTATATGCGAATTAAATCATTTATAGATACTTTACTGCAGCGGTATTTGTAAATAATGTTGGTGTATATATTCTGTGCTGATTGAAAATACTTTTGAATGCGCTTAAGGAGTGTGTACATCTGTGATGTACGAGAATCACATCCTGGATATAGCCTTGCCTATGTCATTTATCTGCTGGGATAGGATCCAGCCCCCCTTTACTGTGTACAGGATTAAATTATTATTGATAATAATAATGATCAGTTTGTACGTGTCCTTCACAACGTGAGATGCATGATTTTATAGAGGGTTTCAGTGATCATGGGGCAAGTAAAGTACTTAGCTTAAAACTAATAAGTATGACGTATAGGCCCTCAGAATTATAATTAGATTCTTAATTACTTTCTATTTAGATTATGTAGGTATTATGTCAATTTTAATGCTTTTGTTATGTCGTTGTTATTGACATGCTATGCTCTCCGCAGCTCTGTGCAGCACTTTGTGACCCTCGGGTGAAAAGCGCTCGATGAATGCAATTATTTTTATTTTAAATCTGAAACTTAACAATTGCAAATCATATTTTGGTCCAGGAAGCCTGTGTATGACAAAAAGAATCGTGGAAGTTTAGAATCCTAAAAATTACAATATTTTAATGGAAAGGGAAGTCATTACCTTTTAGGATTTCAATTGTTATTTCAGTTGTTACATTCGTTATTTTTATGCATTAACCCTTAAAAATATACATAATTTTTACGTCAAAAACACAATTTCTAACCCAGCATGTGCAACGACACAGATACGTGGCTATGCAGCCTAAGCTGCTTTATAAGTGTTGGTTAAGTGAAAATAAGAAAATAAAGTTAAACATTTACTGCTTGGCCAAAGCATACTTAAAATTCCAGCGGTACACTAATTACCAGCACTGATGCAATCATTGATAAGACTTTTATATTTGAAACGTGGTCTATTAACCTCAATAAGAATTTACATTTGACATTCCGTATTAAAGCATGACTTGCCCCCTCAATGCAGTGAACACCGCAACCTCCATAAGATAGCATTTTCTGATAGTGATGCATATTTTTTTTGTTTAACAAGCATGATAAGTTCTGTAAAAGCAGAAGTCGCCTTGAAACATAGCAATTAATTGAAAAGTGCATTTTGCGTATCCTGTTTGTTTAATCAGATTATATTTATTATTCCCGGCGATGGACTGGCGTCCCGTCGTCGGGTGTATTCCTGCCTTACGCCCTGTGTTTCCGGGATAGGCTCCGGCTCACCGTGACCCTATATAGGATTAAGCGGTTTCAGATAATGAGATGAGATGAGATATTTATTATTAGGACTTAGATAAATATCTGACTGTATTTTAGCTCCGATATATGCAGAAATACATGACATTCTAAAGGGTTGTAAAACTATCCCTATCTCGTTAGCATCAACACCTACAGAACATCTACAAGTATGAGCTATAGGAGCAATGATTCAACAGTTTACGTGCCGACCGCAGTAGTGAATTCCGCGGTGATGTCAAATGCCACGCATTATTATTGTGCACTCATTTGCTCGGGAGGGCATGAGCTAAAACAGCGATTGTCACTGTTTTGCGACTTTTCGTTTTGAATCATACAGGAACTGCCCACCAAAAACTGTGCTCGCTTCTGTGACACGGCAAAAGGTCCTGTCTAAAAGCAAGATTCAGCATGTCTGGAATATGCCCTCCATCGTACGTGTTGAAAGGAATGCCTTCGGCTATTGTGTGTTGGCAGTACATGTTTGGGAGGTTTTGGCAGACGTTTCATTGCCTGGCAACAGTTTTAACTACGGTGGGATGGGCTGAAATTTTTTTTTAAGATGAAGCGGAGAATACCATTTCATAAGGAACTATACACATCCGGTGTAATTTCATACTACTTTATCTGCTTTGACTTAAGGCCACGAATAAGGAAGCATGAAAACAAATTACACTCGTAGGAGTGCATATACTGTATTGTGCATGGCAGTTTCTGTTTATTCACAGCTATTATACATTTTAGTTGACCTGTCGATAGGGGCTGTTTGTCTAGCCCAAGTTTAATTAAAATTTGGCAGTCTGAGGCTTCAATGTTTAATATATCTTATTAACATATGGGCTTTTAAATATCATGATGTCAGTGTTGAATTATGATTTTAGTGATGTCTTGCTTATTTGGAATTCAATGTGCCGGATTTAGTACTGCAATACTCATCATGCCGTACTTTCGTGGTGGGGGTTGGTAGATCAAACAAAATCGTAATATACCTTGATTACTTTCACAAATGTCTTTATCCTAAAACAAAAATTAGAAACGCTCAAGTAACAAAATTCTTTTTTTGGAACCTCTCTGCAGACCTTGATATAAAATACACAAAGGCTAGGTCGTTCTGTATGAAATGAACACCTCTGCTACCCTGACCCTCTGTGAATGAATTACATTTGGGAGGGATTTGAGCTGAGGTGTGAAATCATTTCACAAAAAACGACAGCTGTTATTGTCAGTTATGTCGTGAAGTACAGCACCAATTTGTAAAGAGGTTAGAGGACGTTTTCATAAAAGAGACATACATTATTTTTATACACCCACTGAGCTTATTAGCTTAAGAAGTTGTTCCTAGTGTAATGTACAAGCTTTGGTAATTGTTTATTTAAATTCTACTTGCCTGGTAGTTTCAATTGTTTATGAAATATTGTTTTTAAAAATAAATTATTGCTTGATGTTAAAATCTATATAAGCTAGCTATGGTGATTATTGCTAAAACTTGCTTCTGGCATGTGAATGTGGAGTTTCCATCAATGGCTCAGAGACAGATATTTTCATTTTAGCAAATATTTTTTGTAACAATATCTGAGAACTTTAAACTGAATCGAATATCTGAACATTCTAAGCCACGTGTTGTCTGGATGAGGGACTAAAAATTACTATACTGTTTGTGAGAATTCATCTCACAACTTGTGCAGTTCTGATTGACTATCAGTACATTCCATCGTGAGAGCAAACGCAATGGTTGCATCCGAAATAATGTGCGCCTGGTACGTGGCAGCTGTGTTTGCCAGAGAACTCGGTGGTTCTTACCTTGAGTACACTTTACTTTAAGCAATGTAGAGATGCAGTTTTAATGTGGTTATGTTTCCCTTAGGAGTACAGTTTTCCCTTGCTTGGGGACTTGTCAAAATACAGCCATGAAAGGGAAGGAAATGATGCTCGGCCAAGAGCAGTTGAATTGCTTCCCTTTCAACCATTTTGACAAATAGTCACTTTAACTTGGCACAATTCCACTTATGGTTGTGTTTGAGCAAAGCCACTTTTGGAACATTAACCTGATAATTATTGGCAGTAATTTTAAGATGCAAATCAGCGCTGAGAGATACAATTTCGGACTGAGATGAAACACTTGTGCCAGTGCAATGTCGCATACATAGTATTTAATTGGGCTTTATGCACCAATCTATATATAAAAGCTGCTGATGCCCGTCTGATCAGATGATGCCCTTTTAAACAGTCATGCCAAAATAAGCGTATGAGCGTAACGATGTAGGTTTTCATGGCTCGATGAATGATTGTTGCTTCGAAAAGCTGCTCTCGGGACAGCCGCGTTGATCGCCCCCTCTACCTCCATCGCAACGTCTCGCCTCCTGAGGCGCCTGAGGATGCATACTGTACCTTTACAGCAGACATATAGCTACTTGCAGTGTATCTTAGCATGTCCAGATATGTTCAGGAATGTGAGGGTATATTACATTTACAATTATATTTCTTATTGCCAGCGACTGTACCTTTACAGCAGACATATAGCTACTTGCAGTGTATCCTAGCATGTCCAGATATGTTCAGGAATGTGAGGGTATATTACATTTACAATTATATTTCTTATTGCCAGCGTAATGCCGGTGGACTTCTTTATTAACTCTTAACGACTTGAGTTTGACTGAGAGTGCATATACACTTTTTTAAAAAAGAAAGCCCTTTAAGTTTTACACCAAGCATCAGGCCACTAGTTAAGTTCAGTATCAGTACCCGCTTAATCCTGTACAGGGTCGCGGGGGGCCGGAGCCTATCCCATCAGACACAGGGTGCATGGCGAGGTTATACCCATGATGTGATATCGCAGGGCACTTTGTTGGGTTATTTTACTCAGCAGGCCAATTAACCTAGACAACGGCATGTATTTTGAAGTTGGGAGACAACCGGAGTACCCGGCAAAAACCCACGCAGACACAGGGAGAGAACACGCAAACTCTACATATAAAGGCACCTGAGCCGCAAACCGAACCCAATAATTTCTTGGTATGAGACAACAGTTCAACTTACTGCGCCACCGCGCCTCCGATCATATTCACTGGACAAAGACATTTCTGTTTGGGATTTTCCAATCGAGCAGTATACAACCTTGTGTCAGTGATTTCCCCTATACAATGTCATACAAGAGCTACATCAAAAGTTACTTCCATAGGCCTTTTGTGTGGCATTAGGCAGCACATGTTTTGATGTGCCCGCGAAGAGTGTTCCTCAAATGGAAATAAAACCAATATTTGTAACCCTCTGACCTAGAATCCAGCAAAATAAGGAACAACGCAAATACAACGTAATTTTTATTTCTTGTACAGTAATTCGTTCCGAGGCATTGTAGACTAACCGACACATGAGATCTCCGTGTAAGAATGTGTCACGCCTGGATTTAATCCCAGATTCGTATGAAATTCCATCAACTTCATAAGCCCACCCAGCTACCTTGAATATCCACGGTTTCTTAATTTGCCTTATGTCTTCCTGTGCTGCGAACATTTTTTCCCTCATTTTATCTCTTTGCAGTGTGAAAAGGACCATCTGGCTCAAAAATTTCGTGAGAGTATAAACTTTTGGCAAGACAACCATTCCCCATTTCAGCCAGCTCTTGGGGGGGGGGGAGCATAACGGCAAAGAGGGTGGAGGGTGAGGGGGGTTGAGAAAGAAAAGCCAGAGCGAGCAAGGCAGCACACGCACACACAGCTGGACATTCTAACAAAGCTCGGAATTTTGATGGTGTGTGAAGACACCGAGGGGAGAGAAAGGACGGTCTCAGTAGACCCATCGTCGGGGCGCGGTGCAAGGCACGCCTGCAGCTCTGGAGAGAGTGCGGAGAGAGGCCGGGAACGATGCCACCTCCTCAGGACATCGTCAAGGTGGCCATCGAGAGGCCCGGTGCTTTTGCTCAGCTCATCGAGCTGGACCAGGTGAGCGTTCTTCAGTCTCCCTCATGCAACTTGCGTTAAGCGCTCTAGTTACAGCTTCACCCGGCCGATTGTTAATGGAATTATCAATAGCTCAGAGAAATTGTTCTGCTTTAAGCTGCCACTTTTTAAGTGTATATTCATCAACCTTGCATTTATACTTTGGTTTGTCTACGTGTTCGTGCATGACAGTGTTTGTGGATCTGAGTCGGTGGGTGCGTGCATGCTTGGACCGTTACCCCGGTGTGTGTACCCGGACCCGTGAACCTACGTGCAAGCCTGGATAAATGTTGGTGTCACACTGCGATTCCGTGGTTGAGTACTGTCGGCCTGTGTTTTGTCAACGCACGTTGGTTACTGCCAGAGGAAAGGATGGCTGATTACACATCCACAAAAACAGGACTGTTCATTTATTTTCTCCCACAGTCAAACAATTGAAATATCTGGCGTTTAATAATAAAACAGTAATGGAAAAAAAAAGGTGAAGAACTGCTTATAAAATATTTATAATGGATGAAGTAATGGTATTGAAACCGAGGATGCACAGAAGTATTGAATAAGCTGCCAAAGAGGATTTGAGTTAGGGAAGTTTTGACGCATGTAAGCATAAGATGTACAGTTGTGGTACGCTAGTTATGCACTATGAACCTGGTCACCGGAGTTATATCCCTGTCTATGGATAGCGTAAGTGGTGAGTGATGTATTTGTCTTGTGGTATAATCCAGCACAGTGGAGGTGAGTGGTGGTGAAACTTACCAATGTAGCTTATTGAAGTAAAGGTGCAATAGTCTGACTTGCCAGGACATTGCTTTGGAACTAAGTTACAAAGTTTGCACTCTTCTCCATCTGACCCATCTCCATGTGCTAGAATGTTTTTTCACACGCGTATTTTTTTGCTGATGCTCTGGTTTCCTTCTGCACGTAAGTTCCGAATAATTGGCAGACAACATCTTACTTTTATAGATAATCACAGGGCTTTGTCAGTTCTTGGTGCAGGCTATCTCCATGTCTGCCTCTCCCTCTTGTCTCTTGTTCCTTGTGCTTTGGAGTTATTTTATTACTTTGAGAGCGGGCACATTCTATGGAACAGCAACGTAGTGCTCGTTGATATTATTTTTTATATCATAACTATCCTGGCCTCGCCACCCATGACTCGTCAACATGCACTGGCCAATATGGTGAAGTATGGTGAAAAAGCCCACGTTATGTGGTATGGCCTTCATGCAATGGTGAATTGAGAATATCCGTATTTTCACTTTATTACAATGTTCAGATGATAAAAAATCATTAGCAGTGACCGCTATAATTTTCCACCGTTACAAAATGTCCGTTAAGCACATTTGAACAGTGCCAATGGCAAACATAGTTCGTAAATTAGGTGCCAATTACTCTGTGTTGGATGAATGCCTTTGTATTTGAATCTTTGAACACATCTGGATCCATCATGAAACTGACACAACAGATGTTACTTGTTTCCGAATCACTGTTGAAGGATTCTATCATATCACATTTCGTAATTGCCAATTTGTCATGCTTTCAATCCTTATTAAAAGTAATGCACATAACTGTCTTTTGAAAGGTGTCTATTTGGTGTTATGAAGCTCTTTACACGTGTATTATTGCTATCGTTTCTCTTTCTGCATCACACAATTGTTTTGTTGTGTGCGCGGTTCCTCTTGGGTGTCCTGGCAGTCTGTATTTGTATAGAGATTCACTTTATAGGATGGCACAGGGGAGCTTTTAGCAACCCCTCTCTGGCATGTTTCAAAATAATTCCAAAGATATATAGATAATTACAATGACTGCACCAATAATGCTGGTCGGGGATTCAGTGTGCCTGGTTTCTTTAGAGACTCAACATGATCACATTCGCAGTAGTTTCCTAAAGAATGTAAATGTATTCAAATTTTTAGACTTGTTTTTATAAAAGTTATGATTATGACCTCTTATAAAATATAAGTTGTACTTTTAAAGCATTTGTGTGCGAAAGCATCTGTAGACTGTGTTCAAGAGTGGCGAATACAAATTAGGAATCGCAAATGATCACGTGCGAGGGGCCAAGGTGAATAGGTACAGTGGAGAGAGGCGGTCCATCATGAACGGAAGAAAATAAGGTGAACCTGAGTTAGGCCTTGAAGGAGATAGTTCATCGGAAATATGTATGACAAGGGGTGGTGTTGCCAAACTTTTGGTGCAGCAGAAGAAGCAATGTTCAATAGAGTGTTTGAGAACTTGGGTTTGATGGGAAGGCCTTGGTTGGTGGAGCGAAGGGCACTCGAAGAGGAATGGATCTTAATGAGATGGTGGAGGGTAGAGCAAAACCGTGTGCAAAATTTGTGCGGTTAATTTTCCACCAGTGTAACTTACAGCGAGAGCATCTGGTGTTTTAGTGCTGGTTTATGTTCATACTTAATTTGTTGTGTTTATTTCTTGCAGAAAAAGCCTCTTTCTTCGGTAATCAAAGAGATTTGTTATGGGTAAGCAGTTCTGGCACTTAAAAAAATGATGCATTTATGTGTAGTCTTGTTTAAAATATATATTTCCCTTTTTAAAGTAGCTTTGTGGACTTGGAGCATTCTTGTTGCACTGTTGAGTTACACTGTTCAGAGGGCACTGTATTCTACCCAAAAATGGCAGTGTGTGTGAGCATTGGGTTTTTCATCTTTCCAGATTAAGCAGTGTCACTTGATTTTATATGAATTCTGTAAAGCTTATAGACCCCACATTGGCATAATTGGGTAACTCCGATCAGTTTGATATGACTCTACATTGAAGTAATGAGCCAATTATACTTGCATTATGGTGCGAACTCCTGTCTTAGGTGGATAACTTAGTATTATGTTGAGCACCATTACTAATAAGCTAATAGTCACATGGCATTATAAAATGGGCATGTAGTTATAAAATGGGCATGTAGTTGTGTAAAAAAAGCCTGTGCACATCAGTGTGTGTTCCTAACATTCACATATAATATGAAAAATACTGCCTTGATGCAGCATTTCAAATGATTATATTTTATTTACTTGGAATGTGCCTTTTATGACATCACTAATGTACTTCTTGTGCCAAATGTTAATGTGAAGGAGGCATCAGGTAACGTCACTGTTAACACGAAGACACATTAAATTATTACGTGATGTAAATGATCTGAAAGTCCGTTTTACTTATATTTACAACTCATTTTTGGCGCACATGTATGACTAATGGTACCCGATATAGCGCTCCGTCTCGCAGGGCTGCGCTGAGTTACAGAGTGTTTGGCTGTCACACGTTGTCACATTGCACTCTTGTTCCTTCACGCAGATGGAATGTGAATGACTCGGAGAACTACGCTCTGCAATATACAGATGAAAACCAGACGTACATAACTGAGAAGGTAATGCCAGAGGTCTTGGCCCAAATATTGAAGAGACTTGTGGCTCCTGAAGCCAGTGAGGTTTTTTTATGTGCCTATGGACCTCTTGCCTCTGGGGCCACTCTGTGCTGGCTTCACTCTCTGGACTTCCGGTCCCTTCTTTCATGGCTCGGCTGCTTCCTGCAGAAGGCACTGTGGCCAGCTGTTTTCCATTTACAGAACAAATATTGAATGCGTTATTAAATAAATTATATTTTCCCACAGCCACTGGGTCACTCCGCAACCTCATGTTTTCCTGGTGTTTCTAAGGTGTCGTATGAATAAAAATTGCACTGTATTAGGCTTGTGGTAGAATATGCAGTACTGTATTTTGTCCAGTTTTACTCTCCAGCCCATGTTTGTTTATGTCTTAGAGCACTATAAGGTTATACCCTGTACCATCGGCGCAATACACTGCAGTGCTACTTTGGTGGCAAAATGATAAAGTAATGCGTTTAATTTTTCCTTTAAACTAGCTTTCATATATCTCTATCAGTAATGCCAATGCAAAAGCAGATCTAAGTAATGAAATAGAGATGAACAGATAAATATGCAAACTTAAAATAGCAAGGAGATAATCGGCGTTGATTACATTTTGCAAACATCTTAAGAGCTCACATGCATACACCATTTGTGAGATTGATGATAATTATGCCCACTGACTGTGTCATTTTGAGCATTACAAGTTTTAACTCTCTTCACATTTCAGCGCATAAAATAACAACCTTTTAAGGGCCACTTTTTCTGCACGTAAAATGTTTGCAATTATTTGTTTGTGATTGCTGCAGAATCGAAATGAAATAAAGAATGGAGCCATCCTGAAGTTGACAGACTCAGCAGTAAGTTTGGTAGTTTTGTGACTAAAATACATAAATTAAGTGTTGTTTTACATGTCTCAGATGTGTTGTTACATTTTAAATCGATTTGCTTTTGCACAGGATTAGCTATACACAGTGTAAGTATAATGTCTATGCAGTTGTGATTGCAGATGTTGTGATAGCTACCAATATGCATAATAATGACAGATTGCTCGCATAGTGGGATAAAGTGTGGGAACTCCCAGCATGGAAATGCAAGCTGAATACCATTTATAGAGGTGTTGTTTCAAGATCCCTTTTGTGGAGGTCTCTCTGCCAGCACTGGCTTGATGGAGTCATTGCAGGGCTCCACCTCTGCCATTGGTGAATACAGTTTTATGCATGTATACATATTTTTAAAATTAAATAAGGCACTGGATTCTACTCGGACTCTTGATTCTTGATTCTGGCTGACTAGGCAGGTTAAAATTGCATTATTTGGGCTTCTAATGCAGTTAGTTCCTTACATATCCTTGCAGGCCACACATGTGCACACAGATGTATCCTATACAACCTCTCTCTGGACACAATCCAATAAACATTTGCTTTCTGTGTTCATACAAATGCATATCCTGCAAGTGCCATATGGTATTTGAGATGTCTCTGCAGCTGTACATTTGTATGTACTTGTACGTGTGCCTGTAAGCACCTATGTTTTCTTGCATCCTTGTCTTTTTACACGCGTGCGCACACATTTGGATTTTATTAAGAACTAGGTGGGGTGACCCGGCGTTGCCCGGGTAAATTTGATGGTTCATCCATGTGCGTTGTCCGGGTAAATTTGATGGTTCATCCATGTGCGTTGTCCGGGTAAATTTTAGAACTCATAACGACGACAAATAAAGTTGACTTTGTTTATGCCAGCGACGCCTGTTGTAAGCGGCTGCTCCTCTGTGCACAGTTGGGCCACTCTGTTCGATCTCTTGTTGTTAGAACGAGTCGATCCGTCGCGTCTCAGCCGAACTCTCGGTGCGCGGCGCTAAGGCGCCAGAGACCCGCGTGGGACCGAGTGGCGTCGTTGGACGAAGGTCCGGCGCGATGTGGTTGCGATTTGTCGAAGTTAACCGTGATGAAGCAAGCGTAGCTGATAGAGAGATGGGGATTGTAATAGCGGTCCCGCTTATCCGAACTGGGGATTGTAATAGCTGCGGCCCTTATCCTAACTGGGTATTGTAATTGTAACGGAAGC
>JAZEWT010000002.1:8788590-8799557 GCA_036362905.1 Mordacia mordax
GTTTTTATATACAAATGTGTTGTTCCTACCAATGTGATAAGCTTGTGTGTGTGCAAACTTGGGGTTTGCGTACATACCTGCTTATGTTGTAGCTAATCTGTGCGCCTGCCAGCATGATTTGCTTAAAGTGTGTTTGTGTGCCTGTCCGTGCAGTCTAAGACTGCTCAGCTGCTAGTGGATCGGATCCGATCATCTCGGCTGGATGACCGACTGGACGCACTCAAGACCTTGGCCCGCCTCTCTGTGGACGTCACCTTTGCCTCCGAGTTCATCAACTTAGATGGCATTGAACTGTTGACCCGCAGCGTGGAAACTGCCAACACGGAGTATGTCCTGGTTCAAACCTTCTCTGCTGCTTCCCAGAACAGTAGTTCATCTTTAGCCACCTGTTCTCAATCCTGTGGCAGAGGTTCTAGAATTGTGCAAAGGATGCACGGGCTAGATTTTAATAAATTGTTCGTGGCCTGAACTGTGACTTTTTAGCTTGACACATAGGTTGTCACAGCCACAGGGTAGGCTGTGTATGATATGGAAAAATGTGTGTTTTAATACACTCCACGACCTGATATAACCAATAACCAAACATGTTGAATTGTGAACAAGCATTTAATACCCCAGTTTGTTTTCTGTTCTCCATTAAGTCGAAGTATGATTCTCACAATCAAATTGACTTGTTCACTGGTGAGCTATTTCTTTTTTAAGTTGGCAGGACAAAGCTACTGTCTTAGCTTAATTTTAATGGAAAATGTATTTCCAGTAACAATGTATCCATATCCTTTCAAATAAAGGCTTTGCAGAAACACAAGAAGGATGTAAATGACAAGACAAGATACCATACTTGAAATATAGCGTTTTCTCTGATAAGCTATACATAGCTGCACTGTCAAGGTCAAGATTAATATTCAAGTAAAGAACATTGGTCTAATGAGAGCATGGAACACAACCAACACAAACAAGCCATGCATTTCCAGCTTTTCTTCCAGTGAACACATTTCCAGCGTTTGTACTGCCAAGTGTTTGAGTTTACTTTGGACATCAATGGAAGAGAAAGAAACAGCAAGGTTTCCCACGTTGTTGTGCTTTTTGCTCAGTAGGCAAACACAATTTGTAATTTTATAATTAACCTTTGTAAAGTGTAATGTCTATGTTTATAATCTGTACTGTGAAGTTCTGGACATGTATCGTTTGACAAGTTTACGGTTCTAATTGTGGATGGATTAAAACTTTAGCCAAATGATGTGAATGTTTAACAAACACCTAATTATATTTGCTTGTGAGCAATTTATGAGAGCCACTGTGGCTCTGGCAGATGAAACATACAATACCATGTGGATTTATACAGTGTCAAAATGGAACATTATTTCAAGATGCTGCACACAACAAATGTGTGCATTTTTACTTTGCAGTCAGAGGCAGAGGAGAAAAGGGAAGCCCTGAGCATGGACTTCTACATGAAGCAACCTGAACGCTTGACCTTTTTGACAATGAAGCATTAATAAATTAATTTTTAGCCCTACCTTATGTTAGAAGACTGTACTGTATAGTATTGGGATTTTTCCAACAGGGTCCTTTCATAGTATTTGAGAGTAGATATTGACTTTCGTAGTTAAAGAGAGCAACTTTAACATGCATCGCCAAAACATTTGTCAAGGCCGTCGATACATAGATTTAAAATTCATAACAGTTATGTTCATTAAGCATATGAAGTGCCATGAAAATCATCTTAAAGTCAGAGTTGAATTCATACATTTCTCGGAATTATCAGTCTGCCTTGTAAGCCAAGTTGCTTGCGGTACTTGATTTACAATTTGTGCATCGGTGTACTACGACGCCTTCGTTATTGGAGTGGTTGTTCTTGCAATAACAAACCTCATTGATACTGTGTGCTGCAGTGTTGGGGAGAACCTGGCATACACCCTGTCTGCGTTCGTGGAGCTCATGGATCACAGTATCGTGCCCTGGGAATCCTTCACCCATGGACCTTTTGTTAAGAAAGTAAGGTATCTTTAGGTAATAGCTCGGCCACGGTAAATGCAGGGTATTTCAATCAAAATGCCCTAGTTTATTTTATTTTTTATGCAATTTAAACTGATGCTCTTTGGGAAATACCCTGTATGTGAATTGCTGTCTGTTAATAATAATGATTGCACTTCTAGATAGAACGGCATAACAACAACATCAGACCAGTTCAATTGAACCTACATCGGTATACCCTATATGTTGTGTGGTGGTTTTCTACTGAACACGTTTGTATATTAGACCCTACATCAGCATACCATGTATGTTGTGTTAATCCTGCTGAACAACCCTTATTTATTTTAGTAAATAAATCATCTTTTTAAAGAGGCTTTGTTAATGCAGCCCGAGTAAAGTTTACTTTACGTAAAATTGCGTAAAAAAAAAATCTACAATTGTAAAGTTTACTTGCTTACAAATATTGTCGAAATGTTTTCCCAGAGAGGCCCTCTAGAAATGAATTGCCCAATGTGATGAAGCAAGATGCTTGGGTGCTTTTTACTCTCCTGTTTACATTAAAATTTTGCTGTCAACGTGTCTTGGGACACATTTTCATTTAAAACTTTGGTTGTGAGCAGTACATCTATCACCTTGTGATGTCATCGAATTGTTTCAGAAACACATTATAATAACGCTTTTTATGTTAATGAGGGTAAGAACATCTTTGTGTGCTCTGCAGAACGTGTCACACTGCACACAGCAGACTTTGCTTGTGAGGCTGATGTTGAAATGCTTTAAAAAATATTGTATTTATATAAAAGCAGAAAACATTTTCAACAGTAATGCTGTCTTGAAGAAAAGTGTATAATAGTTTATGTTTCTTGTATTGTGCCTGCTCCATAGCACATAGGAAGGGGCATTGTCCAAACAAACCCATATTGTATACCTTTCCTTTTAAAGTAGTGTTATTGGTGAATGAAGTGATTTTTTTTGTTACTTTTGTTTATGCACCGCTGCCAGTGCAGTATCGCTGAATAATTCGTTTTATTTTTATTATAAATCACATACGCATATATAAAGCAGGCTTAGGTCGTGGATGGATTTAGTCTTAAATCCTTTGCCTTTTCTTTCCGTCTGGTGGTGCACTGTACACTTGTGTTGATTCAGCTGTTGCAAACGCAACGATTTGTGCCTTGTGTTTGCCTTCGGGAGATGTTGGACGTGTGCGTGACTGTGGGAAAGTGCCGTGTTCTCAGCTGTCAGAAGGCGGCATATTTGTAGGAGAGCACAGTGCATCGGTTCGTTTACTAGGAGGCAACATATTTACGAGGTTGTTAGCGTTTGCGAGGTTGCATCGGTTTGGCGTTGAGAATTAGATATATTTGCACAACTGTGGGTAGATGACAAGTGTTTGGCTTTGGGAAGCAATGTGTAAATCTGGCTTGTTATTACAATGTACAGTAATGATTTCCTTGGCAAGGAAAGCATTAACATCTGCTGCGCTCAATGTTTGGCCAATCATCTTTTAAAACTTTTTGACATACGAGAGGTAAACGCAACGCCAAGTGAAACCGCATGCATATGAAGGGGTAACACAAACGCTACACACATTGAGCAGCAATCTACTTACAAAACTGCCGATCGCAGTCCCTCTTGTACCCCAGAGGGTAGGTGTATCATTCACATTTTCACACAGACAATCAGTGTTTATTGAAGCTGGAAGGGACCGTTGCGCTATGTAGCTCATTTTAACAGTTGTCCAGCAGCGAGCGGTTTTCAAGTTATAACATCTCGGGGTACTGGGGGCAATTTATGCAGAACAGTGAACCTAGACAGCCTGTCTTTAGACTGTGGTAGGAAACCGGAGAACCCAGTGAAAACCCACGTGGACATAGGGAGAAGATGCAAACGCCACACAGAAAGGCACCCGAGCCAGGAATCGAACTCGGGTTCTTCTTTGTGTCAGGCATCAGCACTACTAAAAACGCCACTGTATCGCCCACTTTCTCAATGTACAAACCATCCCTCGCTAGCTGTGGTTTACTGGTGGGCAACACAATGCCAAGTTAGACAAATCTTGTTGGGTGACCTATCTCTTATTCTAATAGGTGGTCATGTCAGATTAACAAATACACTTATACCAGAGGATATTTTAATTACATTACTGCCTTTGTATAATGGTTAGCATGCAGGACTTACAATCCAGAGATTGCCAGTTCGGTCCTCTGTATTCTCCAAAATGTGTTTGGAACAGGTTTTTTTTATATTTGACAATCGAACTCCAAAGTGTTGTGTTTGTGCCACGTATGTATTGGTATAGAGACAAGCATAATATTGGCCACACAACTGCTTGTGTCATGTTGGCCTGAAAATGGAATTCACTAACAGAACTTGACCATACAGGGCGGTGCGGTGGCCCAGTGGTTAAAGCGCTGACGCATCACAGCAAGAAGGTCCCGGGTTCGAATCTCTCGGCTCGGGTGCCTTTCTGTGTGGAGTTTGCATGCTCTCCCCGTGTCCGCGTGGGTTTTCGCCGGGTACTCCGGTTTCCTCCCACAGTCCAAAAGCAAGCTCCTGGATAGGTTGATTGGCTCACAGACTAAAATTGTCCCGCAATGCCCGGCGATGGACTGGCGTCCCGTCGTCGGGTGTATTCCTGCCTTACGCCCTGTGTTTCCGGGATAGGCTCCGGCTCACCGTGACCCTATATAGGATTAAGCGGTTTCAGATAATGAGATGAACTTGACCATACATTCTTTGAGGCTGAATTGGGCATTTTTGTCATCATCATCACAGTTAGTTTGGTTTCAACTCCACCATACACGTAAAAAATAGAAAAATGTTTCTTTTTTAAATATATTTTTGTACTGCTTCACATCAAGAAAGTCCCGGGTTCAGTTCACAGTTCTAGTGCTTTTCTGTCTGGAGTTTACGTGTTCTCTCCAATTCCACTTGAATATTTGCCGGGTATTCCAGTTTCCTCCCACCGTCGTAATATACGCTGCTGCGTATGTTAATTGGCCTGATTATTAAATTGCCCCTAAAAGTGTGATGTACTGGCGTCATATCCTGAGTATAACCCCACCTTGCACCCTATATTTGCAGGGATAGGCTCCAGCCCCCCGTGACTGTATAGGGTTAAGTGGGTACTGATACTGAACTGAACAGGCACTCATAGATCCACCATACTCATCACCAGAAATAGGATCAAAAACCTTTAGATTTACTCAGTTTGAAGTGGTTATCTGGCTGTGGTACTGGCCAAAGTGTGTGCCATTATTCAGTCTCATTATGTGCTCCCTTGCAGCCCTTACCTCTCTGGTCTGTTCGACTACATCGGCTATCTTTGTGTCTTCGTGTGCGTGCCGTCATGCCGTACCAGGTAGTGAGCTTTGCTACTAGGTCGACGGCGGACGCCACAGTCCTGCAGCGCTCGCTGGCAATCCTTGAGAGCATGGTTCAAAGTGGGAGTGCGCTGTCCCAGCAGGTGGCTTCCGAGATCTCCATCCAGCAGCTGCAGCCGCATCTCTCCGTGTGAGTACGCGCCCAGGCGCACACGTCCCACCTGCATGGGCACCACCGAATGTCTTCAGATCCCTCCGTCTCCTCTCACTCCTGACCCACTTGTGCCCATGCTGTTATATCAGGACTTGCTTTATGCTTGTGTGAAGTAATCCATGAGGACAGGCTCTAAGCTCATATTTGTTACACTTGTTACTTTACAAGGAAAATATATGAATTTGAGTCGATTGCAATAAAAAATGCACCACACGTGCTGCATTGAAGCCAAATTGCCGTTCTGACTAACACATTTTGCTTATCCTGCACTGCCCTAATGTTTCACTCACCCCCCCCAGCTCAGATGACTCGCTCACATGTGGGTGACTTAGTGTGCATGACTTGTTAGTTAATTGTGAATAAAAATACGGTGATTGATTTGCCTTTTTTCCATTAACTTTTGGTATGATTGACGTACTTTGGATAATCTTTGAAAGGTATACATTTCCTAGCATAGATAGAGACTGATTTTAAACTAAGGAGATAAATATAAAACCTTGGCAAAGCCTTTCTTTCGGGATAGCCTGATCGAGTGCTGCCCTTCTCTTCTTCACGGCGTTTTGCTTACAGCATGAAGGGCCATCGTGAGGCGATTCTGAGACACGGCTTGTTCACAAGACCATTTTTCAGCAGCGGGTGCTGTAAACCAACATCAGTACATAAAATGTGTTCCACTAGAGCAGTAGATCCCCACCTGTGGTCAGCAAAGCACTGCTGGTCTCCCAGGCATTAGAAAGTGGTGACTGCCGAAAGATGCACATGCGATTGAAAAACAATACTTATTTGTTTTTAGGCAATACCACATGTTTTATTTACACTCAGCATTCTTGTTGATTTAAAAAAAAAGTCCCTTATAAGGAACAGAAACATATAAGTGGTACGGTTTGGCCAATGTCCCTTCTTGATAGGACATGTATAGAAAGACCGGAGAGATGGGATGAATAATAGTTTGAGCTTGAGCTATACACCATGGGGCCCTGTTAGAAATGTGATTTTAAGAATTTTTGCAGATAGTATTAAATTGGTTGGTGATACTCCTTCATAGAAGGCAAAATGTTGTGAAAGAGAGAAAAGGCTTACTTGACGTGGCTATCCCAAAAGAACGTCTACGGAGAGCGAGTCTCATCTCCCCTCATCTCGTCTCATTGTCAGAAATTGCTTAGTTCTGTACAGGGTCGCGGTGAGCCGGAGCCTATTCCGGCAGACACAGGGCGCAAGGCAGGGATATACCAACGATGGTGCGCCAGTCCATCACAGTGCACTGCGGGCAATTTAGTCTGCAAGCCAATTAACCTATGTAGCATCATGTTTTTTGGACTGTGGAGGAAAGCGGAGTGCCCGGCGAAAACCCACGCGGACACAGGGAGAACATGCAAACTCCACACAGAAAGGCACCCGAGCCGAGATTCGAACCCGGTACCTTTTTGCTGTGAGGCGACAGCGGTACCCACTGGGCCACCGTGCCGCCCAAGTCTCAATAGTAATTTTATTTTTAAATCTTTCAATTCATTTGTTTGATGCAGGTCTAATCAGGAAATCCAGATGTACACAATCGCTGTCATCAATGCCCTCTTCATGAAGGCGCCACCGGACAAGAAAGTGGTAAGTAAAATAAAAATAACTTGTCAATGATGCAGATGGTATTTGCAGTATCACGTTGTGGCAATAGCCAGTTAATGTTAATTTGGAGGACAGATTGATCCCAACCTCTCGGGGATATTTAAGTTTGCATCATGTCACTCACAATACATCGCTGTTGTTTGCCGGTGACTGTTGGAAATTAGACTCCTGCATTGACAGTCGGCACCCTGAAAAGTAGATATCCAGCTGATCGTAAGCTTCTGCCCTCTGCCCTGAGCGTTCACAAATGCTCTTTTGTGCTGAAATGTTAAGAGCTAAGCTCTTGCCTGCGAGGTGCACTCAAGTGCATGGCCCTGCGCAGAGACTTGCCCCCACTGCCTCCCAGGCATGTGCGTGTCTCCAATATCCACTGATGAGTAATGCACCGACCGAGCTGCTCTGGGAGCACGTGGTACAATGGGACGTGTGTGCGGAGCCCCAGCGCAGGGGATAAGGGCGGTCGTGTCGAGCTGCGTTGATGTCACACACTTGCCGCCCGTTACAGCACGTCTGTATCACAGCCATGAGCAGTGTCGAAGTCACGGCAAGCACGTTTACAGTATCTGTCTTATGTTTACCTCCAAGGTTCAACGTTTAAGCGCCTGATCTGTATGCACGTGGTGAGACAATTTTTTTTTCTATTTAGCAAGAGAGAAGGCCAAATCACTGCAGTTTTCAAATGACATTGGCTTCTGCCTCCGCATGCCCCAGTGACTTGGTTAGGTAATTTTAAGTGTGAAATAGTTTTGGGCTTGAATAAGCATTAGCCTGTTTTTGACTGGTCTGTGTTGCCTGGAGGTGTATTTATAACACAGGCGATGTCTCCGCCATCCCCCAGTCACATTCGCATTTACTGAAAATAGATGCCTGTGCTGTAACCATATTCAACGAGACGTAAGATTATGAACCTGTATAGTTTTAAAATGCCCTGCAATTTACATAGTGCATTTTTTTATTGTTGAAATTAGTTTCTACTGCAGCAATAACTTATTGTGTTAAATTGGCTTTTACTGCATTAATCACAGATTAATCAGAAACTCTGATGTAACAAGAGCTTTGGAGAGGGTTACCTTTTTTTATTGTTAAAACAACCTATGTACGACAAATAACTTGCGTTTTTATTCCAAGTAATTAAAATCCAGATTTTCGCATTCTTATTTTGGCACAATTAAAATAGATTATACACACACGTTGTTTGCACATCAAATATTTACACATTGTGAGCTACAAATTAAGCCTGCGCCTTAAGAAAATAATTGATGGAATACATCAACTTTCACTTATACTCGTTACGTTTTACCATTAATCTTGACTTGTATCACAAATACATTCGTATTGTTAGTAATGTCACATTTCACACTTTGAGAATCAATTTTCAATTGGTTGTCATGTTCAACGGTTGCACGTGAGGCATGTGAATGGAGAATTGCACTCGTCACTGCAGTGGGAGTTGCTCTGCTAAGGAAGCCTAAGAGCACTTGGCATTCTGTTATCCTAAATGTGGAGGAACAGTTAGTATTGATGGTCATACACACTCTCGGCTCGAGCACACGTGGCGTTTACTGCCCCTCCACAGGATCTCCAGGAATGCAAGTGTTGTTTTGAGTGTTCTGCTTGGCGTGTGTTCTCCTTGGCCGAGTGCATTTTGATTAAAGTCACCAACATTTGAACCCAGGGGACGTGGTTACTGCCTTTCAAAACAAAATAGCTCGTTGTGCTAGTTTATGTTGGTGATGTGTTTGACATTTTCCCATGCTGGGCACTCCCGTGAGAAGAGAAACATCAACTTCTTTGCCCCAGCTGTTAAACATGGCCAGCAGTATGAGTTATGGGAAGTATCCTGTATGAAGAGGTTGCATGATTTTAGTTCTGCCATGCTATGTTCCTCTGCCGCCTTCCTGTAAATGACTCGTCAGTGCTGCCACTAATGCGTAACTAGCTATGAACACGGTGTAAGTTCATGGAATAACCGATTTGTAGAAAAGTGTGGCAACAATTTTTATTTCCATAACAGTAATAGCTCCGTTACCACCGTGCATTTTTGAATAATGACACTATAATCCCATGCACAGAACATTTCCATGCTTAAACGTGGGTTAGGTGGTGCTCATGTCCATTGGCAGCTATCAGTCAATGGTGAAATTTTACATTTCACTTACGAAGCCAATCCAGAGGTCAACCAGTGTTGAACTCCCACAATGGTGCTTGTGTTTGTCACCACAGAGGAAAGGATGGTGGGCTTCTCTCGACTTTATTTTTGTACGAATGCAAAGTGTCTAAACGCCGGACCAGTCTCTGTAAAACAATGAGTGCTAAAATCCCACAAAATGGTGCACATTTTACAGCTCTCGAGGGAATGTGATTCAATCAAACCTTAAGATAGTTTCAATCTGAAATTGGAGGTCACACAATTTAAGTGAGTGCCTGGAGTTTTTAACAGTATGTGCTTTAGTAAGGTAATACAAAATATATGAATTGGAAATGTAAATATCGCAATTGCTTTACATAATGCTTAAGTACAGGTGGCACAGTAGCCCAGTGACTAGCACTACCACCTTACATCAGGATGGTTCCACATTCATTGCCCAGGTCTGACGCCTTTCTGTGTGGAGTTTGCGTGTTCTCCCCATGTCCATGTAGGCTTTCACCAAATACACAGGTTTCCTCCCACAATCTCAAAACATGCTGTTTAGGTTATTTGGCCTGACTAATTGTTCCCAGTGCTCGGTGATAGACTGGGAACCAATCCTAGGTAATGCCCTGCCTTGTGCCCTCCGTCTGCTGAAATAAACTTATTGCTCCCACGATCCTGTTCAGGAATAAGTGGACACTGATAATGACAATGAACACTTTGCCACATGGTGCTTGTGATAGGAAAGCACAGTAATTACTTGATGTATAAAAGCACGAATATGCTTCAATCCCATATTAACATGGTTCCATGCTGAATTTTTTGCTGGTAACGCTTGATATGTTTTTCATTTACAGCAAATATTTAATTACTTTCAGAAGACTCTGAGAACCACAATTCTCAATGTAAGTAGACGTGTTGAACTGTACATGTCGGTGCTTAATATTCCAAATGGGGTAGTGTAGCCGCTAGCACTCATCTCTAAGAACCCGGTGACCCGAGTTTGATTTCCACTCACAGCCAACACCAATGACGATTTGCTAAACTGGCACTCCTTGGTCAGCCTAGCCTGGTGTGGTCTCTAAACATCGCCACTGGGGAGACAAAGGCGGCTGGATGTGGTGCCGGTCACCCACCCTTGTTTGCCGTGCTGGTCTTCATAGGTGCTTGCTAACAACACTTTCCCGAACACTTTAAGGTTATGAGGGGGGGGGGAGATCTTTGTCTTTGATGTCTAAGATGCCAAACACATCATGTGAGCTACATAACAATGCTTGCTGCTAAATGAATTCATTCATCCATTATCATAACCCGCTTAATGCTGTACAGGGTCGTGGGCTACTTGCTGATAAATTGTGCTTGCAGAAACCTACTGTCACAGTAGTTTAAGAAGGTTGTTGCTCGAAGGCTTAAACATGAAGTCACTTCCTTGCACTTTTGGCAGCATCTTGTGCTGACTTTTCCTTAAAAGTTCCTTAAAAGTTCCTGCACAGTATATAGTTGCATGCACATTGAAAGGATTCTACTTGACATGCGCATTAAACTTTCATGAAATGCCGGCTAAGTGCCGCGTGTTGGCTGCGAGCATCGATCGCATTGCGTTTGCGCACCGAATGCAGACGGTGATCCGCAGCAACCGGTCCATCGGCACGGAGATGGCGCACCAGCTATACGTGCTGCAAACCCTCTCGCTGAACCTGCT
>JAZEWT010000002.1:8818454-8829262 GCA_036362905.1 Mordacia mordax
TGCTGATAACAGACATCAAGATGATGGTGACAGGAAAGGACTGCCCACACATGAAGGAAGTTCGCAGCCAGAAGAGCAAGGTTTGCCGTGCTTGTGTTCCGCACACCAACACTTGCACGCATTTATGGAGGTCGTAATCAGAAGCTTTGGCAGGTTAGACATGGGAAGTTTATGCATCGTTAAAATAACGTGTTCAGATTTAACGATGATTGAACATTGCCACAGAGGCATGCGGTTGGCATCTGCTTGCCTCTCGCAAACACGCGCCACGTGTTGGTTATTTAACGACACGCAGTAACCTCACAATCTACTCGAGGTCAGGCTGAGTTTATTTGGTGGTTATGGGACACCAAATCACCACTGTCACGAGAGTGCAATCACTCGACGTGGTGCTAAATTGTTATTTGATTGACGGGTGGTGCAATGTTTCACGAGAAGCCCAGCAATCGATATTTTACCGGGGGCCAAATCGGACTTTCCGCTGCCTGTGGTGGGTCTCAAAATAACACAAAATAACACACAAAATAACGTGCTCGATTCAATAAAAACGGGAAAACTAAGGGTTCACCCGTACACGACGAGTGCGATATCTGCGCTGGCCTTCCTCCGACTACGAGCGTGATGCTGGAGTACAGTTCCCACGTACATACATGGCTCAGGTGCTTACGGTGACGGGTGAACGTTCTGCCGAGACCCATTCGGTGGTACGCCTCGTACGGTCGCAGGCCATTGCTCCACAGCCCGTAGTCTCCCGCACGTGTTGTGATGCTGTGCAGAACTGCTGCGCATGGTTTGTTGAGATGTTTTGTAATCGCGATAAAATATCGAACTTATAATATTGGCAGTGTGGCACGGTCATGCAGTGGGTCGTGCTGCAGCTTCACCGCATGCATGTTATCTGGTTTCCTCACACAGTTCAAAGACATGTGCATGGATTAATTGGCGTGCTGACCAAATTGCCCCCAATGCCCTTAAATGGACTGGTATCCCATCATGGGTATAGCCCTGTGTCTGGCAGGGCACCACAACCCTAGACAGGATTAAGCATGTGCCAATAACTATGGTAATACCATTGGTATTGCATCATTGTTGACATGCTGTGTGTATGTTGGGATATGGTGGGTGGCTCGCAGGATGTGCTGGACCTGGCTTTTTCAATTCTCTACGATCCCGACGAGGCTTTGAACTTCATTGCCAAGAGCCCGGACGAAGTGAGTTCTGAACACGTGTGTTTCAGTGCTGCCAGTGTTCCTGCCTCCCACTGTAAACTTGTCACACAACCCTTGCGTCACATTGTGTGCTCATACTGTTGTCAATGATTAACGTTTGTGAATGTGAAACGTGTAATTGTATGCAAACAGATGTTAATGTGCACATGTCCGCTTATATGTTAGCTCATGTATACTTGATCATGTGTGTTTAATTATTTTAATTTACAATTTTGGTGATTAAGGATTATTTTCTCATGCAGAGGTTAGCTGTACGTATGTATATGTAAAACCCTTTTTCTCAAATCACTACTGGATGAGGGCTCCACACATTGTTTGGATCTTGCGGCTTTTGTGGTCATACTTCTTATCACAGCTCCATGCGGATTGAGGAAAGAGGAGCTTAAACAGGGCAGCATAGAAGTACGATGCAATATATTTACTGCATTTCCCACTACTGTCCTCAACATAGTCCTGTAGCTCTCAGCCATTTGCATAGGAATGTGATCTCACTACCACTGTTTCAGAGCCACCAGCAGAGATGAACACCGCTGAACATTTTGTTTGCCCGCTTGCCCGTCCTGTCGCGTGGATTGCCGCAGCCTACTCGAAGCGTGGCAGCGTTTATGAGATTTCACCGTCGCCCTGTGTGCGATGGCAGTACTGCGTTTGGACGGATGGGCTCAATGCGCTGCTGGGTCGCGAGATGGTCAGCAAAGCGACACGCAGCGACCTGGAGGTGCTTATCAACATGGAGATGAAGCTGCGGCTCCTCGACCTGGAGAACATCCCCATCCCCGAGACGGCGCCTGCTGTGCCAGTCCCACCCAGCAATTACGACTTTACCTACGACTTCAGCTGAGTATCCATCTCGAGCTCGCCTCAACCACGATTCCACCTTCGGCTTCAGCTGATGGCCGATCCCTTTGTTATCGCAATTCGACCTAACACAGCCCAACCCTGTACAGCCCGTGCTGGCCAATCGTGATGCCACTCAGCAAGGGTAGCAAGCAAGCAGGTTAACCAAGCCGTGATGCTTGATTGTGTCTACTCAGCTGCACGTAACCTGGCTTGCTATGCCAAGGCTCATCCACTCTTGGACAAAATCAAGTCTCTTCGTTTAATCCTTTGACCAGTCCCAACGAAGTCTGACTTAAAGGAAGATGCAACCTAAATAGCAACAGTAATTGTGTTGATATGTACATGTGCTTTGTGTCCTAGAGCTGCATTAATAAGAATAATTTATTTTCGTGATAACATGACTTTCAGATGCACTGCCACAACACCTTGTATTGGCATCACTCAGGTATGGTTTATAAAACCAGTAGTGAAACGTGGACATCATGCTCCCTTCCACTCACTTAAACATCCTTACTGCACCGCATTACAGAAGGTTGATATTGTTTCAATGGACAATGACCCGGTTGTTTTTAGTCTTGCATCTTCATTTAAACCAGCCCATCCATGATTCATTTCGGCTTCTTCTGGTGCCTTACAACCAGAACAGGACATAACATGGCTCTACGCAATCTAGATTTACAATTGCTTGAAGGTCGAGACCCTAAATCCAAACTCATGTGGCCAGACGAGTAGACGAGAATGCAAGTTCCGTTCTGCAATTACTGTATCTAACCTTGCCTCCACACGAAGGGCACTGCTCTTCAACTCCCTTACCTCTCAGTCCACTGACCATAACTGATGAAACTAATCTAGTGTGTGAATGACGGTTCCAAGATTAGAGCGATCCCGCTTCTCTGTCATTGTATATATTCTCGTGTCCGTTGTTTATTTTCTGGGATTTCTTAACCATTTAAGCTAAT
Organism: Mordacia mordax; assembly: GCA_036362905.1. NCBI lineage: Eukaryota > Metazoa > Chordata > Hyperoartia > Petromyzontiformes > Petromyzontidae > Mordacia > Mordacia mordax. Next base: position 8,821,483 of record JAZEWT010000002.1, read on the forward strand.
GGATAAGATGCTAATTAACGGTTGTTATTGGCCAAGAAAATCGTTCAAAGTATCATTTTGCATCTTATCCCCTTATCACTGTGAAAGTGCAATTATGCCTCACTAATGAGTGTGTGCATCCACATATCAGTGCCTGTGGCTTGGTCGGCAGTCATGCTGAGGTTAAATAATAGTAAAAATCAAAGTAATGCCAACATGAACACGTGATATGTTTTAACTGGCTTGTTATACTTTGGAATATGTTTCCCACGAATACCAGCTTGCCAACCATTACTGTTATTTAATTACATACTTAAATACAAACGTAAATCATTTCACTGCACCTGCATTTTAAATTACTCTGCATAAACATGAGTTGTATTTCTATGTCCTGTGAGTATTTAACTGCATATTAAATCGTATTCACATGTGGGAGATAGCTATTGTTTTAATGTGACACAGGCATTTGTTGCAGTGCATTTAACAATGCATGACACGTGTTAAAGGCCACAGCTATTATACAGGGTATTCCACATAAATGGGACCATAAGCAATACATGCTTGTGATGCCTGATGCTCTCTATGTAGTCCCATTCGTATGGGACACCCTGTACATTGTAATGACCAGAGGATGATGCAACTAAGTCTTGGTTGAGCAAACTTGCTGTATTCACATCTGTATGTAAGAGTGTGCACGGTTATGGCAGATAACAGCAGAGCTTTAAGCAGAGGCTGCAGGGTCCCTGCCTGCTGTTTGACCCCAGTGGCACGTGAGTTAAAAATAATAAGGTTGTGCTCTGAGTGCCACTTCTCGACTCAGGCTCCCATTGTAGAACTGCTCAAGCTTTCGTTGCTACTCGTAACTTGCTGCACACACAATGCCTCATGTTTAGGCATAGCTCCTGAGCAGTCTTATGGGATACTTGTCTCGGTGTTTTAGTCTTTAAGACGCCTACATCTTTTGCTCAAGATCAACTTTGCTCACCTGGGCCACTTGGTGGCGTGACCCATTGGTGGGCCGCGATTGAGATGGCCGTATTAGAACATTGCTTTTTACATTTTGCTACGTTGCCGTTTCTGTTGTTATACTTGACCAACAAATATGTAGATTTCAGTGTATGTGCTAAATAATATTGTGAGTAAGCTACTCACATTAGCAAAGCAAGTTCAAATGGAATAGGTACGGGACAGTCATCATACTGGTACTGTAATGAGTGAGAGCATGTCCTGCACACTGTGATGATGTCAATGCAGGTGGCGCTAAATGTCGGTGCAGTCAGACTTCACGGCTGCAGATATCTCACGTCGAATCACCTTGCATGACATACGCGCCACATTTATGCAGTGTGACTGTAGCCTGCTGTGCTCATGGAGGTAAATTTGGATGATAACACTTTCATAACATGTTAAATCTGTTAGAGTTGTGAGTTCACTCATAAGATATATATCACCATGGTGATTACGATGATAATTATTTTAAAATGTAAGCTATGGGTAAAATCCTTTTCTACTTCTGTGCAAATAATTGTTTCCATTTAACTGTAACTCATGCAGCCTGCTGGCTGACTCTAGTAAGTGGCTTGTTGTTCCACGAAGCAGCACTCTCCGTGCAGGAAAACGCAGTTGTGCTACACGCATTGCTCACAGCGTGTCTTGTTTATGGTGGCCCTCTCCCCATAAAAGCCTACTAGCCACTGCGCCTCCCACTAAGGGCACTTAGGCCATGATACACACAGAGATCACATGTCCATGGCTCTTGTCAATGCGGTGCTCCTAAGGTATTTGTTTCAAAATAGTGCATGAGTGTGTTCTGTCATGGCAACGTGGCGCTGATGTTCCCAGCGCCCGTCCGTTTCTCCTGCACAGTATCCATGCTTCAGTCTGCCCGTCTTGTAATGCTCAGCCCAGAGGTGGACATCAATCCTTGTGTACGGATATCGGTATTCACGGCTCGATGCATCATGATTGCTTCCAAAAGCTGCGTCCTGGGAATCACAGGACGCGCGAGGATGCCTCCAACATTGGAGGAAAAAATTTGCGAAGGAGAGCGGAGGAGCGATCGACACGACTATGCGGAAAGACCATCTTTTGGAAGCAATCATCATCAATCCTTGTAAATAATCTGCTCACGGGGGGCCCGTGGAATGGTTGGCATTGTTTGTATGAGACTGTACGGTACAATACTGAATGTGGTTGTCATGGTCTATACAGCTATGCTATTTCTCTTGAGTAGAAGCCATAGCTAAGGCCGTATTTTGTACAATTGGTTTTAAGAAATGTCACATTTTTTTTCAAATCATGACAAGACTCTTCAAGCATTTGCTTTAGGATTGTGCTTATAGTTGTCAGCTTTGTTTAAAATGTAATATATAAGTTTAATAGTTTTCATTTCAACTACTACAAACTGTTGGTGTTTGACAATTGAGAGGTGCAGGAGTAATGTATTAGCATGCACCTAGTGCCAGTCTTGCTAATTAAAAATGGCATTAGTAATTGAAACGGTTAAAAAATGTTACTTGGGACGTACAGCAAACGTGTGCAGGTCGTGATGGTGTGCAGCGACTCAATATTACATTGCATGTGATGTTGCACCAGAAATTTCAAAACGACACCATGTCATAGAAGTCAGGTCTGTTACTCGTTTGTTAATCACACTGGTTTTCTGCTCAAACGAGCCCAGAGTCAGTGACATATATTCAGAGGTGGAGAGCAAGGTTTTCCGTAGAACATCCACCGTGAATCACCTTCGTGGTACTCGTTTTATCTACTCGATAGGATGATGGGCCAAGTTAAGTCCCGACCAGTGTTTTGATTCAGAACCTTCCAATTGCAGGCCGCTCGCTCCACCGCTGAGCGGTGTTAGGAAACAAGTCCAGTACGTACTCGTATATACTGTAACAGTATCATAGCAATGCCTGTATGTTAATCAGTCACTGAAATTAATGTTGCAGTGGTGATCAGAACAAATGGTGCATTTGTTCAGGTTTGATTTTTTTTCAATGATATCTGCAAGTGTGCAAATACTTTTTAAATGTTTGTAATGTACAAAGGGTGATGTGTGTGGGGTAGCTGGGATATTTAAATTTTTGTTTGGATCATAGATTATTTCCCCATTTCAACTCTTCCATCAAAGCATAGCATGGTCCACGTTTTAAAATGTTACTTCTTCAAATCTTGCACTCACTAGGAATACACTGCATTTCACAGAATGTGTTTAGCCTACAAAATCTTTGCATGCCATTTAAACTTTTAAGATATTAAGTTCTCGAACTGCAGAATTGAAGTATTAATTTAAAATATTTTGCCACATGTTGCCGAGTAACAAAATGCCCTTGGGGCGTCTTGCTAATCTTGGTGTGATTGCACAAATGTGTGTGAACCAAACATTTGTCGGTGTCTGATTTTATATTTTTTACAAAGAAGTGTCTCCATTAGCAGTTGTGGGACAAAGCACTGATTTGATGATGCATTTTGGCCAATTCGTCTTGATGTGAGCGTGGTCATTTTCATGGCTCTTCACAAAGCATATTTGCATACAAATCATATTATTGGTACTGACCGCAACTCATGTAATGTGTTCCATTTCCTGCGTTGCTTTTTAAAACACCAACGAAGGTTGTGCCAATGTTGTGTCTTACTATGCATCTTTTCTTATCTAAATACTATAGCTTTTTAAAGTTGCAGTCAGTGCTTAACACTGCATTAAGGCATTCAAATCAGTTATTTAGCTTGCGTTACATTCATCCAGTAGTGAAAATTTATTATTTACGATTCATGCGCATTACATGCTAATGTCACATTGAGGCTAACGGAATGCACAAACGTACATGAAATGACTACAGAGTATTGATTAATGGATTGAGATATAACCCTCAACATGACGTGCTATCAAAGCCATGAGTTCGTGGTAGGGGGCGACGCGTTAAGGTCAGCAAAGTGACCCCCCCCATAATGTCCATCTGCATAAAGTATTACGAGCAAATTCGACCCTTATGGGCGGAGTGCCATGAACCATTAGTCTCGGATCTCTATAACTACTGTACGAAGGGACCACCACTCATCTGTGGCTCAGCACCTTGGGGTGTCCTTATTACATGTGAGCCAATTTGTTATCACCATCAAAACATCGTTTAGCAGCAGTGGAGCTGCTGGGGGATGTATTGCTGACGGAGAACCTCCGTGCATTGACTCCCCAACTCACCCTTCCCCCTGATAAATGTATATTTTATTTTGATGGATGTTTTCTCCAATACCACAATGAACAGTTCCCCAACTGAGCTTCTTCCAGAGAACATCAAGCAGTGAAAACTAACATTTTAATCCTGCAGTGTTGCAATGTGTCATTGAGACATCACTGAATTTGCATGGATGCATGCCTTTGTGACTTTTTTGCCTAATTTCAAATACCCTTAAGTGCAACCCAATGTAATGTCAATGTGAAGACTATCACATTTTATTGTCAATGTTGTGATGTTATTTCAATTTTTCCATGTGTTTTAACGAAACATAAGCAATGCTCATACTGTATAATTTTGATTATTTTAATTTTGTGGGATGCCAAACGTTGGAAGTGCACTGATAGACTTCATTGCCATGCTACCAATGCTTTTATCGATTTAAAATAAGTTAGCCTTCAATTTTACTGCTCGGAAATAAAAATGTATAATCTGTCTCTTTACAAGTGACGAGCCTGGTGAGTAATAGAGCTTTCTGGGCTGGATGTGTCAATAGAGTTGCTCTACTTTCCATGTGCTGCTGTCTGGTCAGCAGCTTGCTGTATGTATGAGTCTACTAGTGTCGTGATGTTAATGTGTCCCAAGTACAGCGTGCAGCATAAATCGCAATACAAAAGAATAATGCATCACTTTGAGAAATATTCATTGGTTACAAAAGTTGCTCAAAGTGTCCTCCATCATGAACAAAAGCAGATGTTGCACTTTTGGACAACTGAACAATATGTACAGCGCAGGACAGTAATGTGGTATTCAACGTCTCAAACTCTTGGCGTTATAAATAGTTTTTCTCGGTAAGGCAACGTATGCCACATTCTGTACTCTGTACCACGCTGCTGGCCGCGGTGGCACACATCCTGTGGTCCAGTGTTGTTGAGATGAGGTTGGAGAATGAGAGATGTGTACCTCTTCTGAGCCGACCTCCCCTCCACACTGCAAGGAGGCCACATGATGGAAAATTGTTTTCTAAGCCTGTTCGGTTATGAGTTGTCTCCTTATCGACATGAGGTTTCTCTCGATTAACTCTCATATACAGAGTGGTGATCTCACAGTTTTGCTTTGTGCCACTTACACAAACATGTTTAGTTAATACTCATTAATTAATTGACCGATGCCATCTGAATATATAGGAAGCAGCGTGTGGCAATATGGCGCCAGCAAACCGCCTGGCTGCCTCCTCCTCTGCCTCTCTCTGCTCTCCTCGCGCCTCTGAGTCGCTCTCTGTCGAATGAATACCAACGACAGTGAATGGATATGTGCTCGCGTTATAAATGTAAAGTTATTATGGAATCGCGGGTGATGCAGCCTATCCTGGCAGACATAGGGCACAAACTAGGGCTATGCTCAGGATATGACGCCAGTGCATCGCAGGGCACACCTTTGGGGAAATTTACTCCGCAGGATAATTATCCTAGGCAACAGCGTATCTGAAAACAGTTTATCACAATACACGATGTGAAGTGTGTTATAAACTTCTGATTTTAAATGGCCCCGTTCTACTTGTAAATATTTTGGACATAAATGTATTGATGAGATTTAGTTGAATAAAAAGTTCCGGTGTGATGCATAACTTGCATGACGGATAGTAGAGCTTAAAATATGAAAATGTGATCTCAATCCTTTGGTCTATTGATTGTAATCTCCACTCGGTGCCAGTGGGAGCATCGTTCCACATCGTACACTTCTGGACACAATTTCTACACAGCACATTGATCACCAGTAACGAATACTGTGATAGCTTCAATGAAATCTGAAATAATGCATGTGTTTAACTACTCTGTAGCAAGAGTTGACACAATAGGGAACACAGGTGGTGCCTTGCCAAGTCGTCTCAGCCCATGGCACCTGGGTTTGTCCCGTGACCTGTCAGCGGACCTTTGACACTTTGCGTGGCCTCAAAAAGTGCAACTGCCTGACACAGGTGCTGTGGGGACGTCACCGGCAATTATTGGCAAACGGCGGTTGTTGTTGCAAGAGCTTGGCCATAACCATTGTTAAAAATTATCCCTGCTTATAGGGGACTATTGAGGCCAAAATTGCCTGTCAAGACGTCATATTCCATAACTGCTTGCCTCTGCAAAAGACTTGTTCACTTTCATAAATGAAAATTACATGAAATGTTATCTGTGCCGTAGCTTCTGATTGACTGTTAATGAAAACTAAGCTGTTGTGTTGCGGTGGCTTTGCTTATGGGGGCAGTTTGTACATCCTGTCCACTGTTCCAGGAATTGATTTTGTGCTCATGATTTTTTTTGTTACTCGGACCGTTAAAGTGTGCCCCTCCTTAGCTATGTTAATCATTTTAACTTTCAGTCATTTACCCATTTCAATGATTGCTTTGACGGATGAAGGTATTGCTCGATTTTCATTTCACAAACCTATCTTGTTCAGACTAATTTAATTGGTCGCGTTTCCAAAGCACAATTAAGTCTTCAGCCCATCAATAGGGACAAAGAACCTCTTACTAAATTTAAACGCAGTCCCATTGTGGAATAAAAAATATAAAGCTACATATGATATACTGTCGTTTAGCATCAATAACTGTTTTTAATGTTCGCGTTTTACTTAATTTCTGCATGAGTTCAGTTTGCTATTGTTTGAAAAGGTGAAATGTTTGAAGTCATTGGGCCCATCAATATATGCGGTTCTACTTTTAAGGCAAAGTCTGATAAGTGTCATATTTTCTGTTTAGGCACAAGTCACGTGCTTCACATGGCAATGCTACAGGGTGTAACATTAATGCCCATGTGCTTGAAGCCTGCACTGCTGAGTTGTTTTAGAAGCAGCTTGTTATAGAATCACGCATTACCTTAAATGAAACCCACAATTTCAATGCAAAGTGATTTGTAAAATAAGTTGTGACACATATCGTTGCTGTTGTTTTGGCTCGTTGTGATGCACCAGTTTTTATTAATCATAGTGTAAGAAATTCATTGCTGTGAAATTTGCGGTAGATGATTGTGTGCCCGAGAGTGAATTAAACACATGTTTTGAGAATTGCTCTTCAGAGCTGCTCTTTCAGGATAGCTGTGTAAGAGCGTGCTACGTGCTCTTGCGACAGTAGTCATTGCTCTGTGACCACGCTTGGCCACCCATAGCCACGGTCGTCTGTTGGCAGCTCCTCGAGCTGTTGCAGCCAGGCGTGGCCGGTCAGTGCCACCGCGCTTGACCCACGGCCCCGAGTGCTGCGTGAGCGGCCGTCTCTTGACGACGTGCCCCCGAGAGGGTGGCCTTCCCGTGTGACGGTGTCGTGGACGTCACTGAGGTTGGCGATGTGTGAGATTATTATTATCATTTAGCAGAGGGATTTACTCGGTGCGACTTACGTCGTTACAGAGGTGCGAAGAAAACGCAGAGGAAGGAGGAAGGCAACCATGCAATCGACCGGCGCCAACACCTGCCATGCACTGCGCTCTATATATTATCAGTCAATGAATATTTTTATTTGGTTGTGGGGGAAACCGGAGAACCTGGAGGAAACTCACGCAGAAGAGGGGGAGAGCACACACACACACACACACCACACGGAAAAGTGCCCTCGGTGGGAATCGAACTGCCTCGGGCAGGAT
>JAZEWT010000002.1:8829547-8840717 GCA_036362905.1 Mordacia mordax
ATGTTGCTTGATCACTGAAAATAATACCTGAGGTAATGATGTAGGTTTTCACGGCTCAATGCATGATTGCTTCGAAAATTTGCTCTCGGAACTGCCGCGTCGATGGGGTTAATGTGATTTCGGGGTGTGAGTAGGATAATGAAACCGTTTCAAGTGGACCCCAACAGTTGTGGAGGTGACTCAACACATACATAGTACCTGCATATAAATAGGAGTCACACGCGACACACGCACACTGCGCCCGAGGATGTCTCTTAACGTGAGGCGAAACGTCGTGAGGTGGAGAGCGGGAGCGATCGACGCGGTTGCGCCGAGCAGCTTTTTGAAGTAATACCTTACGTCGTTTAAAAGCTAAAAATAATATAACTTCCAAACAATTGAATATGAATCCTTTCATTATCAATACTCACTTAAATCTCTACAGTGTGGGGGGGGGGGTGAAGCCTATCCCGGCCGACAGAGGGCGCAAGGCGGGGGAATACCCAGGATGTGACGCCAGTACATCGCAGGGCACACTTTTTGGTGCAATTTACTCAGGCCAGTTAACCTAGGCAGCAACGTGTCTTTGAACGGTGGGGGGAAACTGGAGTACCCGACGAAAACCCACGCGGGCACGGGGAGAGAACACGCAATCTCCACACACAAAGGCACCCGAGCCGGGAATAGAACCCGGGTTTATCTTGTTGTGAGGCTACAGTGCTACCCATTGCGCTACCGTGCCGCCTGAATGTGAATGCAAAGGGGAAACAAGTACAGTTATTTTTTTAAAGGGAGCAGACACAGGTATCTTGTGGGTAGAGACCACGGTGACCCCATCATCTGTTCAACACTCCCAGTGGAATAGTGTGCTGGTGGGTCTCATGGCCCATGAGACGCAAAGCGGGGCATGTATCAATGAGGAACAGCAGATGCTGCTCGAATAGAAGCCATGGACCACAGAGCAGGCAAACTATTACAACCATCGCAACCACCATCTCGTGCTAAACAAGGGTTATGTTGACAAAAAAATATCATTGGACTTAAAGCATACAAGACAACGGGCACAGCCTTCATCACATGTTTTATTTGGTACTTTAATACACAAGTTTGAGGTAAAATATTGCCTTAGCATGTCACATTAAGCAGAAATTTATGGAATAAATAAGATCAAGATTAAAATAATTACAATCTTTATCAACGAACTTCAACAGCAATAAAACATGACGATGGACGATCAACTTTATTGTAGCAGCATAACTTATCGTGCTTGGATATGAATGGTTGCTCATTCATAATGCCTGACAAAGTCTTTCATATGGCTAAGTACAACTGCTAATCACTGAGCACAAAACAGAGGTTCTCCATATAGCCTTAACAGTCTGTAGGGTCAAGTGCAGTTAGTGAGCACCTATGAAGGTCGACACGGCACACCAGGTGGGTGATCAGAATCACGCTCGGCCGCCTTTCTCTCCCTAGTGACAATGTTTACACATTGTACCAGGTACTCATTTCAGGCTCAGTCGACCTAGGGGATGGCCCAGGACCGGTTCAGAAAATCGTCACTGGTGTTGGCCGTGAGCGGGATTCGAACTCGGGTCGCCGGGTTTGTAGCCCAGCGCGCTAACGGCTGGGCCACCGCTCCCACCGCGCACAGTGCACACTGTGACGCTCATGTCAAATGGCTTCTACATTCTTATCCACAGTCGGCACGGTGGCGCAGTGGTTAGCGCTGTCGCCTCACAGCAAGAAGGTCTCGGGTTCGAATCTCTCGGCTCGGGTGCCTGTGTGGAGTTTGCATGCTCTCCCCGTGTCCGCGTGGGTTTTCGCCGGGTACTCCGGTTTCCTCCCACAGTCCAAAAGCATGCTCCTGGATAGGTTGATTGGCTCGCAGACTAAAATTGTCCCGCAATGCCCGGCGATGGCCTGGCGTCCCGTCGTCGGGTGTATTCCTGCCTTACGCCCTGTGTTTCCGGGATAGGCTCCGGCTCACCGTGACCCTATATAGGATTAAGCGGTTTCAGACAATGAGATGAGATGAGATTCTTATCCACAAGACTTAAGTTGGGGAGCTGAGGATTATTATTTGCTGCCTCTAAAATCCCGTGACATAGTTCAGTCATAAATACATTAGCCAAACAAATCATTGCCAACCGAGTCAGGCACATACAGCATGTGTGCCTGCATAGCTGCGTAACACAATCTGCGGAAGGTTTGTAACACAATTTATGTTAAACTCTACACAAACGTGTGTATGTGTGTGCACAAGTACAAAGTAGCTACCCGTGTGCTTTACAATAAGCACAGCACCCTCGTCTATAAACACGGTTAATCCATTGACCAGGAACATTATTACCTTTCTAAAATTGTACACGGTGGGCCAGTTATTGACACCTTAATAAAATGAGAGAAATTAGAGCTCAACATAATGTGTTGCACAAGCCATTTGTGTGGAAAAGGCGAGGAGAATTTAGTACGAGCAGTGCACGTTTCTGTGTTAAATACATTTCCAACGTGCTTTCGTGTTTATGCTGTGATGGCTTTATGGATTTGCACCAAGAGCTGTCAAACAGCAGTGCATCGCGTCAAGTCATTGCAATGCATTCTCGTGACATTGTTGTACCGCACTCTACTCTTGTGCTCCGTACCTTCACAAGCGTGCACTGATCAACATAGTGAAGTATGGTCAAATTAGGCCGATGTCCCACGGTGTGGGAGGCCCTTGTCCAGCAGTGGAGTGACATCTGGCCACGTATCATGGTTATATTATGCTGTCCTTTAAATGCATTATTGGCATTTGATGTCACTCAGGGGCGGCACGGTGGCCCAGTGGGTAGCGCTGTCGCCTCAGCAAGAAGGTCCCGGGTTCGAACCTCGGCTCGGGTGCTTTTCTGTGTGGAGTTTGCATGTTCTCTCCCCGTGTCCGCGTGGGTTTTCGCCGGGCACTCTGGTTTCCTCCCACAGTCCAAAAAACCTGCAGCTGCATAGGTTAATTGGCTTGCAGATTAAATAGCACGCAGTGCCCGGTGATGGACTGGCGTCCCATCGTGGGTATGTCCCTGCCTTGCGCCCTGCGTCTGTTGGGATAGGCTCCGGCTCACCGCGACCCTGTACAGGACTAAGCGGTTTATGACAATGAGATGAGATGTCACTCAGGCAAACTAGAACCGAAAGCATTTGCTGCAGAGCTGCATCACCACAACATAAACACATCACCGGTGCCTCGTTGAAACAAAGACGGTGAGCCACACTTATTGTCACATTGTACAACATACCCGCACAATAAAAATGTGTCCTGTAGTCAAAGTCTCGTCTCATCTCACTGTCAGAAACCGTTTAGCCCCGTACAGGGTCGTGGAAGTAAACCGCACCCCAACACCTCACTCCAAGACCACACTGCCCTCCTCATCGCCCGCAATCAGGGGGTAAAGGCAAGGTCCTGGAAGGGAGCGAGTGGCAACTCACCCAGACGCCTCGCCCCGAGACCCCACCGCTCTCCGTGTCGTCGCCCGCGATCACAGGGCGAAGGCGAGGTCCTGCCCGCTGGCGCTCCGCATTTGCACGTCGCTGAGCTCCGGCAGCACGGTCTGCAGCCGCTCGACGGCCTCGAGCGTGACGCGGCGGCAGCACGACACGTCCAGCGAGCGCAGCCACGGGCAGCTCGCAGCCAGCGCGTCCAGGACGCTGCGGGGCCGAGCACGCGCAAGCGCCGTGTTGTCACACGACGCGCTCGGTTCACGGCGGCGATGCTGCCGCGGCGCGATGGTTTGCACGCGGGACTGGAAACGGTTACCGAGCAATTTCAAGTGAGATTTGAATAAAGCAATGCAACCTGGAATTGTCGATTGAACTGAAATGACTCGAACGTGCTCGGTGATATGTCAGCAAGAGACGATTTAAGCCACGTTTTATAGTTAGGGATATTGTCCTCAATTTGGCAATTTCTAAGTTAAAGGCATGAAACCTAGGCATCCATACATTTCAACAAAAGAAACAAGTTATTTACAGTTAGTTAAATTTGATAGGAAGTAAACAATGGCTGTCCATCCGATGAACTCGCCTCTGTAAGTCGATGGTAACATGGCTCGGTTTTTCATAGGAAGAGAGATGCGAGCTGGCTTAGAGGCACGCATGAGCCCCGAGACCTCGTGCGGTAAAGGCTCGGCGGAGGGCGCCGGTCGTGCGACTACCTGTCTGAGAGCTGCTCGCAGCTGGACAGGTCGAGGTGGCGCAGGTGGCGGAGCAGCGGGGCAGCGGCGGCCAGACCCTCGTCGCTGAGGCGGTAGCAGCCGGCGAGGGAGAGGCGCTCGAGCAAGGGGCAGCCGCAGCCCAGGGCGAGAAGCGTCGCGTCCGACAGCTCGCACACGTGGGCCACGCGCAACGAGCGCAGCTCCGGGAAGCGGAGCACCTGCCCACGCCGCCACCGCACACCGCGGGCACCGCCAGCGCAGCCGTGCCAGAGCCCAAACGTGTGAAAGCAGAATGGGGATGAACGACCAAGATGGGTATCATGGCCATGGCCGTTAATGGTACCCACCACGAAATGCCAGGGATCGATGAGCTGTTGTAACTACCTATCAAGATGACGCGTTGCAGATTGCACATCAGTTTTAAAGCTTCATTCACAAATAGCATGGTGCACCAGCGACATCACTTTCATTCACAAACTAGGCACGTGAATATTAACTTCCCAAATCCGTAATGTGATCAATATTCATTTATTTTAAAGTTCAAACTCCGTTGAAGATTCGAACATTAATCAAATCATTTAAAGCAGGAGTTCTCAGCCTTTTGCACCCCAAGGTCGACTTGACTGACTTGGGTCTGGTCTCCATGGGCCATTGTGTCCCTCGCAGCCCAGTGATGGGTCATGACCCATTGGTCAAGAACAGCCCTGTTGTCGGCCACGAGTACCCAGAAGTACCCCGCGGCAGATCTCGCAACGGCGGGCGGCGCGCGCGGAGCGGCGCGTCACCTGCGTGAGGCTGGCGTCCGTCAGACGGAAGCAGTGGGTGAGGTCGAGCTCGAGGAGCCGCGTGAGAGCGCTCAGCCGGGAGAACGCGCCCGGCTCGCTCGCCTCTACCTCCGACGGCGACGGTGGCGCCACCCCTCCGGACTCCACGGGCGGCGGGGAGAAGAAGCCGATGTTCCCAAACGAGCGGCTAAACTTGGGTCCGGACCAGTTCTGCCAACGGCAAGCGCAGGAGAGCGGTACTCATCCGCTGACCGAGGTCATCTGTATAGCCTATTTGGGAGAGTGCTGTGAGCAAGCACCTATGAATGGGGTGGGTGGCTAGGATAACATCTGACCACATTTGTCTCCCCAGTAGTGATGTTTACACAGCGCCAAATACACATTTGAGGCTGGGTCGACGAAGGGGAGGCCCAGCATTGATTCATAAAATCGTCACGAGTGTTGGCAGCGAGCTATAACTGAACATTCGCTATTTAGGGTAGCATCGGTGGTAAGAACGCAGACTCGTTGATAACCCCCTCTTAGATTGCCCACAGTGCTGTAGCTATTAAATATAATGTGTGCACATGCAGAGCAGGGTGACTGCAGGCTGCACTACATCGTATTCTCTCATTCTTCAACATGAAGGAATTTATGGTAATAGCACCAGGAACAGCCTGACCAGCGGGATGTCAGTGTCAGATGATATGATGTTGTACCGCACTCAGGAAGTGGATATTCGTGAGTCAACATTATTTACTTCGGCATATGTCTGCACAAACTTTTTATGTATATATATATATATATAAAGTGAGCACAATGGCAGATCGAAATAGGACAAACTTACGTGCATAGGAGATGAATGTGGCCACTACAACGTTACTGTCATCTGCGGCAGTAAGTTCAATGCTTGTCTCGGGAAGGCAACAGAACCTAGGTTCCTTAGGTTGTTGGAGTTATCCAATAGACAGTGATTGCATAACAGAAATATGGTAAACTTTTTCAGCACTCAAACAGCAACACAAATTTGGACCAAGTCAGGTGTTGCAGAATGATACATTTCGTCTGATTTAGCAAAATAAAGCTGATGTGTCTGTTCCAAAGACAATGGACAATTAATCAAGGGAGCAGTGCACTTCACCATGTCACCGAATTGCAAATGTGACACTTTGACTTTCAATCTGAACAGCAGAAACAGAGGTGTGTCGCTCTGCAGCGGGAGAGGTGCTACCTTGTGGCCGTTGGGCCACGTCTTCGGGCACGGCTTCTCGAGGCCCAGCAGCCCCCAGTCGGTGAGCTCACGGCACCAGGCGAGACGCAGCACCCGCAAGTTGCCCAGCCGCGTGCTGATGGCGTGCACGCTGGCGTCCGTGATGCCGATGCACGATGAGAGGTCCAGCTCCCACAGCGACGTGCCCAGCGCGAACGACAGCGACACCACGATCGAGTCCTGCGTGCGGGACGCACGGTGGCACGCGGGGGACGCACGGTGGCACGCGGGGGACGCACGGTGGCACGCGGGGGACGCACGGTGGCACGCGGGCGACGCACGGGGATGCACGGCGGCACATAAAACATATGAGGCACACGGGACACACGAGACACTTGGGACACACCACACGGTGGCATATGGTATACACAAGGGATAAGCACGGGACACATGGTGGCACATGGGAATGGAATGAATGAGAGGTACAGAATACAAGAGATACATGTGGGACAAATGCTTATGTCACAACCCTGTTCTCCAGCACAATTCCCACGGAGGTTGATATTCTCACTCACCCCAGATGCTCAGACAGCTGTTTTAAGATTTTACAATTCTAATTCAATATGCCAGCATTTGCAACACTGTTTTAAGATTTTACAATTCTAATTCAATATGCCAGCATTTGCAATACTGCCACACACAAGTATACACAACAATGCATCTAAAACACTGTAAATGAACACATGCATGCATCGCTATGGGTACTTTTTTGCCAGTATACATATATAAGATTACAACAGGTTTTACCGTATCTGGCGATTATGCAGGTGTTAAGATCCCAAACACCAAAATAGACACATTTTACAATGCATCCAGTTTGCAAAAGCCACACATACTAGTGGAAAAGTATGCAAACAGGTAGCTTTGATTACCTATGCATTGTCCTTCAACTGACCGACCTTCACCTGGCAGTGGCTTCCTTTTGAGCTTATTTGCCGGTGTCAGTCGTTGCCAAAAGGCAGTCAGCTCAAGACAACGCAGTATCAATGCTTTATAGCTTCAGTGGAGCTGTTAACGCTATGGGTACTTTTTTGCCAGTATACATATATAAGATTACAACAGGTTTTACCGCATCTGGCGATTATGCAGGTGTTAGGATCTTAACACCTGCATAATTGCCAGATACGGTAAAACCTGCAGGTGTTAAGATTTTAACACCTGCATAATTGCCAGATACGGTAAAACCTGTTGTAATCTTATACATGCATGCATCATTTATATGATGTTTTGTGCTGGGGGAATGACACATTGGGATAGAAATATCCTAACCTTGTGAGTGTGGGAATCAAGACACTTGGACGGATGGATATAGTCAGTCGAACTCGGAGTTGACAGCAGGATGGGGTCAGGCGTGTCATAATAATTTACATTCTTAAGAGCCGTTCACCCAAAAGTTGCAAAGCACTGTCAATGTAGACAGCTAAAGGGAAATTGAAACAATACAGACAGTAGTGGCCTTTTGGAACGAACTGCGCCGTACCGAGATGTTGCAGCTGCGGAGGCTTAGCTCCTGCAGTGGTGCTAGCGTCATCCCTTGATCCCCTTCACCCTCCGCTCTTAGCGGAGGCCTTTCCCCCTCCAGCACGCCCGCTCGGTCCCCATCACTACTGCCTTTGTCCTGCAGGCCCCTGCCCGTCAGCTGGTGACACTCTGGCACAGAGAGGGCCTTGAGGCAAGGTAGGCAGGCCAGTCTGGACAGGCCCGTGTCAGTCAGGTGGCGCAGGCACCCCATCTCAAGACGACAGAGGCCGGGCAGCTTCAGCGACACGGCCAGGGCCGCTTTATCTGTCAGCAGCAAGCAGCCGCTCATGTCCAGTACCTCGAGAAATGGCTGAGCAGCCACGATGACCTGCAGAAGCACACGACACATGGATCCCGAAATTGACTCGGGCCTAGAATTACTACCTCTCCTGGTTTTGCAAAAATCGGCCTCTTCTTGAGGTAGCTTGCTTTGATAACATCTATTCGAGTAATTCGCGTCAAATAACATAATTATATGTTAGTGCTCTTGTTATTGAACTTGAAAAGGCGAAAGAACAAGTGCTAACCAGCTGTTGAGAGTGCGCTATTCCAATTGGGAGACATAAGCTGTGAATTTCCCGTAAGAGCTGCTCTTTCGAAAGAGTTGGGGCGAGCGTTGCGCCTCGCAAAGGAGTAGGAAAGCCTTCCACCGCTATCCCGAAAGAGCAGCTCTAGAGAGCGATTTTCCTGCATAGAACTGTGAAAACCTACATCGAACAACGCTCTAACACCGTGATGGCCCAATGACCACATTGCATGCATTGTGACTCGAGAAAGGGAGTTTTACATGTTCATTTGGTACAAGCTGCACAAACGTTTTTTGCATTGAGGCCAACTAGGCGCCACTACTGACCCTCTGCCACAACCTCAGCAACGCCACCATCGTTCACGCCCGACTACCATGCGGACGAACGAGCACAGCCTCCAGGGAAGCGCTTGGGCTTGAGGAACGGGGCTCACCTGCACCGCAGCGTCCGACACACCTTTGCAGTCACGCAGCAGGAGGCAGGTGAGGCACAGGCGTGGGACGCTGACGATGGCGCGCGTCGTCTCCAGCGTGAGCCCCAGGCCGCTCACGTCCAGCCCTGTGAGCGTGTCTGCGCGCCGCTGCACGAATGACAGCAGGTTGCGGAACGACAGCAAGGTGCCGGAGTCGTGCGGCCCGCCACGCGGCGCCGCGTCCTTCCTTCCTGCAACGCAGCAGGGTGCAGGGACATCACGCTTCGCGGCACAAGGTGCAGCCGTGCAGGTATTTGCTCACGTCGCTGCTAGCAGAAGGGCATCCACTCGAGGGAGATTTAAAGAGCCCCTTTGGGCTGTGTTTGGCCTATTCTTTGACACTGGCCACACTTCTTGGAACAAATTAGAGGGGTCATGCTTTATCTCCACCACACACCATGCTAATCAACTGTGGTTTGACCATTTATACCATTTATTCGTGGACCACAGAGGTGGGAGGATTCAATAATCTTATTTGAAATCGCACACAGGGAAATAGATTCAACCAGTGCACTAACCTGTACATCACAAAAGCATCCCGATAAGATATGAAATATTTGCTAAAGACACTTCCAGAATGTGGAGTGAGTCATCGGACATTGTGTCAAAACATCAAGCGAAGGTGCCCGATTTACCCACAGTTTAGTCATATTTTCAAGGGTTTTTTTGTTCCTCATGCCACCCCTCACCATTGCAGTCACTGTCGGGGTAGAACTCAATAGTCATGTGGCATCTTGCGAGCGACAGGTGCCTTAGGTGCGGCGTGAGCGACACGAGGCGGTTGAACGTGCGGTCAGAGAGGTAGCGCAGCCCGGAGAGTGACAGCTGCTCCAGGTTCTGTAGGCCCGGACGGGCGAGCTCACACTCCTCCGGGCGGCCGAACAGCGTGCCCGGCATAAAGAGGCTGTCGCAACCCGCCAGATCAAGTGAGCGCAGGCGCGGACAGTGATGAAGCACGACCGGCACCACCGCCTCCTGCAGCGCTGCTCCTCGCAGTGCCAGCTGCTCCAGCAAAGGGCCCAGGCGGCAGGCTGCCAGCTCGAGCGCCTGTCGGGTGGTGGGATTGTTTGTCACGATGTTTGACATTTCACTCCACATGCTGAGCTCTCCTTCCAAAGATCGAGTCGGCCATGCGTGCCGGCGGCACAGTCCGACTTTGCCAATTTGATGAACTGCACCACATTCCAGTCATCGACTCGTATTGCGCAATCACCGCAGACCAGATGAAACGTGACGATTACAATTTGTAATTCGCACAGTGGTCGTTCAATGTCGAAGGTATTTGTTGGTAGAGAGGACGACTCAGAAGCACGAGGGAACTGCAGAAAGGTAGGTAGGGGAAAGGCAGCCATGCAGTTAGCTAGCACCAACACTTGCCTCATGTTATTGTCAGAAACAGCTTAGTCCTGTACAGGGTCGCGGTGAACCGGAGCCTATCCCAGCAGACACAGGGCGAAAGGCAGGGATATACCCACGATGGGACGCCAGTCCATCATCGGGCACTGAGGGCAATTTAGTATGCAAGCCAATTAACCTATGCAGCAGTATGTTTTATGAACTGTGGGAGGAAAACTGAGTGCCCGGCGAAAACTCACGCGGACACAGGGAGAACATGCATACTCCACACAGAAAGGCACCCGAGGCCGAGATTCGAATCTGGGACCTTCTTGCTGTGAGGCGACAGCGCTACCTACTGGGCCACCGTGCCACCCACCAACACTTGCCAGACATGGAATTCTATATATTATTTAATCAGCCAATTAATGAGGATTTTTTTCAGTTACTGGAGGAAGCAGGTGATGAGTGCTTTGGAAATGCTATTATGATACGATAAATGTTAGATTCAACCGTTTCCCAATGTATGTATTATATTCGCTTTGTGACCCTCGGGTGAAAAGGGCTCTATAAATGCAATTATTATTATTATTATCAACTTGACGGAAAGCCATGCAGAACAGTGGATGAACACCAAAACTCAGCACAGAAAGGCACCCGAGGTAGGAATGGAACTGCCTGGTGGGACTAGCTTATTGTGAGTCGTGAGTGTTAGCACTGCACCACTCTGCCGCCCACAGCGTCCCAATGAAATCTCTCATCTCATTATCTGAAACCGCTTAATCCTATATAGGGTCACGGTGAAGCCGGAGCCTATCCCGGAAACATAGGGCGTAAGGCAGGAATACACCCGACGACGGGACGCCGGTCCATCGCCGGGCCCCAATGAAATCGTTGGGCTAAACGAATGGCTTGACTCTGCGCGAAGCAACGACGTTTCGCTCGTAGCCACGGTCACCTGGTGGGCGGCGCGCGATCCGTCCATGCAGGTGAGCACCGCACTCACGCAGGCGCGCGACGGCGCTCCGCTCGTGCTCCAAGCGTCTGCCCAACCCGCTCCTCCACCGCACCCTACCGCCAGGTGGTACACCACATCCTTCTGCGGGAACGGGGGG
>JAZEWT010000002.1:8840765-8853207 GCA_036362905.1 Mordacia mordax
GGGGGGGGGGGGTTGCAGCCCAGCCCAGCAGATACAGGACACAAGGAAACGATATGCACATGATGGGATGCCAGCCCATCACTGCACACTGGGGGTGATGAAGTCAGAAGGCCAATTAATCCAGGCAGCATGTCTTTAGATGGTGAGAGGAGACCACAGTATCAAAAAAAAGCTTACACAAGAACGGGATGTGGAAAGTCCACACATAAAGGCATCTGAGCCAACAACGGACCCTTCGACCTTATGGCTGTGACATTAAATTAATAATTTATGGAGTGAGATCTGTTCTCGTGTTCCTCATCCATGCCATCAATTCCAATCGATCATTCTTAATTCAAAGAAATATATGCAAATAAGTTAAAGGGTCGAGATTATATCCAGGGCGGCGCGGTGGCGCAGTGGTTAGCGCTGACGCCTCACAGCAAGAAGGTCCCGGGTTCGAGTCTCTCGGCTTCGGTGCCTTTCTGTGTGGAGTATGCATGCTCTCCCCGTGTCCGCGTGGGTTTTCGCCGGGTACTCCGGTTTCCTCCCACAGTCCAAAAGCATGCTCCTGGATAGGTTGATTGGCTCGCAGACTAAAATTGTCCCGCAATGCCCGGCGATGGACCGGCGTCCCGTCGTCGGGTGTATTCCTGCCTTACGCCCTATGTTTCCGGGATAGGCTCCGGCTTCACCGTGACCCTATATAGGATTAAGCGGTTTCAGATAATGAGATGAGATGAGATTATATCCAATGATATCCAATCATACAGCAACATACATTCCTGCGATATGGGAAACATACCGCAATGGCAATGATTTAATATCCCAAGAAAAATCCCTCCAGCAACAACAAAAAATTGAGTCTGTACAATATTCCTGATACATACAGGGCACGAGTATGATTCACTGAATACTGTATTATACTACACGTGTTTGAGCAATTAGACAGATAACGAGGCATGTCCTCACGCGCTGATTAATTTCATAAATTGATGATAGGTTTGTAAAACGTTATCGCGTACTTTTTGTCCTATAATTTTTTGCTACTATATGACATTCAGGTGAACTGTCCTGATGTTGTTGTTGACACGCCGTTCTCTCCACAGCTCGGATTTGTGAGAGAAACCCCCCCCCCCAAAAAACATTATTGTTGCTGAGTTGCCGTTCTTATGTCGTTGTTGTTGACGTGCCGTTCTCTCCGCAGCTCTGTGCAGCGCTTTGTGACCCTCGGGTAAAAAGCGCTCTGGAAATGCAACTATTACTGGTATGATTAACATAGTGTGCATGAAAACAAATGATGTAATAATGTTATTTTCAAGATAACTTGACTGCACTGCATTGGTAAAACGCAATTTTAAAACCTATCACACCAATGCAAAAACGAAAAAGCAATCAAATCGTTACCCCGATTCATGACAATATGTGCACTTCTCGAGTGCTGCTGCCCTTCTGTCATTCCACTGCTGGATGAAGCTCCCACTGCACAGTGCAGCTTGCAGGAGTTTTTTGACTAAACCTCACTATGCTGGGCAGTGAGGGGTAGGTGAATGTGGTAAAAATAAGAGCATAGAAGTGCAGTCAAGTAAATCATTTTGCTGCACTGTCCTCTTCTGCTCACCACAAACCTAGCAGTGTGCAGGCTCAGATATCCTTGGCTTCCGAGATGTAACGAGATTGCGTGCATTCTGTGTGATTGGTCAGCCATGAGTGTGGCCCGTGGCTGCTCAGTGTGTGATGATACCTGCAGTGTGTGGTCCAAGGAGGCCTGGTACCAAGCCTTGTTCACCAGCGAGGCCACTCGCCTCTCTGCCACCGACAGAAGACTCATGATCTGGGTTATCACCTGTGAGAGTTGTGCATCATGCAATGCACAATGTACACAATGCATTTTTTTAGCAACCTTACCGTAAAAGTTAACAATACACCTACAGAAACAATTGAATTGATAAAGCCGTCATTACAATTACAACTGGTCTATACATTTGAGAAAAGAGATTCTCGAAATGATGCCACCACCATGTAAGGCAGTTTCAACGAAGTCCCAAATCACCAAGTGGAATGCTAATAGAGAGATAAAATAGCCAGTGAGCTTTCAAACTCCAGATGCAGGATTCCCGGTACACAACAAACGTCCGTATTGAGCATTTCCTGGATGAGAAGTGGGATTGCCATCTGTACCGGTTTAACCTGAACCATCCGAGAATTTTCATTTGCCTTGGCGTGGCAGGAATTGATTTGTGCCGACATCTGGTATCGTGCGAAAAAAAAAATTACAGAAAATTGCCTAGAAAAATACATTCGAGTTTGGAAAAATCCGTCTGGGTTTGATCTGTGAAATAGGTGGTAAACCAAAACTTATTGAAGACACAACCTTCATACATCATAGCATGTGATCCCAAGGAGAGGCTGGTCCTCATTCCAAAGTGTATTTTGTATATATCACTCTGTGTACACAACACAGGGATAATAAACATTACTTGACAATTTACTCCAAGCATGGGTGTAACTATTCGTGTAGGCAACCAGTGCATAGTGGAGCGTTGCAACGAAAGAAGGTCATTGCCCAAAATGTCACCTTATATAGTTTTTTAGAGCTGTCAATATAATATAATAATATTTGCATTTCTAGATCGCTTTTCACCCGAGGATCACAAAGCGCTGCATAGAGCTGTGGAGAGAACGGCATATTAATAACAACATCAGAGTGGACCAAGTAAGTAAAATTACTATAAATGTACATAAAATAACATAGAAATAATTGGTAAACACGTAAAGGAAGGAAGAAATGTATTGACAAATGTGTTAGAATTTTGAACCTGGTAGTGTTGCAATCTTATCACAGACCAGGCCCAGACACGTTTCAGTCAACCTCAGTCGATCAAAGTTGTCTAAGTATATTGATAATTGCTTTCCAAAGCTGTTCTTTCTGGATAGCCGTGTCGCGCACTCTCCCTCTCTCCTTCGCAACGTTTCGCCTCTCACGTTGGAGGCATCCTCAGGCATACTGAGTACTGAAACGTCTGGAAGAAGAGAGGGACAGCACTCGACACAGCTATCCTTAAAACAGCTTTGGAAAGCAATTATACACTGGGCCGTGAAAACCTATATTAGTGTATAGTATATTATACAAAAAAGGGCAAGCCTACCGATATATCTAAATAGAGCTAAATCCACGCCACCACAACACCAATGCCACATTTACAGACTGTCTGGGTCAAAGCCGGGCAGTCGGCGACCGTAGAAGCCGGTTATGAGTTTAATGCTTGGCCATGGCAAACACCAGCTATGAGTGACATTTGATCCATTCCAAGGCCCCTTGCTTCACCAGCTCGCATTGACCAGCATTAAGCACGGTCAAGCAACACCCATAGTCGCCATGGTGTGGAAAGTCCTCCAATACAGGTGAAACAGTTTAAAGGTGGTACAAATGTTGCAAAAGCCTGCAATTTCAGCCCTGCTGTCTTTCAATCAATCACTTGGCCACCACTTGTCAGCAGGGCTTTAAAATCCTTCCTGTTTGAATCTGGCACGTACATTGTGTTGCAATGGGTTAAAAGTCAATTTTACAAACTACTTTTAATGATTAACACAGGACAGAATTGATAAACCATTTGCTTGTCTCTTGTCACCCTGGAGTGAAAAGGTCTGGCACGTGTCAATTAAGTACAGCTTCCACCACTCTGGTCATTTCTGGTTGGTAAACATACCTACAAGAGGAGCTAACCACTAAAGTTAAATGCGATTAGGGTTCACGATAACCACAGACCACCGCGGCTATAATCTCACATTAGCCTTTATTATATTGGGTGAACAAAAATGCAATACTTAGAAGAAATAATCTACATTGAATAAAATAATTTCTGTGGAAATCAGGTCGTCACATACAAGTACAATGTCTGATTCCCTAAAATATCTGAAGTATTTTCTCTCATTTTGGCACTTAGAGTACAGTACAACTGGAGATGGCTGGGCAGAACAAACCTGCAGGAAATTCCTTTTGAAGACAAAGTGCATGTCTAAAGACGCATTTTTAAAAACCCTACTTAACATTTACAAAAGTTGCATTTGCCTCATGTCTAAAATGCGCGCATTCTTTACGTTTAATCTGCTAACACACAATTATAATCCACAATCAATTCTCATTATTTTTTCTGCATATGTAATATATTTGCAAAAAATCATGACATCACACGTCAATTTCACTGTTAGTGTAAACATTATACACTCATCTTTTTTAAAACTACAACCGTAGTGTTAAGCAATTATGCAATGTTCATCACAATTCATCCGGTATTTCGGCCTGGAATTTGAATAAGAGCTCAGCAGATGCACTGTTCGAAATCCCAGCTAAAGAAGTATTCGATGCCACTCAACTGTGTTGGAGAGACAGAGAATGTGATGGCCATTCCACATTCCTATGTCAAAATAAAATGTCCACCTACGACAACTGTTGATAACATCTCTATACCCAGAAGAGTGGTGCTGTCACTTCAGGTTGTGCGATGACAATGTGTGTTAACATTGCTTGTAAAGTGCTTGTATGCAATAACAAGCTTTGTTCCGTTCCAAAGATAACGTATAAAATGGATAAGGTTTTAGGTAATGTCCCTTCCGCACAGTTGCAACATCAGAGAATTGACTTGTACAGTGCAAGCAGCTGGGCACTAAGCAGACATCAACAGTTTTAAATTGCCGTTAAGTCTTCCATTGGTAACCAGTAGCAAAATAACATCAAACTGCATGATAAAAAAAACATTCCCACATCAGACTACCAACTTATAACACTGCAACATTACTCAAATTCTGAATAGATTTATCGCATAACTGTTTAGAATAATCCCCAATACCGTGATGTAATGGCTTACCTCGACGGGCAGATCGGGACTTGACATCTCCTTGGTGAGAGAGCTGCACAGGTGCGTCTGCTCAGCGTGACTCTTCTCGTCACTCAGACGCTCGTCCGTCCACTCGTAACCTCACTCATTCACCCACCCTCCTCTCGTTCGCCCACCCACGAACTCTGGACATTGAACAACAACCACAGCCCCCCCGTTCGTCACCAGGTGGCGGTTATTCCGGAAATTGCGACAGGCTCGCCGCTGCCGCCGGCAAGAAATCCCGGGTCACAACCGTGGTGTCGTGGGTTCACTTGACCGAGACATGACCGGCATTCACCCTATAGCTCATCCACCAAGCCTCTGTCACCCATGTCACTCACCCATTAAGTCAACTATCCAATTAACTACCTACGCTTTTCGCCGGGTACTCCAGTTTCCTCCCACCGTTCAAAAAACACGCCCAGGTTAATTGACGTCCCCCGGTGCCCTGCGATGGAGTATCGCGGGGACTGCACGTGGACTGGCAAACCGTGCAGTGGTAGGTCACCTCGGCGACCACAGCCACGAAAACCCCACTAGGGCACGACGCCGACACCGTGTCGACGTAGAACAAAGAAGAGGAAGACTTCGATCGACCCGCTCACGCAGCTACTCACCCACCCTACCATCGACTCAAGTCTGCGCTCTGAGCTGCACGTGAAGTGGGGGGGGGGCCTCGCTGTCGCAGCTCCGCGCCAGCGCCTCCCCTCGACACGGCGGAGGTGGGCGGCTACGGGCGAGTGAAGAAGCCTCGTGGTCGCCGTGACGCATCGGGGAAGGGAAACACTCATGGAAAAAAACAAACAAAAAAACCCCATCTCATCTCGTTGTCAGAAAACGCTTAGTCCTGTACAGGGTCGTGATGAGCCGGAGCCTATCCCGGCAGACGCAGGGCGCTACCCACTGGGCCACCGTGTCGCCCCCGGTAAAAACGTGTCAACGTTGAGTCAACGTTGGAAAGAGTCGACCGTTGCCATGTGATTTGAACCGTCGGGTCGACATTGACCCTGAACCGTCGGGTCAACATTGACCCTGAACCGTCGGGTCTGCAATGACCCTGAACCGTCGGGTCAGCAATGACCCTGAACCGTCGGGTCAACATTGACCTTGAACCGTCGGGTCAACATTGACCCCGAACCGTCGGGTCAACATTGACCCTGAACCGTCGGGTCAACATTGACCCCGAACCGTCGGGTCAACATTGACCCCGAACCGTCGGGTCAACATTGACCCTGAACCGTCGGCTCAACATTGACCCCGAACCGTCGGGTCAACATTGACCCAGCGTTGGCCCAACGTTCCATATCGACTGGGGGCTGCACCTATGTTTGTATTCTGATGAGGCGCATTTTGTGATTACGTTTGCCACTTAATCTCCACAGGGCGGCGCGGTGGCGCAGTGGTTAGCGCTGTCGCCTCACAGCAAGAAGGTCCCGGGTTCGAGTCTCTCGGTTCGGGTGCCTTTCTGTGTGGAGTTTGCATGCTCTCCCCGTGTCCGCGTGGGTTTTCGCCGGGTACTCCGGTTTCCTCCCACAGTCCAAAAGCATGCTCCTGGATAGGTTGATTGGCTCGCAGACTAAAATTGTCCCGCAATGCCCGGCGATGGACCGGCGTCCCGTCGTCGGGTGTATTCCTGCCTTACGCCCTGTGTTTCCGGGATAGGCTCCGGCTCACCGTGACCCTATATAGGATTAAGCGGTTTCAGATAATGAGATGAGATGAGACTTAATCTCCACAACGACGCTGTAACGATCAGTTTATGTACTCTTGAATTGTGCGTCGACCGAGGACGCGTCTCTAAATTATCGCCATTATTTGATTTTCAGTTCAACTGTTCTGACGTTGTTACTGTTGAAATGCCGTTCTCTCCACAGCTCAGATTTGTTACAAAATAAAGCTATTGTTGCTGATTTGCTGCTGTTATGTCATTGTAGCTGACGTGCCTTTTCTCTCCGCAGCTGTGTGCAGCGCTTTGTGACCCTCGGGTGAAAAGCGCTCTAGATGTACAATTATCATTATATCAACACCTCGCGCCCTGTGTCGGCCGGGATAGGCTTTGGCTTCACCGCGACCCTAAACGTGATTGAGCAGTCACTGACAATGAGAAAATAATGAGAATGTCTCATTATCAGCAGGCAGAGGGGAATCTCCCTCTGGTCTGGCATCAGCTCTGCGCTCGCTCGTCCATGCGGTAAGTTTTTTTCGGGCCTGCAGCGCCGCTCCGCTGTAGTCGAGGTTCGTTCGTTTCGTCTTTGCTCTCTCCACTGCTACACTAGTGCGAATCCCAGCCTAGCTGCGGAGCAGCGCGTGTGTGAATCTTGGCGTGATTACGTGCAGTCACGCCTGTGCTCTGCCGTGTGGATTCTAAGCCGCGAATGTTAATGCGAGCCGTAGAGTTAAGCCACTGCTGGATGAAGATACGATGCTTGGGTGCAATTTAGTAAACAAAGGTCCTAAACAAGGTCCTAAAACACCGTACACACAGTAGCGCTATTGTCAACGATAACAGTGAAGTGGAACCAGGGAACTACACCATGAAGGCCTCCTCTCCATGCCCCGTGCTGATGGTGAGTGTTAATGACCATACTTCCCCAGGCTGGCCAGTGCAGGATGCTGAAGATTCCCCATCCAGTGTCCAATGTCACTCACCACTGATGTGTGGCCGTGGTTGGGGATCGAACTCAGACGGCCGGTTTCAAAGCTCAGTGCACGAACTGTGGAGTTAAAAGGGTTCAAGGGTAAGGGGGCTAGGGCGTTACCCAGTTACCTCTCCATCCAGTCACGTGGTGTGTTTGCGATCAACAGCGCCCCGTCCGTGATGCGAGTCCGTGATGCACAGGGTTAATAATTGACAGCCGGGTCATCACACGGAACGCAGGGGCTGGGGGAAGATATAAGACACAGGGTGGGATAGGATGCGGGGGGGGGCTCTGGTGCACGCCGGATCTGTGCATGGCTCTCGTTTCAATTGCGGTGTTGCGCGGCAGTGAATAAAGAGTTCTGCAGTGGAAACCCTTGCCTGAGATCTACTGTNGGGGGGGGGGGGGGAGGCTGATGGTGCGTGACGAGAGGGAGGCAGAGAGAGACATGGGGGACGAGGAGGCTGACATAGTGTCCACCGACACCCTGTTGTCCACCCCAATCGCGCCTTACCCAGCGCCTCGGCCGGAGCCGCGACCGAGTCTTCGGAGTGCCAGTATGCCTGAGCTGGAGAGAGGATGACTGGCCGCCAACGCAAACGCGAACGTCGCCAACGCTTGAAGCGCTCAGGCCGGAGCCACGACCGGTGCGTCGCAGATTGGTGTCAGAAGTGGGATACGGGCCCCCGTGGCCAGGGAGCGAGTGGATGCACCTGTCGATGATCTACCGGGACTACACCGACGAGGACTGGGAGGACTTTGAGCGGCACGTAGAATGTCAGGGGGACCACGGGCACTGGCCGGATCGCCAGAGGGCTGAGGCGGTCATTGGCCAGTTGCGGCGGAACGTCGGGCGCTTTGCCGAGAGGCTCCCGTTGGCGGTGCGGGAGAGCTGGGTCCGGCTGCGAGAGGTGCTGCACCACCGCTTTTGACGGATGTAGACGGCAGATGTGCGGGAGGCCTTGGAGATGCGGCACCAGCGGTGCAGGGACTCAATGAAGGATTTTACTGACGTGATCGCCACGTAGATGCGGTGAACTCACCCCGTCTATGACGATGCCAATGCTGACGAGATGACCCGGATCACCATCCTGGCCAATTTAAATGGCACAGATTGGTGGATCGAGGACGTCATGAGGCCAGAATTGAGTCTCCAAGAGGTGGTAGAGCGAGCCGTGGCATGTCAGCGTGTGTGGAGACTACGGGACCGTGGTGGGTGAGTGGCGGCATGCGACATGAACTGGCAGCGGGAAGGAGGCGAGTGTGAACAGCCGGCGGGGCTGACGGGGGGCAAATGGCGGCCGTGCCGGCCAACCCGGGCCCGGTCGCTGTTGCTCCGCCCAAGGACCCGCGGCTGGACGCCATCCTGAAGGGGCTGTAAACGCTGCAAAGAAATCAGCGGGAGATGTCCACGAAAATGCAGCAGAGCGTGGAGTTGCGCGTACCGATGCCATTGCTGTGGGACATCGGTCGAGAGATTGACTGCCGCCTGCAGCTGTTGATGGCTCGACCACTGGAGGGAGCGGTGGGGGCTGGGCCAGGCCCGGCGGGACAGTAGGGCGGTGACTTGCCGCCGGTAACCTGCTGCGGGTGCCAACAACGGGGCCATGTTCGGCACCCTGGTAAGCGGGAGTACCACGGGCATATCCCGGACCGTCGGGTGGCAAGAGGGAGTGTTGGCGAGTCAGGGGGGAGCTCGGGGCACAGGCCACATCTGGGAATGCTGCTCGCTGGGACCGAGGGGGCCTCCGCGACGGTGGAGGGCTGGGTCAAGGGCCGGCCAACCCAGATGCTGCTGGACACGGGAACAACTATCTCCCTCCTCAGCGATGTTCATTGTCGCCACACCGGAATTCCACTGCAGCACATGAGAGAGAGGGATTGGAATTTTCACCTGGTGGACGGGTTGGGGCTACAGCTACAGGGGCAGGTGACGCTGGGGGTGCGGGTGGGAGCAAGCGAGCGCCGACACACCTACGTGGCAACCCATCTGTGCCACGAGTGCGTTCTCGGCACCGACTTGCTGGCTGCCCTGGGGTTGAAGGTCTGCACCGCCCGGCGCTACGCTCATCAAGGGCATTGAAACGCCGTTCTGCGACTTCACTCTGCCTGGGTGCTGCGGGGAGGGGGCGCCCACCGCCCTACGTGCACAAAGCATCGTCACGCCACTGAGCGAGGCTCTGCTACCTGTCATGTTGCGAGCAAGGGATGGGGGCGGGGGAGGAAACCCTGGGTGAGTTCCTGCTACTTCCACACCCCGAGTTGGCACGGCGGAGTGGTTTGGTCAGCTCAGCAACATTGGTGCGAGCGGGGAGTGGGGCCACGGCACCTTCGGGCCCTTAATCCGCACACCACGCTGGTCCGGTTGCGGAGGGGAACCGTCGTGGCTATCGCTCACCCACTGCACACCCCCCACCAGCCAGGGGCGGTGTTCACGGTGTGGGCCGAGGGGGGGATGCCGGTTGAAGGGGAGGAGGAGGACCTGGCCTGGCACGTGGGGGAGAGCCGCCAGGGCCACGGATTCCCCTATTGGAGGCAGTGCAGGTGGACTGGGGAGCGTTGGCACCGGGGGAAGAAGCGCAACTCCGGGCGCTGATAACAGAGTATCAGGACGTCTTCAGCCAGCATGACGGGGATGTGGGGAAAACGAACTTGGCGCAGCACCAGGTTCCCACGGGGGCTGCACGGCCCATCAAACTGCCCGCATACCGTATGGGGGCGCCGGAGTGCACCCAAGTGAACCAAGCTGTGGTGGAGATGCTGCGAAACGGCATCGTGCAACCCTCATCAAGCCCGAGAGCGGCGCCCATCGTGCTGGTGAAGAAAAAGGACGGATCCACTTGGTTTTTGTCGACTACCGTCGCTTCAACGCAGTTACAGTAAGCGACGCTTTTCCGCTACCTGGAATTGACGACACGATCGACACGCTGGGGGTTGCAAAATACTTCTGCACCCTCGACCTCGTCTCCGGATATTGACAGATTGCCATGGCCGAGGAGGTCCGGGCGAAAACGGCATTCACTACACCCCTGGGCCTGTTCAAGTTTTGGGTGACGCCGTTCGGCCCGTCAAACGCCCCTGCCACGTTCCAACACCTGATAGAGTTGGTGATGAGAGGACTGCAGTGGGAACAGTGTCTCATCTACCTCACGACATCATTGTGTTTGGACCTGACATGGACGAGCACCTGACCCGCCTCCGAGAGGTGTTCACCCGGCTGCGGGGCTCCCAACTCAAGCTGAAGCCACAGAAATGCTACCTGACGAAGCGGGAGGTGGAGTATATGGGCCATCAGGTCAGTGAAGCAAGGGTACGGACCGACCCTCGGAAGGTGGACGCTGTGGCTGCGTGACCCCGGCCCACGACGGCGGCCGAAATGCGCTCCTTCCTGGGGCTCACCACCTATTACCGGCGGTTCGTGAAGAACTTCAGCACCATCGCCCAGCCCCTCACACTGCTCACCGCCATTAAGCGACCGTTCGAGTGGACGGAGCAGTGTATAGAAGCCTTCCGACAATTAAAAGGTCGCCTCACCCACACGCCGGTGCTTGCTTTTCCGAATTTTTCGGAAGACTTTATCCTGGACACCGATGCAAGCGAGTGTGGGCTGAGGGCGGTGCTATCAAAGAGGAGAAAGGTGGGCGATCGGGTCATCGCGTACGCCAGCCGCACGTTGAGTGGAGCAGAGCTGAATTATTGCATCACTCGCCGGAAACGGGGAGCGGTGGTGTTCGCCTGTCATGGGGTTTCCTGGTGCGCACCGAGTCTTCGGAGTGCCTGAGCTAGAGAGAGAGGATGAATGGCCGCCAACGCAAGCGCAAACGTCGCCGGCGCGTGATGCGCCTAGGCTGGAGCCACAACCGGTGCACCGCAGAACATCTATGCCCGCGCTGCCTGTTTGGGCGGCAGGGCAATGTAAGCACCTCGCAGATCAGTCCTGCATTAATTAACTGGTCGATAACAATATATAGGCAGCGTCTCTCTTTTAAAAGAGCGCTGGTAGTTCTCCAATTAAGTTACTCGTCATGGTAATGTGGAATTTCATAGCACCGACAGGCAGTGTGTACCTTTCTATAATTTCTGCCTTTTTAACGCAACTCTAGCCACTGGCGACGACTTGTGCAGAGGCCTTTCTCCAACACTGGCTTCGTCGGTGCAGATAATGATGGTGATCAACACTGTCACCCCTCTGAATGCCTCTGCAGAGTTAAGGAATATAGGCGGGGGGGGGGCGTCAGCTGTCTGGTCTCGTCTCGCGTTGCTCGTGATGTCTCGTGATGTGGTGACTCAGTGATGTCTCGTGATGTGGTACAGTAGAAAGGTGATGTCATTTAGAAGGGGCCGCGGGGATATATAGGCGGGGGGGATTGGAGGAGCAAGAGGAGTCGACTGGAGGAACGAGAAGGCGCGCGGGGAGGACAGCTACGCGTGGTCTGCGGGGACAACGACGGGAGACTAAAAGATTCTACGTTTCGAATTTTCGCCGGAGATATGAGTGATTTGGAGGTCCGTCAAGGAGTTGTAGCCGGAGGCTGGAAGGAGGCTGACGGCGAGCTGCGAGGGAGGGGATGAGGATGCTGACTCGGTCTCCACCGACACCCTGTTGACCATCCCGGCCGCGCCTTGCCCAGCGCTGAGGCCGGAGCCTCGACCCAGGGGCCGGAGTCCCAGCATGCCGCGGCTATAGAGAGAGAAATGGGAAGCGCCTAGCCCAGGGTCACGACCGGTGCGCCACACCTCATTCACTGTGGTATATGGGTTCTACAGCCATTTGTACTGTGGTGTTTTGTTCGGTTGTAAATCTGCTACCACTTCCTTACCACTCTCGTAAAACCCCACTAATATTTTTAAGTCAATGCGTTCTCCATGATTGGCGTTGGTTTCTAAATGTTTATCCTTCCAGTAGGCTCACCACCCGCAGGAAGGTCCGTGAGGGGCCGGTGC
>JAZEWT010000002.1:8994462-9013150 GCA_036362905.1 Mordacia mordax
GAGGTTCGCACCTGGAGGAGGTGAAGAGGGAGCCATTGACGGAGCCAAAGCACGAGAGGCTGACGAACACGGGGATGATCCAGGACATCACGCCGAGGTGTTTGTTGCCAAAGTCCTGGATACACAGACAATGGGAACTGCTCTCATGAGAAGCCTTATGATGCCATCAACGTGAGAGGAAAAACGCCAGAGATCAAGAATGATCGCCACGACCATCCCGAAAGAGCAAGTTGAGAGTAATTCTCACAAAGCAATTCCTTCACAAAAAAACACGCATTGAGGCATAATCCTCAACACAATTTCTGGGTCATTTATTATTTACCATTTTGCTACTTTTCTTGGAAAAGTACCAGGAGTATTTTGCAGGAGGCTCCTCCCACATGTGGTTTTACTGTTAACATGTTTTCAGCCAATTAATGATGAACGTTTATACAAGTAACGAAAACTCGAGGATCCAGAGAAAATCCAGGTGTGTGAAGGAGTAACACTCTATCCCTGTACACATGATAACTGATGGCAGTGTGAAGATGCATTGCTTTCTCCTGGCAAGCCAGTGAATGGCACCAGTTTAACATTTGTGGAATTCACCAACCCTTGCCTCCACAGTGATGGATTGTACTGGCTTATGACTTAAAACATCGCCAAATTAAATTCTACAAAGTTCAATGTGCAGGGGGAGCAGTGGCACATCAATTAGCACACCACCGTGAACCAGGCCATCCACATTTCAATCCTGACCAAGACTCTCATCAGTGGTGAGCGATATCTGAAGTGTTCATGCGGCCTCCCTTCTCCAACCCTCACTGACCAGCGTGGTGAAGTACGATCACAGAAACCCCCACGATATGATACACAGTGTGGAGGACTTCATCCAACAGTGGACCGGCAAAGGACTGAACTCTTATAATTCTAATTTGTAATTTAATAAAGTTAAAACTCAAACATGAAGCCAAACGTCACTGAACGGTCAGCCAGATTCCGCTTGCACCTGTACCGTACATCGCCCCGCAGTGCGCATCCTGCCTCGCACCGCACACGGCACCGCACACAAAGCTGGCCATCAGACACAAAGCACCGTCAGAGAAAGCACAGAGACTTCTGGCCAGTGAAACATTGGCTGTGCGCCTGTGCCGTCCACCTCGTAACATTCACACACTGAATAATATAGTTTTATTGCTAGCAGAGTACCCGCCCATCAGGCGATCTTGTTCCAAACCTGTAACGCGTTGTTCTGACGTCAGGATTCTGGCATCAAAGTGAGAAGGAGGGTTGATGGTACTACTGCAAAGCTAATATATTGTTCAAATTTAAAAAGCGTGACCAATAAGTGGGAAGAAAAAGCTGAAATAAGGTGCAAAAGCCATGGCGTTCTCGAGATACAATATGTGCTTATGAAGGAATTGAACTTAGTTCAGACACACACAGAACACCACTCACTCCGTTAGATTAGAATATAGCTTCGAGACCGAGAGGACCAGGAAGTGGATTGAATGGGGAGATGAGACTCACCACTGCGACGGCCTCAGATTCCAGCATGTGTTGCGGCGAGAGCGTGGTGAAGTACGCAAGGTTGGTGAGGACGTACACAACGGTGACGATGGGCAGTGAGATGATGATGGCTCGGGGAAGGTTTCTGTGCGGGGGAAGGCGACACACCGAGCATCAAGCAAACGCGGCAGGGGTGGCGACCTCGGCTTGCCACCTACGAACTACAACAACTGCAGGATGTATCACGGGGAGAGGAATATCGCTTGCGGGGAGGGGGGAATGCATTGTCTTGGAAGGTGCGTTATTATGCAACTGCCTGCACATCGACTCTTTTCCTGGCTCGGCCTCACAGGGAGTTGCCAATCCGGCTCCCTCTCACGCTGCGCAGCCAAAACAACGGGGCACGTTACTTAAGAAACCTACCTCTATCCACCAAGAAGAGCGACGAAGAGGAACAACCGCCGTTAATCGACGGGCGCGACGCGTGCGGTGGGCTAAAATGAGGCTATCCCCACCTCTTCGAAAATGTCTCGCCAGCGTGGGAGAGTCGGTCAAACAGTCTGCCGAGCGCCATCTAGTGAAGGCCTTTCTGCGAGCCGTGGCGCAAGTGATAAATTCCAGTACGTTTACCGTGCAGGAGTTTGGGGACACAACGGGAGGAAGTTCCACGGTGGAGCAGAACAAAGAAGGAACGTGGATGAGAGGGGGTTAGGTGCTGTTCGACCAAGGGAACCAATGGAGCCACCAACACTCTGGAATGCATGACTATTACAAGAGCACACACGTGCCCTTAATATACAACACTTGAGCCAAACGGCTCGGGAGCCTGATGATGCCTCCAATTGGGATGTGAAAAGTCACGAAAGAGAGCGGAGGAACGCTCGCCGCGGCTGTCCCGAAAGTGCAGCTCTTCAGAACAAAATGCGGTTGTCATGAAGCTACATCGCCTCATCGACGGAACCAGCTGCTGGGACAGTGTACATTGTGACTGTAAATGGTGCACACTCACTTGAAGGGTTCGATCATCTCTTCAGTGACAAAATTCAAGTAATTCCTACGGAGATAAAAGACATGCCCATGGCAAGCACAGTGAGTCATACATCACGTCAGTCAACCACCCACAATCCCAACGTGTTTTAATCGTTTAATACAGGGTCTCTATAAATTATGTGAGCTTTTAAAATTCTCGATATAATCATTTTTTTGGGTTAGGTCACGCAATTGTAAATTAATTACAAATTACTACGGATCGAACACTCGGGTTATAGTTAACTAGACCAACAACGCGTAAGGTTTTTTGCTCTTCGCGTTACTTACACGTGTGCAACACCCGACACGAGGTGGCGCAAGCGTTTTGAGAGGAGGCACCAACTCCTAGCCGGTTGCGCCGGGTCCCACTGTGGCTGGGCCGCATAACGGCCAGGAGATGGCAGTACAGCGAGAGATTTAATCAATCTCATGACCCTTCCATGCGTGGAGCTTTTCTCGTTCCTCTGGTTTCCACCCACAAGTAAAACACTTCAATATATATTTAAAATATATATTTTTTGTTAAGGCCAGAGTGATAATCACGATCGATGAGTGATTTTTGTTAGAAGTGCTTCTGCACTACTGCCAACGCACCACCGCCAAATGACATCTAAATGGGCAAACATCTGAATCCATCACCCTTTGCGAAAAGTTTTGAAAAGTCAGATAAGTTTCTAAATAAATACAAGTAATAGAGTAGCTAAAATCCCAGTGCTATGACACTTGCCTCGCCATTGCAGAGCAGCGAGATTAAATCTAGGTGGCATGTCGACTCGTCCTATAAGGGGCATCAGTAAAATTTGTACCACTTTGTAGGACAGCAGCGATTTTCCGATAGATGGAATAGCCTCTACTATAGTAATGTTGTATTTCTACATATTTAGAATTGTTCTACGAGCCACGTGAGTGCTGCATTTGCAGTTCTTCCTGTTGACTGAGCAGAGACTACAGCGGTTTACTATGCGGGGCCAAGGTTTAGACTGCATGGCCACAATCGCACGGTCACTTGTTTTCTCATCGGAAGTTCAGCAGCTGCCCAATGTCCGACTGAGTGCGGAGACACAATGAGTCGCTAATCAACGCGATTAGGAATGGCCACTCGCGCAGGACTGTTTTGCGACGGCTTAACGAGGGGGGAGTAGGGGAGGATGCCAGGAGGACGCGCGCATAAGTACGTGCGTCCGGCGGCGTGCCGAGCGCGTCGCCGACACGACACCTCGCCGCGTACGCGCGCACGAGCAGTGGCAGCCGGACTCTGTTGCATCACCTTCTCTAGAGACTGCGCTGAGAGCGGCGGAGGGGCCATCAGCGCGGATTTTACGCATGCTTTAAGATCCGTCCGCTTGGTCACCCACGCTCGGCGCACAATGCAACCACCGCCGCGTGAACAAAGGGAGTTCTGTGATCAGGGAGAGGGTGCGAAACGCTCCCAGCCATGTGATGCCACGTCATGGGAACACACGGGGGCTTCGATGCTCTCGCTAGATTCGGGGCTCACAAATGATGTCCGGTATCGCACAAAAAACAACGAGTACACGCAGCACACGCGTGTCAGCAGTACTGCCGTGGTGCGGCGATGCGGTATAAGTATCGCAAAATATACGGTATTGCATAACGTACAACATTGTACAATACACACTGTACATATCGTTCGATACACAGTATGCACAGCATACAATATACCGTACGCATAGCGTACCATATACGGTATGCATAGCGTACAACTTACACAATATGCATCATGTAAGGTCCACCACATTGCTGTTGTCCACGTTGCAGAATACCGTTGTATTGTAATTATCGTCGCTCATTTTAGTTTGTAAATATTGTGGCTTTGCTCACTAACACACCGGTGTGCCGAGGCGGTAAAAGAATTGACATATTCTATTGATGTCTAACAAAACCTCACTGAACGGCTTTGTTGGGTGGAAGTGGGTTTACAATACATTCACGTTAGCCAACCATTTATTATGTGTAATATTAAACATTCAATAACTAGAGTTGAAGGGCAGTGCTTCAGTGCTCAAGTGACCATGAACATGTTGGCAAGCAAAGCCGACTACAAATAAATAATAAAAATAGAAAACACATTGTACAACTTCATCATATTCTATGTGTGTGAATAACAACAACTGTTGTTTTAACCTAATCCACGTACGTTTCATACAATGCAAATATTGGTTAAATACCTGGGCCCCTCCTCCTCCCCATTACCGCAGAATAACCGAAAGCGCATGCAAGCCCGCCGAGGAGATGGTGCGATGACGTCCGATGACGTCCGATGACGTCACTTCGTGTGCACGTGTTGGGTGGATTTTACACATCAGGGATAACGACGACATGGGAAGCTACTTCATCCATCAGTGGATTGATCGTGGTTGCTGTTGGCGCGATGATGACAGCTGTATTAAAACTCGGGTGAACGAGTCTCACCATCCTCCGTAAGCGAAGAGGCCGCTGTAGAGAGCCAGCACGATGCTGCCCACGTCCGTTTTCGTCCCGTCAAAAACGGTCTCCGTCTCCAAGTAGGGGATGTCCCCTGCACGAGTTGGCAGAGAGAGTGGGAAGAGAGGGGAGCACAGGTAGTGGTCGGCAGAACTCCTCCGTGGGGTGGAGAGGAGGTTCGAGTGGCACGGAGGCCTGAGCGGCTCTCCTGCACAGGGGTACCCCCCACCATCGGTCAGCTACCCAGTGGGAGCGGAGGAAACACGTGCCACCTTCACCAGCTCAAACGAGCATGATTTAGCGTTCATCCCCGCTGCTGGATCAGAACCACCGATGGAGACACCACATTGCAATGCCGGGGAGCAGTCTGTTTAGAGGCAAAACACTTACATGTGACCACACCAATACTTACTGAACAATTTAAACACATTTCAGCAACAGTCATGTTTATCCGTTTTTTTGCGCCCAGATGCCGATGGGCACACTCCCACGGTGAGGCCTCTCTCACTGCTAGGCCTCTACCGTGGACGTCCATCCGTATTTCCGTCAACTTGCGCGGCCGTCCGTTGCACACCGCGCACGACGGACGCCAGCGTAAAAAGCGTATGGCCGTGGGTCATGGGGCAAAACTACGAACGCTCCTGGGAAGCATATCATGAGAACTCCAATCACCTGACCCCAGGCTCCTTGACTGGACCCACCCCCATCAACGATCAGCAAAACTAAATATAAAAATCCTCAAATAACCTAACCAGTGTTAGAGCATGCGTGTACCAAGCTATCGGCTGTTACCCGATGCGACCCATCTCCAGCAAACGCTTTGCTACCCCATGCTACACACTGCCACCATGTCCAGAGGGGGTGGTGGTGCAGCAACTCAGTGGTAGCGCATGCGCCGCTTGTTGCAGCCATTCACGATTCAAATCCAGTGGCCACCCTGGCTATTACCATGCATGTATTAACCATTCTACGCAACGTCTGCTCAGGAATTGACTTAACTGATCCCCTGACATCATTTGTTCAGTCAATCATTGTATGATGGAGGCCTGGGTCCAAATTTTCCAATTTCCCAAACTGCCTGGGAAGTACTCGATATGCGATTACACACACACACACACGGCAGCAATCGCCGCCCGTCGCTAGCACAACATCGCCCTTGCGGGGATGACTCCCGATCATCAACGACTCTCTTTAGCATGGGGAGTTCTCTCCTCCTCGTTAAACCAACTGCACGCACGGCTCCTTGTTTATGTACACACGGCCACCCATGGCCGCTGTCTCAATGCCGTAGCAAGCGGATCGTGGTCGATCCCACCGATGGGATTCGCCACCATCGGCGCGAGGAGCGCCGCCACACACCATCCTCGTGACCCCGCTCTAACACGGGGTGTGCGTCGATGTTCTCTAGCGCCGAGATTCGCGATGGAATGTTCGCGCGCGCGCTTGGCCGGACAATGCAACGAGGTTTCAACTTTGTTATCTCAATCCAACACAATCACCACCACCCACCCGCTTCTGCATGGCTGCGGCAGAAATTCGATACAAAAATAAATCCTGGGAAGGGTAAAAGAAAGGGCGAAAAATCTCGAGCGGGGCTCACGACTGGGGTTCCGGACCCCTACGTTGGTCAAGGCGACGTCGTGACCGTGGGGGGTGAGCGGTTATTTAACAGAAACCATGGGGGGGGGGACGACGACACAAACACTCGTTTGTTTGAGGGGCCCTCGCTTCTTCCTCTGGGCGTACATCAAACGAGTCATGATTACACAACCACGCCGCTGCTCAGGCATCGAGGGCTCCGAGCAGCGAGTTCACGCCGAGGGGTCGCTCACGCCGAGGGGTCGCTCACGCCGAGGGGTCGCTCACGCCGAGGGGTCGCTCACGCCGAGGGGTCGCTCACGCCGAGGGGTCGCTCACGCGTTGCCACGGCCGCCCCAAATGGATAGCCTCGTCGGAGCGCTGCTTCTGAAATTTGCTTCGACAAATAACCCCGTTTCAGTTGGTATTGTATCTATGTGGAGCTCTTTATATGTAGTGAGTCTCTCTCAAAGACCCCGTTTAAAAAAATAAAACCAAAAAAAATGTTATTGTTGCGGATTTTACGTTCTAATGTCGTTGCTGTTGACGTACCGTTCTCTCCGCAGCTTTGTGCAGCGCTTTGTGACCCTCGGGTGAAAAGCAGTCTATAAATGTAATTACTATTATTATTATGAATAGAGTGGCACGGTGGCCTAGTGGTTAGCGCTGTCGCCTCACAGCAAGAAGGTCCCGGGTTCGAATCTCGGCTCGGGTGCCTTTCTGTGTGGAGTTTGTATGTTCTCTCCCCGTGTCCGCGTGGGTTTTCGCCGGGCACTCCGGTTTACTCCCACAGTCCAATAAACATGTTGCTGCATTGGTTAATTGGCTTGCAGACTAAATTGCCCTCAGTGCCCGGTGATAAGACTGGCGTCCTATCCTGGGTATATCGCTACCCTGCGCCCTGTGTCTGCCGGGATAGGCTTCGGCTCACCGCGACCCTGTACAGGATTAAGCAGTTCTGACAATGAGAGGAGATGAGCTTATTATTAATACTTGCACAAACGAACAAAGCACTGCACATAGGGAGCAGCGCACATCAAGTCTACATTTGTTTATGTGTCTCTGTGTGTCTATGGGTCAGTTCCACAGCTCAGAGAGGGGAGTGTGAGAGTGTGGCCAGCAGGGGAGAGAGACTGACCGCCGTGTAAGTGAGCAGTTTCTGTCAGGTGCGGCAATTGTGGAAGGTAATGTTTTCCTATTCAAAGTGGAAGGCAGCGATAAGTGAGCCAATCACAGTAGAGGTGGAACAAATTCACCTCAAATAGACACGAAGAGTCGCTTAATTGTCGTGTGTGGTTCAGGGTCGAGACTTCACTCGGTAATCGATTTGATTTTCTGTTTATTACCAACTTGTGTGCATTGGTTTTTTATTTCTTGTATGTAAGGTTGTGTGTTCATTAACCAATCTGCAATATTATCATCGTCGTCATTGGAATATCAGTTACAAACAGCAATAAATATCCACTCTTACACACACGACCCAAGCAAGTGCCACGAGTTTTTACATTTAATATCAACCAATGTAATGGTGCCAGACCACACGTAAAATTTTAAAAGTTCCAACTCGTACACCTTAGATTCCCCTTTTTCCAAAGGCAAATCTGTGCAACCGTGCCGGTTGCACAATCAGAACCGACTAGCAAATGACACACAGCAAGTCATCCAATCCATTCCATGGGTGACAGAGCCTTCTCGCACGCTGCTCCCAGACTCTGGAATGCCCTTCTACTGGAGATCGATCAGCTCAGTCCCTGGACGTATTAACATCGCGTCTCAAGACTCACTTGTTCCGTAAGGCTTTCAAGTCCTCTGGCTAGGACTGTTGATGCGGCTCAGTGTTGTAGTGCCGGGATGATGGCTCGCTGCCGTGCTGCGCCTGCTCAGGAACACTTATTCCTTCCTTCGCTTGTTGAAAACTATTTTATAACTTATTTTAGGTCCTTCTCTAAGTTATAGGGGTCATTTGACATTCAACTGAACTGCTCTGATGTTGTTGTTGACATGTCGTTCTCTCCACAGCTCAAGATTTCTAACAAAAAAAGGAAAAAAACGTTATTGTTGTTGATTTGCCATTCATATGTCGTTGATGTTGCTGACATGCCGTTCTCTCCACAGTTCTGTGCAGCGCTTTGTGACCCTTGGGTAAACAGTGCTCTAGAAGTGCAATTATTATTATTATTATTACTAATGTCTAGCCACCACAGGACAGTAGCCGCTCGTAACTGAGCCGGACGATGCTACCAACGTGGAAGGTGAAATATCGTGAAAAAGAGAGGCGGAAAGCTCGATACCACTATCCGGAAACAGCAGCTCTTACGAGCAAATCTCATAAATAGAGCCGTGTGAACCTACATCGATACGTGAACTTAATCACCATTTATCTTCCATGCCACGACACGTCGAAATTGCTGCGGCACCGTCAAGTGGTCGTGGCCGCAGCGCTACTGCGCCGCCACGCACCCGCCACATTCCACAAATTAATAGCGCGCACTTACATGTGGCTCACACGGCCCTGCTGTCAGATCTCCAAATGAGGGCCGCGAGGCTCAGCAAGGTGAACGTGAAATCATTCCACATTTGATGAAAATTCTGCATCACACTGGAGAGCGCGCGGCACTATGAACCCTTTCCTCGAGCGGCGAGCGATATCGGAACGGGTCCCAGGCTTCCACCTCTACCAATCTGCGTTGGCTTCGGTGGTGCAAGTAGCATTATGACAGTTTGACAGTCATGAAGGCAGTCGATCTCACGACTATCAAACTGCTTGGCACGTGATAACGTACCAATGTGGCTGTTCACAGGACAACCGATTACATACCATCATATATAAAACAGGTGATGGACTGGCGTCCCATCGTCGCTATATCCCTGCCTTGCGCCCTGTGTCTGCCGGGATAGGCTCCAGCTCACCACGATCCTGTACAGGATTAAGCGGTTCTGACAATGAGATGAGATATATAAAACATGCGTTTGTCCAGCATGGAAGAGTAGTCCAAACTGCCCTTTGCAAGAGCTCTCTAAAGCTTCCCCTAGTAGAGGCCCTTTTCGTGATAATGCAGCGAACAGGCAACTGCATAAACGTACCTTTACCCATTTAGGCATGACCTTCAGGTGAAAGGCGCTCTAGAAATGCAATTATATACACAAGGCTGACACTGGCTGAACATTCCCTGAAGAGTGCATAGGTCTACGTAGGTCCAAGTCACATGCTCCACGTTCTAATAGCACAGATTATAAAAGGGATCAGCAATGGAATGCATAATCCTCGGGCATAATTGGTGACTCCCTCGTGGTAACAACCGCAAGCTCACCGCAGTGACTTCCCATGTCCCCTGCTCT
Organism: Mordacia mordax; assembly: GCA_036362905.1. NCBI lineage: Eukaryota > Metazoa > Chordata > Hyperoartia > Petromyzontiformes > Petromyzontidae > Mordacia > Mordacia mordax. The sequence continues at coordinate 9,004,342 of JAZEWT010000002.1, forward strand.
TCCTGTACAAGTCCATAGTTGGCTGATTAATGTTCTCACGTAAACGCTGAACTCCTCCCCGCCACCCTGGCAGTGCGCCTCGTGCTAACATCAAGGTGTTAATCCTTGCAAATATCCAATAAATTACTGCTCTTTAGCACACCAGTGTTTGTGTGTGCCCTAACATACGGACGTGCTGTTGTCTAACACACTGGCGTGCTAAAGTAATAAAGAACTGACATGTTTCTGTTCACGTGATGAAACCTTACTGATTGGCTGTGTCGGGCTGAAGTGGGTTCATGACACGATTACAAGACCCAACCCAAGGCATTCAAGAACCACGTAATAATTGTATTGAAATGTATTACTTGTCAGTAAAATTCTTTAACATAGGCAATTCAAACTGCAGCACACTTTTATGATGAGCCTATAAATAAAAATCAATTAAATAAATAGTGACTAATACTGGACATTAATAATAGCAGTGCTTTACAGATAAAATTGGCGATGATGGAATCCATGTCGTTTTCCCCAATAAGCGCGTGTAATAAAAATACAATTTGTAACGCGCAATGAAAATTCTACGACCGTTTATGGACGAGACGTGGATAAAGGGGTCGCAAGGGAACCGCAGCGAGGCAGAGGAGAAGGCAACCATGCGGGTAGCCCACGCCAACATCTGCCAGACACCACGAACTACATTGAATACCGTCAGCCAATTCATTAACGCGAGCCAGGAGTCGCCAGCCTCTGGGGTCAGGGACCGGCGCGGTGACGGCGGCTGGAGAGGTCGCTGCGCCAACTCGCGCTCGGCCACAGCCACGCCAGTGCCCACGGTGACGGAAAGAAAGCATCTGATTGCGCCGACAGTGATGTAATAAACAACAGCTGGTGCCTCGGATTATGTGACGGGCCGTACGATTTACACCGGCAACGTCCAGTGGCTCTGAATGAAACATGGGCCTGGCACACCAACATAAACCCATATACTGTAAATCTAAATATACACGTCGGCGACACGCGTTATATACCCTGCAAAGTGTACGCGACCTCCCAGAGGAGATTCTTTACACAGCAAGGCCTCCGTGCAATTGGCTAGTCATGGTGTGGCATCAGTGGAAAGACTGAATCTCAGTGCACGGTCATGCACGTCAAAAAGCAGCCCTGCAATGGCTTGTTAGCACCACCGTCAGTGGAAACGGCCGCCACAGAGCGCTCCAGAGCACCCTCGGTTGACTGCCGTCCTGCTATTGAAGTATGGCGTCATATATTCATTGGAAGACTGCTACCGACGCTCTATAAAAATGACAATAACCTTATCCTACAGAAAGATAATTTTAGGTCCATCCATCCATCCATCTTCTTCCGCTTATCCGGTGCCGGGTCGCGGGGGCAGCAGTCTAAGCAGCGATGCCCAAACTTCCCTCACCCCAGACACTTCCTCCAGCTCTTCAGAGGGGACCCCGAGGCGTTCCCAGGCCAGCTGAGAGACATAGTCTCTCCAGCGTGTCCTGGGTCTTCCCCGGGGCCTCCTCACGGTGGGACATGCCTGGAACACCTCCCTATGGAGGCGTCCAGGGGGCATCCGAATCAGATGCCCAAGCCACCTCAGCTGACTCCTCTCGATGTGAAGGAGCAGCGGCTCTACTCCGAGCTCCCGCCGAGTGACCGAGCTTCTCACCCTATCTCTAAGGGAGCGCCCGGCCACCCTGCGGAGGAAACTCATTTCGGCCGCTTGTATCCGCGATCTTGTCCTTTCGGTCATTACCCAAAGTTCATGACCATAGGTGAGGGTAGGAGCGTAGATTGACCGGTAAATCGAGAGCTTCGCCTTTCGACTCAGCTCCTTCTTCACCACGACGGTCCGGTACACATGACAATAATCTTATCCCCCAGAAAGAGAATTTTAGGTCGCACCCAGAAAATGTGCTCGGATCAGAGCACTGCTGGTTGAGCTACACGCATCGTGTTGTTTTGGAATACACATGGAAACAACACTCCACCCAGTGACCATCTCACTCACAAATCTCGGTGTTCATGGCAGTGGGCTGCATGCGATGACTACTCGGAATCTCCACAGGGTGCACAGGCACAAGACGCACTCACATTTGTAGATCACTGCAAGGCGAGCTTATTCGTTAAGACATGTTTGAGCTGATAACACATACAACTAAGTATACCACGCACAGTGACTTGGTAACAGAGGGGCTGTTGTGTCGTGTCAAATATTCTCAAATCTGCTTCGGGATGAAGGCTTCCGCATTAGTCGTGGGGAGTTATCTGACCATATTTGACCACGCTGGTCAACATTGGGCCGGTGAACCAGGACCGGTTTAGAGTTAACTTACCACCGATGACCGGGGATCGAATCGGACGTGGTAAGCGCCAAGCGGTAACAACGGCACCACCGCTTCACCCTGCGGGACAATAACGAGCAATCGACTCCACGTGACAACCCAGTGCTGCCGACCTGGTGGAGAGCGGCGCATCCTGTAACCTCGTGCCAAGCAAAACGCACACACGCTCCTACGTGCGGGTACGTCGCGCTCTCCCACCGCAGCGGGCTTAGCGAAGGCAACCGTTGTCAATGGCACCGACCTACGTTCACCGCGAGTTTTGTCCCGAAGTCTCGGAAGCGGCACGGTGGCAAAGTGGGTAGCGCTGTCGCCTCACAGCAAGAAGGTTCCGGGTTCGAATCTCAGCTCGGGTGCCATTCTGTGTGGAGTTTGCATGTTCTCTCCATGTCCACGTGGGTTTTCGCCGGGCACTCCGGTTTCTTCCCACAGTCCAAAAAACATGCTGCTGCGTAGGTTAATTGACTTGCAGACTAAATTGCCGGCAGTCCCCGGTGATGGACTGGCGCCCCATCGTGGGTGTTTCCCTGCCTTGCGCCGTGTGTCTGCCAGGATAGGCTCCGGCTCGCCACGACCCTGTACAGGACGAAGCGGTTTCTGACAATAGGATGAGATGAGTCTCGGAAGGGAGCAACAGGAGCTGGGGCACTAACACGCGTTTCCACGCAGATGCACGGCACATGTGTCCGATGCCCTTCCTGTGTCACTGTAAAGAGTCGCTTTCGCGCAGCATTACACGCGGGGGTGGAACTGGGGGTCTAAGGGTCCTCCCCCAACGCATTTCATGCATTTGTGACTTCTGAGATGCAAAACCATCGGAGTTCAAGACCATGAAACCCTAAATACGTTACCACTGGGGTTTTCACTCTGGAACTGGCGTCCCCTTGCATTCCCACCCAATTCCACACCAGATGACCCGTACACAAGTGCTGCATATGATTTTGGGGTGACATTATGGGCAGCACAGGGTATTGCAGCAAATCCCATTGTTGTATTGTGCGTCTATGCCAGTGGTTCTTAACCTGGGTTCGATCGAACCCCAGGGGTTCGGTGAGTCAGTCTCAGGGGTTCGGTGGAGGTCAAGACACACACCTCACTCATATGATTCGTGATGACACGCCCCGCTTGGCCATCACTGGCTGCAGGTGATCACATTTTATTTTTCCAATAAAGAAGGGTTCGGTGAAACGCGCATATGAAACTGGTGGGGTTCAGTACCTCCAACAAGGTTAAGAACCACTGGTCTATGCACATCTGAGCATAGTCCCCACCTTCGCGCTAATCGGTATTGGGAAGTAGTCAAATAACACCCATGACCTGCACAACGTGATGAGACTCTCATCCAGCAGTGGATTAAAAGGATTGGAAAAAAAATGTTTGTGCGTATAAGTTTTAAAATGCATTATGTTGAGGTGGGCGGCGCGGTGGCGCAGTGGTTAGCGCTGACGCCTCACAGCAAGAAGGTCCCGGGTTCGAGTCTCTCGGCTCCGGTGCCTTTCTGTGTGGAGTTTGCATGCTCTCCCCGTGTCCGCGTGGGTTTTCGCCGGGTACTCCGGTTTCCTCCCACAGTCCAAAAGCATGCTCCTGGATAGGTTGATTGGCTCGCAGACTAAAATTGTCCCGCAATGCCCGGCGATGGACCGGCGTCCCGTCGTCGGGTGTATTCCTGCCTTACGCCCTATGTTTCCGGGATAGGCTCCGGCTTCACCGTGACCCTATATAGGATTAAGCGGTTTCAGATAATGAGATTAAAATGACACAGTCCTCCAATGGAAAGTAATATTTAAAAATATCTGCGTCAGATATATATGCTGCCGTTTATTAGTTCACTGCTGGATGAAGGCTTCATCATTTCAGTGATGGGAGAGTTACTGAAGAGAATTCACCTTGCTGGTACAGTCTCCGAATCAATTCAGAAGCAAGTGAAATATCACCGAAACTGACTTTAGCCATGCCCAGCATCGAACTGCAGCCGTCGGTTCCGCCGTGCGGTGCGCTAAGCAGTGCCCCACCGCTCCATTCAGTCAGACAATCGAAATATTCGACATACCTACAGGACCGCTCCCTCCCCCGCTCCTGTCGCCGACTGCTCCGTCGGAACACAGAGCCACGGCCCCCCGTCGGCTCGTGGAGAATGTTGCCCCTGGCCATGAGCAACAGGCAACGTCTGTAGGTACGACGTACGTGGGGCCATGGGCCATTGCCTACAGTGGTCCAGATGTCGTGACCTGCATTTAAGTCTTCTAAATCGTGATTATTTTTTGTATAACAATGGTTGTCTAATGTAACGTAAGCTTTACAAAATGACATATATATGCTCTAGTAACCTAAAATGGAGGTTATTCAGAAGAAAAAATGAATGCGCAAAGGAAAAGAAACATTTGGAGACAATTACATGGGACGTCACAAGACATGTGGACCATTTGCAGAAGCCACGGCACGTGGAGCTGGCGGCACCGGGCAGCACCGCTCCTCGCCGCTCCCGCAACAAGCGGCATCGTTAATCTGTTGGCTTGGAGGGGGCTCAGAGAGGGCCTGGAAGGGGCCTGGAGGGTGCTAATTCTAAGGGGGCCTTAAGGATGTAGCCACCAATCTACAGCGTTGGTTAACGTGGACAGCAGCTCGAGTGAACCTTTACAGTCTGGTTGTATGAATACAGCAGGATGGAGGGTGACTGCACAGAAACTTTCTGCACACTACGACTTGGTGATAACGAAACACGACTCACGAAAATGTACCTCACCAATGGTGGCCGAGCACCGTCATGCCCCCCCCCACACACACCGTACCATACTTCACTATGCTGGTTAATTCATCGTGAGGGGTGAGGTGGTTCCTTGTAACCCAAGCTGAACGATAAGAATGCGTGTCAACGACTGCTAAGGTAGTCTTTTGGTCCAAATGTATTTTCCTCCAGTTAATGTAGCTTTTTGATCTTTAACAACATTAACAGCACCTGTATGGCAAAACGTACAGGATTATAATTCCAGGATAACGTGAGCCACCAGGGGAAAATGTTTTCTTCCTCTCCTGCAAGCCACTGCATTAATGATTTTATTCAATTTACGTGAATTGTTAAATTATTTTTGACAAACTGTTATTATTTGCAAAACCCAAGGAGATGAGTTGTAGAATGACTCCCAACTCCACGGTTTGTTTGGCCTTCGTACATAGCACACGGCACCCCATTGCATGACATATACGGTTATAGAATAGCAAAGTATTGTTTTCATAGATTAAAGCAGAGATAGGTAAGAATCGTGTTCTGCTGATATGGCCATTTCCTTCCACTATGAAAGGTTTTATTCCAGACAATATCAGGAAGGGACGGCGCAGTGGCCCAGTGGTTAGCGCTGTCGCCTCACAGCAAGAAGGTCCCGGGTTCGAATCTTTCGGCTCGGGTGCCTTTCTGTGTGGAGTTTGCATGCTCTCCCCGTATCCGCGTGGGTTTTCGCCGGGCACTCCGGTTTCCTCCCACAGTCCAAAAAGCATGCTGCTACATAGGTTGATTGGCTCGCAGACTAAATTGCCCCGCAGTGCCCGGCGATGGACTGGCGTCTCATCGTCGGTATATCCTTGCCTTGCGCCCTGTGTCTGCCGGGATAGGCTCCAGCTTCACCGTGACCCTGTGTAGGACTAAGCGGTTTCAGACAATGAGATGAGATGAGAATATCAGGCAGATGAAATTATGGCAAACTCTGCTGTGCATGTATTAACATTTCCCGCAAGTCTCTCCTGATGCCAGGATCACGGGTGTTTGATGTCGTGCCAGCAATGTCCGCAGATAAGTCCTGAAAACAGCAGAGCCAGCACCCACGCTGTGAGATGAGAATTTTCACTGGCACCCGATGAGAGAGAGACACCCCCCACTGCTCCACCCAGGGCCAAGGTAAATGTCTCAAAGCAGCGGGACCCTGCTCAAGTTGCCCAGTGCAGACAAGGCATTTACACACTGCTCTTGGTAAAATGAAAAACTGACCAGACACACTGCAACTTCATAATAATATTAATCGCCTGCTTATTTCACCAGGAAATCCACATTGTATCATAGGATACTGTTCAGCGGGTTCTGCATTGGGGGGGGTAAGCTTCCAGTCACTACCTGTGACACGTCACCAACAATCACACAGTATACAGGTAGGTTGACAACTCACGTTCTATAGAGCCGCTGCTACCCACACATCGCGCCGCCATGGTCGTTAACTGTAAGGAGGTGACGATACAAACCGCCGTACTTTTTGCAAGAGCCGAGTTACAAAAACGTTTTCAAATCAAACACTTTCGAGCGAGCCTCACTGCACCTCCCGCCACTCCCACACGGGGGCACGAGTGACCCCGTCCAGGTTCCGCAGCTCGAGAAACCCCGTGCCGTGCAGCTGGAGATACCCGCACTCTAACCCACCGCACGCAACCTGCTGATCGACTGTGGCGTTACACAGATTGCCGTGTGGACCGAGACGGCGGAGATATTTACGAGGATTCCACCGTTGCGTGCACCTGTCACCCCGGCAGAGTGAACCGGCGACCTCTCGATCGATTGAGAGGTCGTGACCTCTTTCAGGCATCTCAAGATGCGCTCACCGCTACACCAAGACAATAACCCGACAGCCTTAGGATTCTTTTTAAAACAACACGATACATTTAATGTAATGATGTAGGTTTTCACGGCTCGATGCTTGACGATTGCTTCGAAAAGCTGCTCTCTCGGGACAGCCGCGTCGATGGCTCCCTCTCCTCTCCTCGCGACGTTTCGCCTCACACGTTAGAGGCATCCTCAGGATGCTGTCCCGAGAGAGCAGCTTTTCGAAGCAATCATCACGATACACTGACTTCATTTAAGCATTCTGCAATGAGAATCGTCCCACTCCCTTGTTCTGTAACGGGTATTTTACTTGTACAAGAAAACCGGAGCACAAGTAAAATGACAGACCTAAACAAACCAACTTTCTAAGCTGTGACCTCACAACCCGGACGCTTGGGAAGTCTCGGCGAGCAGCGAAAGTGACGATCACAGACGACGTCTATAAAGCGCCGGATGAGAGAAACGTGACGGCCAACTTGGGACCATGGTGTGCAGAGAAATGTGACGCTGAGTCCTACTGTAAACTTGTTTGGGAACAAAAATCAATCACCCACGATAAGCATCGAAACATTGAGTCAGCTGTGTGGAAGCAGAATACTCGAGCCACTCAGCGACCGCGGAACCGGCCACAACCCCCTCCCGGATGTGACGGCCGGTCCACACCCTGCAGAGCAGCACAGTAGAAGGGTGACCATTAGCATGCGCGTGTGCTGCGGACAGTTCACCGCCGAGCTCTCAGCGTCGGGCTCATCAGTGGCGGATAGTCCTCAATGTTCTCTGCTGGCAGAACCCTTGAAACATCTACCCCAGGGACACCCTGTTGGCACTGGCTAGATGAGGTGCACAAAAGCACGTGTACATATAATAAATGTTACATTAAACCATTTCCCAACATACATATTATCTTCATCTTCATCCGCTTATCCGGTGCCGGGTCGCGGGGGCAGCAGTCTAAGCAGCGATGCCCAGACTTCCTTCCTGATAATTTAGCATTTTAAAATTATGACTGAAAGTCAGATAATAATTTAGATGGTGTTCTGCAGCAATGTGTATATAAAAAAAAAATGTTATTGTTGCTGATTTTCCGTTCTGATGTTGTTGTTGTTGTTGTTGGCGTGCCATTCTCTCCACAGGGCTTTGTGACCCTCGGATGAAAAGCGCTCGATACATGCAATTATTATTATTATTACGGATTGTAATAGTGAGCTATTAAATTATGGGCCACGTCTCTTTCTGTTAAATACCAGTCCTAGCTGGATGCAAATCTCTATGATTCGTAACAGAGATTAATCATCAGTATCGTTGTGGAGAATAAAACGCAATAAATATACATTCACTTCCTTCCCATAATCTCTATACAGTGCACATAGACATCACGCGTGCACATGTGACGTGTGTCGCTTCACCTGTGAACGCAGCAACCTATGCCCAAACGCCCCACAGCTCGAGCCTATTCACTATTCATTATACGGTCACAATGGGCTCACTGTGGACCTGCCAGATACCCTGCCAGTCAGCCACACGCACTGAGCCCTCCTCACAAATCAGCGAGGCAGACATCACCAAGGCTGGTCACCAATGCCACCCTTCACTAGCACTAACGATCACTGCCGTGCAGGGGTGGTCTCAATGATTCTGGAGACCGAGGCAAAATTAAATGATCCCCCCACCCTGAGCACTCCCCCGCATCGCTACCCACACGCCGATTAAAAAGCACCGAATCCTCCCAACGATCGTTGCAATAATTTAAAAATTTGGAATAAAATTTGTTAGATAATTTTAAGAGCACCAAGCTGTAAATAATGATTCTTATTTCTAAATTGTGAAATTATTGTGGATCTGTCTGTATGCCGAAGTTTGTCAGTGAAACGGCCATCAAGACCCCCCCCCCCAC
>JAZEWT010000002.1:9017315-9031786 GCA_036362905.1 Mordacia mordax
TACAAATAAAACGAATGATGAATAGATAAACGGAACAATCTTTGGTTCCCAAAGAAATGCTGGCAGAGTCCAGAGACCCCGATTTCAAGACGTTACTGCGCTGAGAGTTTTGCTTGGCGATGGCAGTTAGAAAACTGAAACGTGTGGAGAACTCAAAAGGCAAAGATCCCCTAGATAACCTGAACAGACTGTAGGGGCAAGTGCTGTTAGAGAGTTTCACTTATACAGGGCAGCACGGCACATGAAGGGCTAGGTGTCCAGCACCATGCCTGACCACCTTTGTCTCCCAAGCGAAAATGTTTACACATCGCACCAGGTACCCACATGAGGACGAGTCGATCCAGCGGAGGCCAAGGATCGGCTCATAAATTCGTAACCGGTATTGACCGTGAGCGAGAATAAAACCGTGGTAGCGGGGTTCATAGTGGTACGAGCTAACTGCTGCACTCCCTGTCCCACATGAACACCCATCTACATGCGTTCCTTGTTTACAGGCGTTGGCACAGGTGAGTGCCACCTCTCCTGGCACGTCAATGAAAAACAGACCGGCTGAAGCAGCGCAAAATTACTCCGGGATTGGAAGCAGCCGGATTTCATTAGAAGAGCAGGGCCACGGCTTCTCCCTGCAGCGGCGGTGTCGAAGTAACATTCGCCCTCCTTGCGGAGAGAAGGTCCTGCACGAGGTTCCTCGATTCCTGCCTCGGGCGTATTTCTTTGCGGACTGCGTTTCTCCCCCATTCCTGCATGGGTTTCCTCCAGGATCTCCAGTTCCGTCCCGTAACTAGAATGCACTCGTTAATTGACTAATAACATCGTATCATATACGAGCCATCGTCTGGCAAATGTTGGTGCCGGTAAACGCACGGCTGCCTTCGCCCCACATCTCCGGGTCGTTCTCTCTTTGAACAAATACCTTCGACACGGAACGAATACTCAATTGAAAAATCGCTCTTATTACAACTCGTGGCAGGAGAGAGGACTGCAGGGATAGCGCCGTGGAAATCAGAACTGTTCACCGTCAGTGGAGAGACCTGTGAAACGGTCTTGGGCATCACCCGGGTGACGCAGGAGTCGACAACGAGTGCGGTCTGTAAACATCAGCAGCGGACAGATGAAGGAGGCCGGGCATAGCGCTGGTCACACAACTCCCATCGTGCGTCGTCCGCCGATATAGGCGCTCGCTAACACTACCTGTCTCCACAGTCTATTCGGGCTATGCCGGGCATCTTTGTCTTGGCAGCCTGTGCCATCGCGCTATGGCCCACACACAGACACCTCTGTGGTGAAGTCTCCAAGCAGCGAGGCACGCTGACTCGGCCGAGTCACGCGGACAGAGAGCAATCGCCCGAGGCTCGTGATGCCCACCGGTGGCTCGGCCAAGATTTACCCATGCGGGGCCAAAGGGTGCCACTCTGCCTCGAATACGGCAATGGTTTTTCCTTGGTACGTGCCCTGCATCTCATTCCACCACCGATTTCTCCCCTGTACGCCTTCAACAGGCAGCCTGTGTGGGTACGCATGCTCCAATGGGCTTCACCATCCCGGTAGACGGATTCTGTGTATTACATGAAAACACCACAGGGAACATAAACATTGCCTTGAAAATTATTGCCGATTTGCTGCTCTCGTGCCGTGTTGCTGACATGCTGTTCTCTCCGCAGCTTTGTGACCCTCGGGCGAAAAGCGCTCTGGAAGTGCCACTTATTATTATTGTCGTGTCCCTCCGACAGACACACCTTCAACAGCACAAGTGCCCACTCGTGCATGGCAGACACATCAACGCAATCGTTCTCAGCTAAAGCCTAACGATGCCTCCAACGTGGCAGGAAAAAACATCACGAAGGAGAGCAGGAAGACTAGACACGGCCAACCCTAAAAGAAGAGCTAAGGTGAGCAATTTTCCAAACATACCTTCAGTCATTTAGTGAAACTGTCGCCGATACGAGGGGCTCAGCATTGTGTTCTGTACTCACAAACACAACAACCGCGTTGTGCGCCCATCGTGGCGGTGACGCGACGTTTAGTCCCAGGCGTGTCGCTGTCACATTAGACAAGTCGTGTGACTTCAAAGCGTCGTCAACACTGGACCCCGGAGTCTGCGGCTCCCAACGCTGTGATAATGAATTCTCTACCAAGAAAAGGTCTGCCAAGACTTGCGCAATATTTCTGTGCAATCGTACTTGGGGTGTTAAGCCAATTATTTTAAGCATTTATTACGAGCAGCGACATTGCAGCACTGTGCTCATAAAGGCGCTTTCTAACCACTTTCCTCTAGTTATTAATAACGACGGCGGTGTCACCTTTCTCCACAGTGTGACCCCCACGGTATCATTCAAGAAGAAGGAACTCGAATCGGACAGGAGTTTGTGCGGCAGTGTGGCGCAGCGGAAACATCTGCGCCTCACAGGAAGAATGGTCTTGCCTGAGCATGTTCGATCCCCGCCTTGGGCACCTTTCTGTGTGGAGTTTTGTATATTCTCCCACTGTTCTGCGTGGGTTTCCTCCCGACTCTCCGGTTTCCTCCCACAATAAAATTTTTTTCTCATTAATTGACCGATGACATCCTAACATACAGGAAGCAGTGCGTGGCAATGTGGTGCCGGCAACCCGCCTGGCTGCCTCTTCCGCCTCTCTGTGCTTTCCTCGCACTTCTGAGTCGTTCTCTTGTCGAATGAACACCTTCGGACAGTGAATGAATATGTGCGCATTATGAATGTAAATTATTATTATTATTATAAACCTGTAAACGCACAACACCCCTTGTTAGTCGTGATCGGCAACAGTCAGGGTCACTCCTCCACCTGGAAGAAGGCGATGCCCAAGCTGCTTGCAGCTTGGGCATCGCTTCAACGCTCGTACGAAGAACCCATTCATATATTACGCTAACAATTTAACGTTCCAGTTGGTATCGCAGATAATATTCGTCCAATGTCAAGGGCATTCGTTTGAAGAGAGAATGACTCGGAGGCATCAAGAAACCAGAGGTGGGAGGAAAGGCAGCCCACACGATCAGCCGCTGCGAACATTTCCCGACGCCGAGCCTATATTAAGATGTTATCAGCCTATTAATGAGTGTCTTAAAGTTATGAGAGGAAACTGGAGAACCTTCCGGAAATCCATGTAGACCAGGGAGAGAACACACAAACTCTGCACAGGCATGCGCCTCAATCGTATCCCTTCGAACCTTCACACGTCCACCACGGTCACCCCTTCCATGACATCCGCCCAGCGTGGACCAAAACTACACCCAAGCGTTCTCCAGAGCTCCCTCTAGTTGAAGGCCCTTCTGCCAGGAAAAGGCCTTCTGAGGAGAGGCACGAGCAATGACACTTGCAGAGCTGCTCATTTACCCTTTTCTATTACAACTGCATTAATTTGTCTAGTTTGCACAGCGAATGCTAATGCCAGTGGTGATTATAACGGTGCTCTTGTGTCCGTCAACAATCACGTCTGTGCTGGCGGCTGCCAATTGGCTCGGCCATGGGTCCCCGGGAAACAAAGCCAAGGCTGAGCACACACGTTGGTGGCGTCGTGCACACTCGCGGTCCCACGCGGTCTCGCCAGTAAGGCGCACGCACACGCGCGCCGCCCCAAACTCCATCACCGCCACCGCCACCGCCGCCACCACGGTCTGTGTGAAAGTACTTCACAGCGCTTTTTTTCTTAATTGTTGGCTCCCCTTCCGATGAATTTAACGCACAAGGGCTGTCACACTGTATGATGAACAGCGCGCATAATCAATAGCGAAAAAACACATTTTCAGACGCACACCTCCCTCCGCACGCAGTGTCCGGCATGAGAAGTGCTGGAATATACTTCACCCACGCTGGTCAGTGATGGAGGAGGCGAGACCGTTTCAATGTTCCACTTGTCAGCGATGTTAGTCGTGATGGAGAATGAAACTCTACGCATGGGAGACGCGACCTCTGAACCTGTAGGCGGTGCAGAGCCCCCTGGGCCGAGCCTGACAGCCCACTCACCCACCGGCTTTGTCAGCCTAGATCTATCCACTGCTAGATGAGTACCTCCCCGAGCTGTTGCCACTTCACATGGTCATTCGATTCAACAATGCACCCAACGCCTGCGCGTAAGCCAATTTCATCAGCCCATCTCTTCTGCAGCACATGCTCCAATCCTTGGTGGGCACTCCATAAGTATTATTGACCATTGGCCATTGCCTGTTGAGCAATGCGTCCTGCCCAAGCCCACTCATGTCTCCTGCCAGTGTGAATTAAGCAATTCATCCAGCGCACACTCTTACATGCGCCTCTTCCTGTTACCATAACACAATTCCACGCATGCCACTCTTCTTCACATTCCGCTCACGTTCCATCAGTTTTGTGGAAAGACAAAAACTTTGTCAATGGTGTGCTGCACAAGTTAGTTGGCCTACTGATTGAATTGCCTCCCAGTGCACTTCGATAAACTGATGTCCCATCCTAGGCACAGCCTTGCCTTGTGCCCTGTATTCACCGAGATAGGCTCTGGTTCACCGTAACCTTGTACAAGATTAAAGGGGAGGGGATTGATAATGAATAAAAAAATTTGATGATTGCTTCCAAAAGATGCTCTCTCGGGACAGCCGCGTCGTTCGCTTCCTCTCTCCACCTCATACACGTTAGAGGCATCCTCGGGCGCTGAAACGTCGTAAGGTGGAGAGAGGAAGCGATCGACGCGGTTGTCCCGAGAGAGCAGCTTTTCAAAGCAATCATCATGCATCGAGCCGTGAAAACCGACGTCATTAAAAATAAATGGTTAACGACCACGTTTGTGGCACCGTACGTAGTCCCGACGGAGGAGCGCGTGGAGGGAGCACTCACCCCGGCCGATCTGCACGAAGCCCAGGAGGATGATGACCCCGAGCGCCAGCAGCTTGGCCGCAGCGAAGAAGTCCTGCACGCGCGTCGCCGCCTTCACGCTGTAGCTGTTCACGGTCGTCAGCGTCACTGCGGCCGCACGCGCGCAGCGCACACGCACACGCACATCGCGGAGAGACACTCGCGCCGCGAACGCTGAGCGGCTCGCAGACGCCGTCGGCGCCATCAGTGGTGCTCGCGGTGGCACCCTCGCGGGCCTCCCTTTCGGATCGCGCCGAGCGTCGCTCACATTTCGCGACGCTTGCGCGGCTGTTATAGAAAATCCCGCAGGTGGGTCGTGACCCATCAGTGAGCTGCGACCGTCATACAGCGGTTAGTAGAGACCACAGCAAAGTGGGCCCTTGAGGTGTTAGAGGTTGGGAACCACTGGTCTAGTTCTTGTCCCTCCGATGTGTCTGGACAAGAGGATGTCTCTTCATCAGTCTCCAGATCGTGTGCGAACTAAGAGAGTCCTCCCCTTCTGGGGGAGGTCTGATGTTGCTTTCTGTTCAAACACCATTGTTAACATCTACATTGTGTCCCCACTGCTTCAGCCCATTCTCTCTCTCTCTCTCGCACTGCGAACAATCCGACAACTTGTTGTCTTCCTGCAGTGTCCGGGTTTCTGCGCTGTACAAATAGATGACGCAAGCACCAAAGTGCAATGCAGCATAATCCTGAGCTCCCCTACACTCTCTTACAAAATACTCATTTACTAATGATAACTGATTAGGCTTAATCATAAATACCTTTTCAAACAAGCAAGGCGATGCACGGTAAAATTTCATCACCAAATCAGGACACAATAAAATAGCAATGCAACGCATATCAAGGAAAAGAGCCAAGGCATGAAAAAAAATACAAACTGGAAGAAAAGTTTTCCACAGAGCGTTAAACTCAGTGAGGTTAGAAATGGCACGAATATGCAGAAGCAAACCATAGCAAACCCTTGTGCCAGATCGTACACGTGTAAGGCATGCCTTCTGCAAGCTGCCGCCACCTTCCAATTGTGGCACAGCATCCCGTACGAGATGACCCCTGATAAAGCGCATCCAATTGGCCACATCACAGATAAGCAAGTCCTTCAAATAATACGACCAGCTTATCAACTACAAGGTTATCATCCATGTCAAACACAGCACACGATATACCGTACAAACATTGCACACAGATGTGCATATCATCCCTAAAACCTGTTTTTAATGAGCTGTATCCGGCAAGGCACCACCAGAATACCTCTGGCTATTGGCCGTGGCTGCTAGTCACGTGGCATCAACTCTGGTTTACCAGTGGCATGGACGATATTCACAGAGACTAATGGCCAGCGTATTGCGCCATGGCACAGAGACGACGCGACCCTCATCCACGCAGACTCGAGAGACTCTCGATCCAGACCATGCCAGTGACCGCGCATCGCCTCTGAAGAACCAGCGCGTTCCACTCCACAGAGGTGGCGAGGCGGAAGGTGGCAACGCGGTTAGCCGGTGCCAACATTTGCCAGACACTGGATCGTATATATTATGACGCCATCGGCCAATTAATGAGTGTTTTTAATTACGGGAGGAAACCGGAAAACCCGGAGGAACGCCATGCACCGAAGGAGGAAGTTGAACCACTTCGGACAGGGCCTGCAGTATGTGAGGTGCGGACTTTACCACGGTGCCATCCAGGGAACATGCCAACAGTGGTTAACACGGAGGCGTTGCAGTGCCAACATTTACAGAGCGCTTACACTGTTTTCTCCGTTAACTCGGGAGCATCCTCCTGGAGACATTCATAGCCCCCTGCACTCTATTCCCAGCATGGCAGACAGAAACCAGGCACTCGGACTGAAATATCCATTCCGGATCCGATGACATGGACTTGTATCCCTCATACTACCACGAATCACACCGCCACACTGCACAACAAACTTTAAGTGATAAAATACTGGAACATTATTTGTAAATTACTGTAACCAACGCTATATCTACGTGGTTCAACATTATTACTATATCATTTAGCGATTCATAACAGACGTTTTCATTAGGCCACAATCGCCGAGCTCATATTTTATGTATAGCTGACAAAATCTATTAATAATTTTATTACGTGGACTGTGAAATTCTACGCACTGGACAATACTTTTGAGCTCCTATTTTGACTGCATGGCTCAGTAGTCACTGTTACAGAGTTGTAATGATGAGGTGACGAGACGCCACGATTCACGTTATCAAACTTGAAGCCGCCTCTCCGTGTCGGGAATTACTCAAGAACCACTCCACCGCGAGCCGGGCGTTCGCAAAAACCCTCGTGGCGTTGTTCACTGCGCCGGCTGGGGCCGTCGAGGGCCGAGGTTATGACGGTGGGCACCGTTTCAAAGAAAATTTTAAAAAATCCAACCAACAAGGAACACCAGTCACGGAATACGACGAGATTCACACGACACCACGGATCCATTGATATCGCGCAACTGACACTAATGCGACGCCTACAACAATTGCTGCCTTAAAATAATAAAATATTAAAGAACTGTTATTATGTATGTCTACACTTAGTACCGGGTTTCAATCTTGCATACGCTCAAATCGTATCTACACGACTTTATTTCCAACTTGTTGATGACACTTCTAAACCTTTAACACAACTTTAGGTCTAAATGTTAATTTATGTGCTACCATAAACTCATTTACGTACTCTTCCACTTTTATCCTTACGTCAGAAGAACGTGTCACATGCTTGGAACAAGACCGCTCAGAGAGCGGGCACTCCGCTAGTAAACACAATAGACAAGGTTTCACATAAATGGTCATTATTCTCAGTCCCTCTCACAAAAAAAGATCGTGGCACAAAATGTCACGTATCGTGTATTTCCTTTTAGAGCTGTGTCGGGTGCGATCTTCGTGCCCAGTTTTTTTTTACTTGTGCTTGTCCACCACTATCGACGCGGCACCACAGATGAGCCCGTGTGCTGTAGCACCAGGAGCGCCATAATTGGCCCTGTAGGAAGACCGGCCCACGCGAGGGTCAGGATGTGACAGCTGCCTGCAAACGGCCGTTCCGAAAAGTGGCAACGGGGTCCTAGAGCCGGCCAACCGATCCACTAATCAACATCACCGGGTGAAAACCTGCCGGGACAAGAAGCTTCAGGTCCAATTTGTATTTACGGAAATTGCATTTTATAGTTCATCTAAACGAGCGGCATGGTGGCCCAGTGGGTAGCGCTGTCGCCTCACAGAAAGAAGGTCCCGGGTTCGAATCTCGGCTCGGGTGCCTTTCTTGTGTGGAGTTTGCATGCTCTCCCCGTGTCCGCGTGGGTTTTCGCCGGGCACTCCGGTTTCCTCCCACAGTCCAAAAAGCATGCTGCTGCATAGGTTAATTGACTCGGAGACTAAATTGCCCCGCAGTGCCCGGCGATGGACTGGCGTCCCATCGTCGGTATATCCTTGCCTTGCGCCCTGTGTCTGCCAGGATAGGCTCCGGCTCACTGCGAACCTGTACAGGACTATGCGGTTTCTGACAATGAGATGAGATGAGATTTCATCTAAACATTGCACATCATGATAGATTATCCAAGGGCAGTAAATGTTGTTATTGTTACGACTAATAGAGCACCCACACAATGGGCGATTTTGCTCCAAGCGTGAAACACATTCTGATGTCTCTTGTTGAGGACATTTCATGCTCCAACGACAGACCTGCATTTCGCGTAATTTGGGAGGAACTGTGGGCTGTCCGAGGCTTCAGAAGCAAAATCAACAAGTGGGAAATCAAGCAGAAAGAAGACAAACGCCTCAGTGTTTTGTGGAAACGTCATCTGCACTTTCTCCGTTATGTAGAGATCTAGAGAAGTTACACTCAATTCCTATACTATACAACAGGTAGCCGGGTTAAACATAAGAAAAAAAAACGTATCAAATATTACAAAACTTTTATTTTAAAGAACACAGCCGTGACCTAACATGCAGGTGACAATTAAACGTGTCGGTCAGGCAGCCGTAAAGAAGCTGACGCTGCGATGCCACTTGAGCAGAACACCGAGCCTCATATTGACGTGCGGCCTGGTCAGCTGGGGCTGTCAGACTACAGCTGAGTGAGATGAATCAACGGGACAGTAGAGTGGCGTAGTGGTAACAGTCAGTTCAACACCCATCTCGAGCGCCTGGTTGCGCGGAGGTCATGTGTTCTCTTCCTGATCGGTGTGGTTTTCCTGCGGGTTCCCCGATATCCTAACCTCAACAACAACAAAAACCCTGATTAATTGTCCAATAATATCATAATAAACATGACAGTGTCTGGTAAATTGGTACCGGCTGACCATGGCCGCCTTCCATTTACGTTTACAGTTTGCTGCACTGTCTTGCAATCTCTGGGTAAAAAGGCACCCTGTAAAATGTAACACATCATTCTTGTTATTGTGTGGTGGCTGTGTGCGTGGTAATCAAGAAGTCAAATTCTACAAATCCTTGGCAAAGTACACAATCCCTTGAACTTGACGGTGTTCGCATTGCTGCCGCGGTGTGATGGCTCGCACGCTCGGCCTGCGAGCCACAGGTTGCCGACTCGCTATCCCGCGTAGCAGGTAAAACACGGGGACAGTTCTCGAATCCTTCCTCCTGCCGCTCCGCCCGCTCCCGCTGTCTCTGTGCACCCAGCGGTATAAATGGATAATGCTGCAGTTAGTCGACAATAACGTCACGTGTGAGTCCGTATACTTCCATATCTTGCAGCGTGGAACAGATGGCCAAATACGTCCGGTGACTCTTTTTAGCTCCTTATAGCAAATGCCCCTTTTGCCAGCAGTGGCGTGGGGTGAGCAAGAGCAGCGCTGCACCTTGACGTTTTTAAACCTCTGCCATCATCTTCGGTTCGCGCTTGCATTATTTCTAATCGCGTGGCTCGCTCGTACGAAAAACCGTTTAGAGCCATAAGGAAGATCAGGAACAAATCTGGGTTATATTTATCTCGACACAGAGACTTTTTGTGTTGTTTGGGATGCTCAAGCCACGTGCTCAAAGAACGTCAAAAAATTCATCGACTCTGACGAGGGAAGGTCCTGCTGCTGGCTTGTGGACCGCAAAGGTCATGCGACGGTCGTGCAACTGTACGCATTGTGCCACGCCGTGTCGATGGATGCTCTAGAGTTTTCCCTCAAGCGGTGGGTCGCGATCATTCAGTGGGCCGCGAGCGCGACCTGGTGGTCCGGAATGACCAAACCCAAGTGGGCCTTGAGGTGCAAAAGGTTGAGAACCCCCGCTCTAAAGTATACCCTGCCACCCCCCTACCCTTCCACACCAGCCATACGTCTTCAGAAAGAGGCAAAAGTTGCCTTTACCACACGACACGGATTTAAATTTACATTAAAATCACAAAGCACAGTATCCATGCAATGTCTATTTAGGAGAAAACGACTCTGAGGCACGAGCAAACCACAGACAGGTGGGGGAAGGGAGCCATGCAGTCAACCTGCGCCAACATTTGCCCAACACTGCATCCATACATTATGATGCTATTATCTAATTAATGAGTGGGCTAAATTACAGGTCAAAACCGGAAAAAAACAGAGAAAACCCATCCAGACAAGGGAAAGAACATAAAAACGCCACAGAAAGGTGCCCGAAGTGGAACTCAAACCGCTTCAGGCAGGACCTACTCTCCGGGACGTTCCCATGGCGCCGGCCGGGATGGAACCGGCGTCCCCTGGTGGGCATGGCCGTGCCGGTGACATGAGGGGGTGGGTGGGGAGGGAGGGAGCACTCACTGACGCAGAGGCAGGCAACGAGCTTGGCGGCCACGGTGGGCACGGAGGTGCACGGAAACAGTGGCTTGATGATGTAGGTGGCGAAAACGAACGCGACGATGTACTGCGACGAGGGCCGGATGATAAGCAGCTCGATCCAGAGCTTGAGGAAGGCGACGAGCGGGCCGTACACTTCCAGGATGTAGGCGTAATCGCCGCCCGACTTGCTGATGGTGGTGCCCAACTCAGCGTAGCACAGCGCGCCCACGGTTGAGAAGACGCCGCACACGGCCCACACGATGAGCGAGAGGCCCACCGAGCCCGCCTCCTTCACCACGCCCGTCGGCGTCACGAAGATGCCCGAGCCGATGATGGTGCCCACAATGATGGCGACGCCGTTGGTGAGCGTGATGGTGCGCTTGAGCTCCACCGTGGTGGGTTCACCGTTGGATCGCCCGCCCGGCCCGTCGCACGGCAGCATCCTCGTGCCGACGTGGGGGTCGTCGGATGGCGACGAGAAGCCCCTCTTCTTCACGTCCGTCATTGCGTGGCGGATGAGCAGCACCTGTTTAAGATCTGCAAGAGACAGAAATGAACGTTTTGGTGAAGACTTTCAAGACTTCTCACATTAGGCTCAAGAGTCGATGCCTCCAAGAAAGAAAGGCGGAATGCTTGGCACGGCTATTCCAAATGAATAGCCCTTGGGAGGAATTTTGAAAAATGTATGCAATCGGGATTTTTAAAAAATCGATCGACCGATTAACATAAATTTTGAACCGCAAGATACTGATGACTGGTGGTAACTTTTGGAGATCTTCATCCAGCAGTGGATTGATGATAGCTGTGCAAATAATAAGGTAGGAGCCTCTGGATGCTGCCACAGAATTCTGATTTTCACAGTGGCCAATCTCGAGGCCACCAGTTTCACCTCTAAGCGTGGCAGTTTAAACTATGGGAATGTTATCCACATTCCCTTCTCTCTATCCAGCAGAGTAAATTGAGACAGCACAGTTGGTCAAGAGGCAGATCGCATTACGGTACGGACATTATTAATTTCTGATTTTCCCAGTTTGAAAGAGAAAGGCATCATCATTTGATGCAAACTCAACCCAGAGTAGTTGGTCGACCTCTTCGGATTTTTCGTGAAAATAAAAATAATCACCAGTGGGCTTTTGATCCCCACCAAATTCAAAAATACTTTTTCTAAGAAAAAATTCCCTTCGAGTTGTAACCTCGCAACGGTGACCCCGAGGACCATAATTGACTTGAACAAAAAAAAACTTATCCTGCGCACAATGATGCAAATGGATATTTATTATTACAGCAGAAAATACCCAGTGAGCTTGCAAGCTCGGGATGCAGGATTCCTACGATACAACAAACGCTCAAACTGACCAACGCAGCAACGTATAACTGTGTGCAGGAGAAAGAAGACCCTGCCATTGTCCCCACAGGGTCTGGTGTCGCTCCTCCGTTCTCAAGGCATAGTCTCCGGATAATGCCACAAAACTGACCACGGCCATCCCACAAAACAATGTGGAGAGATCTCTCAGCTAAGAGAACGTCGAGACAGGGGCATGCCCTTAGCACCAGGTGGGAAGGAGCAGAAAAGGTGGAGGTAGGAGAGAGAAAAAAAAGGAGGTAGGAGAGTGGGGAGGAGGGAGGGCTTAGCTCACCCTTTAATAATTAGTGCAAGCTAACGACATGTTGGTACATATATGAGATGAGTTAAGCGATGGGCGTTATGGCCTCTCCTCTCACACAGGGCAGGGTGAGAACAGAATTCGCCATAACCCACTCGAGCTCACGTTCAAGGTCTGCTTCACAGTTGAACGTTATTGTGACCGGCGTCGTGACCCCCCCCCGTCCTCCCTTAAAAAAAAGATCGCGTTACGGGTCAGAGGCGGGCATGGTTCATAGGTCACGACAGTCACAAGGCAGAGAAGGCACTGACAAGATAATCCCCACCATTCATCTGCGTCTACCCATACGTGGCAGTCACGTCTACCCATACGTGGCAGTCACGTCTACCCATACGTGGCAGTCACGTGAAGAGGCGTCTGTCTTAAACTGAACACAATATTGTTGTAACCGGGAGTACCTGAACAGGGTTTTGAAGCAAACAAGACCAGCAGCGTCCAGTTCGCTCCTGACAAGCGCTCACGTGAGGAGTCAGTCATAAGAAAAGATGTTTTCAAAATTCAGTTCTAGTCTTTTCTGTTGGGGGGTGCGGGTGTTACTGTCCTAATCCTGAGGAATTAAGTCTTAAATTGTGAAATACTTATTAAGCCTTATCTTCGGATTGAAGTTTGTT
The DNA here is from genome assembly GCA_036362905.1 of Mordacia mordax. Lineage (NCBI taxonomy): Eukaryota > Metazoa > Chordata > Hyperoartia > Petromyzontiformes > Petromyzontidae > Mordacia > Mordacia mordax. The sequence goes on from JAZEWT010000002.1 coordinate 9,030,205, forward strand.
ATTTTTACAATGTTTATGTCGCTATCATTATCAATACCCGCTTAATCCTGTACAGGGCCACGGGGCCGGAGCCTATCCCGGCAGACAGAGGGCGCAAGGCAGGGCTAACCCAGGATATGACGCCGGTACATCGCAGGGAACCGGGAGCAATTCACTCAGCAGGCCAATTAACCTGAGCAGCGACGTACCTTTGGAAAGCGGGAGGAAGCCGGAGTACCCGGCGAAAACCCACGCGAACACGGAGAGAACACGCAAACTCCAGACAGAAAGGCTCCCGAGCCGGGAACCCAACCCGGGTTCTTATTGCTGTGAGGCGCACAGCGCCCCCCCGCTGCGCCACCGCCCCCCCCCCCCACATGGAGATTAAAAGAAAAACACCGATTTAAATCACCTAAAGGTGTTTGTGGATAAAATGATGCTGATGGGCTCTACACCCAACACAAAACGTCCGTACTGAGGGGCGTTTGGGACAACTGTCAACGCGTCTCTAAAAAGTCGCACTGGTGATTCATCTGAACATCAGGGGGCAGCCACTTTGGCGAGGCGAGAGATACACAGTGGTGCTCTCCGAGGTGACATCTTCATCTATACTTCATCTGCCCGAGGTGACGTCTTCATCTATACTTCATCTGACCGAGGTGGATTCTTCATCTATACTTCATCTGCCCGAGGTGACATCTTCATCTAAACTTCCATCTGCCCGAGGTGACATCTTCATCTAAACTTCCATCTGCCCGAGGTGGCATCTTCATCTATACTTCATCTGTCCGAGGTGACATCTTCATCTAAACTTCCATCTGCCCGAGGTGACATCTTCATCTAAACTTCATCTGCCCGAGGTGACATCTTCATCTATACTTCCATCTGCCCGAGGTGACATCTTCATCTATACTTCCATCTGCCCGAGGTGGCATCTTCATCTATACTTCATCTGTCCGAGGTGACATCTTCATCTATACTTCCATCTGCCTGAACAAAGGTTCCCAAAATCTCGCGCCTTAAGTGCCACGTGGGTCACTCGGTCCTGGTATCCGCGGACCACTAAGTGGCACTCACGGCCCACTGATGGATCTCGGTTGAGAAGCGCGGGTCGAGGTAACCGCTCCAAAACTAATAATGATAACAACTGCATTTCTAGAGCGCCTTTCACCCGAGGGTCACAAAGCGCTGCACAGAGCTGCGGAGAGAACGGCACGTCAACAACGAGATAGGAACATAAAATCGACAGCAATAACGCTTTTTCATACATAACTGAACTACCAACAGCCCACTGAGCTGCGTTTTAAAATCTACACGCAGAGAGAAGAGAAACACAAACAGAATACGGTGGTAAAAGAACTAGGTAGGGTTCTCATGATCGCTCTTACATGCTGTCAGTAACGTATGGTTAACCAGCTCGTGAGCTATGTTATTTGCTAACAGTAACGTAATTTCATAGAGGAAATCCCGAACCGCTCAGCTGCTGAAGAAACAGCACTGTACCCCCACGCGGCGTGTACAAGCACTGTACCCCCACGCGGCGTGGACAGGACTGTACCCCCACGCGGCGTGTACAAGCACTGTACCCCCACGCGGCGTGTAC
>JAZEWT010000002.1:9043605-9054560 GCA_036362905.1 Mordacia mordax
TGCTAGTAATAGTAAACACATGTCGCACATTGTCTCTGCTAGTAATAGTAAACACATGTCGTGCATTGTCTCTGCTAGTAATAGTAATAACATGTCCATTGTCTCCGCTAGTAATAGTAAACACATGTCGTGCTTTGTCTCTGCTAGTAATAGTAAACACATGTCGCACATTGTCTCTGCTGGTTATACTATAAACATACCGTGCATTGTCTCTGCGAGATATCGATTGAATATTCAGTTTTCTGGGTTTCGTGATGGAAAGTTGGGGGGACATTCTCTCCCCACCACACAATCATTATTATTAATTATTATTTAGCAGATGCTCTTTTCCAGGGCGACTTACATCATAGCAGAGGCGTAACGAGGAAACCACAGAGAGGCGACGGGAAGGCAGCCATGCCAATCGCACCTTTGGATCCGCCGTTTGCGGAGGCCTTCATCCAGCAGTGGATTGACAAAGGATAAAGACTATTGATTTATATATCCTTTACCATGAGATCCGGTATACGTAATAATTCTCTGCAGCATGCATGGTGATCGGTGTGGCGCGGGCTATGTTTGCATCACTCTCCAGCGCCAGTGACTGTACACTCTGGTTCGTTGACTTTTCCACTTTGACACAGTTATCCATGTGCCTCCCCGAGCTGATAACGTGACCCGAACACATGACAGAACAACTTAGTCGCCTACCCACGTGTACGTATGGGTCTGCCGTGGGAAATCACGCTTGCTGGCACCTGGTCAATTCAATGTTAAACACTACAGTCTCTTTTGGGATGAGTGGTGGTGCAGTCGTTAGAACACCGACCTGTGAATCTCATCTCATCTTATTGTCAGAAACCGCTTTGTCCTGTACAGGGTCGCGGTGAGCCGGGGCCTATCCTGGCAGACACAGGGCGCAAGGCAGGGATATACCCACGATGGGACGCCAGTCCATCACCGGGCACTGCGGGCAATTTATTCTGCAAGCCAATTAACCTATGCAGAAGCATGTTTTTTGGACTGTGGGAGGAAACCGGAGTACCCGGCGAAAACCCACACGGACACGGGGGAGTATGCAAACTCCACACAGAAAGGCACCCGAGCCGAGACTCGAACCGGAGACCTTCTTGCTGTGAGGCGACAGCGCTACCCACTGGGCCACCGTGCAGGCAACCTGTGTATCTAGCGAACCCAAGTTCGATTCTCAGTGTCAATATCAGTAGAAAGTGGTATTAAAACCGGTCCTGCCATCTCCGTTTACCTGACCAGCGCAGAGAAGTATGGTCAAACAACCCCCATGACAGATAAGGCATAGGAACATTCATCTAGCAGTGAATTGACAAAGAACTGTTATGTGAATCGCTTCGGCTTCTTTGCTTAAATGGTCTTAAATATATGTCAACACATTGCTAGATGGATGTCTCACCAAGCTGTTGTGATCTTAATCTTGGTGATGTCATAATTTCTGGTTGAGGATGTTCATTGCGACGTTTGGGTGATAGTGTCCATCTATTCATGCCTTAAATATTAATGCAATGACTTTCCAGTGCATGGTAAAGTGTTAGTTGATGTTTTTGAAACAGAGTCCTAAACTGTCATTTAGTACACAGCTTTCAATGCTATTGTCCAGGTGAGCATATTTATAATAATATTTGCACTTCTAGAGCGCTTCTCACCCGAGGGTCACAAAGCGCTGCACAGAGCTGCGGAGAGAACGGCATGTCAACAACAACAGCATCAGGACAGTTCAATTGAAAGTCGAATAGTGGCAATACATTATAGAAGGATAAAAGGATATAAAATAAGCGATAAAAATAAATCTTCAACAAAAAAGGAAGTAATAAATGTTCCCGAGCAGGCGCAGGTCGGCAGCGAGCCATCATCCCGGCATGACAACAGTGAGCCGCATTAACAGGCCTCGTCAGAGGACTTCAAAGCTTTGCGGAACAATGAAGTGCGAAAGCGAGATTGGTAAACACTTTAAAAGTGTTTTCTATACAAAACAATGATGATTGCTTCGAAAAGCTTTTCAAAGCAATCATCATGCATCGAGCCGTGAAAACCTACATAATTACATACAAAATAATCGCATTATCATATCCAATAGTACATGTAGCGCGTGCGTGCTAGACAGGCGTCACGCTTGTCCAGGCACGTGTCTATGACAGTCAAATAAATCTTTAGTAGCATGTAAGCACCTCTATTATCCTGGCTCTTCAGGTTGCTGAAACGCTGTGCTTGGTTGTGTTAATTTACATCTGAATGGGATGGAGTGTCATTCACTCAAAACATGAAACACATCTTGAAATGTGGGCGGCACGGTGGCCCAGTGAGTAGCGCTGTCGCTTCACCGCAAGAAGGTCCCGGGTTCGAATCTCGGCTCGGGTGCCTTTCTGTGTGGAGTTTGCGAGTTCTCTCCCCGTGTCCGCGTGGGTTTTCGCCGGGCACTGTGGTTTCCTCCGGGCACTGTGGTTTCCTCCGGGCACTGTGGTTTCCTCCGGGCACTGTGGTTTCCTCCGGGCACTGTGGTTTCCTCCCACAGTGCCCGGTGATGGACTGGCGTCCTATCGTGAGTATATCCCTGTCTTGCGCCCTGTGTCTGCCGGGATAACCTCCGGCTCACCGCGACCCTGTACAGGACTAAGCGGTTTCTGACAATGAGATGAGATCTTAAAATATGTATTTCTGCAAAGTGAACTTTATTTTGTGGCACTAATAATTATCGTGTTAAAAAAGACAATGAAAACCGTATAACAATTCAAGACAGCAACTAATATTTAGCGTTAGCAGTAATAAATTGAGGTGAAAAAAAGGAAGCATTTGATTACATATATTGACAAATGTCTCATCTCATCTCATTATCTGAAACCGCTTAATCCTATATAGGGTCACGGTGAGCCGGAGCCTATCCCGGAAACACAGGGCGTAAGGCAGGAATACACCCGACGACGGGACGCCAGTCCATCGCCGGGCATTGCGGGACAATTTTAGTTTGCGAGCCAATCAACCTATCCATGAGCATGCTTTTGGACTGTGGGAGGAAACCGGAGTACCCGGCGAAAACCCACGCGGACACGGGGAGAGAACATGCAAACTCCACACAGAAAGGCACCCGAGCCGAGAGATTCGAACCCGGGACCTTCTTGCTGTGAGGCGTCAGCGCTAACCACTGGGCCACCGCGCCGCCCATTGACAAATGTAATAATTACATTTGTTTTTATGCCGGCTCTAACACTTTTGATGTCTCCCCGGATATAAATCGTGTCAGTGAGATTTCAACTGCCGTGCTTAGAGTGATACAGATTGTGACAGAAAGATGATTGCATCACGAGTGTAATTTCATTCTCGTAAGAATTTACAAGAGCAGTCGTCCAATCTGGGCGTATTTGATGCCAATGAATATGAAAAGGCCACACACACGCGATGACATCAATATTATCTCGGGTGCATGCAAAAAAACTATACAGGGTTGTGGAGCAGGATGTGTATTACCTTCCATCCGATATGTAACCTCGTAGATATTTAATCTCATCTCATTGTCTGAAACCGCTTAGTCCTATACAAGGTCACTCTGAAGCCGGAGCCTATCCCGGCAGACACAGGGCGCAAGGCAAGGATATACCGACGATGGGACGCCAGTCCATCGCCGGGCACTGCGGGGCAATTTAGCCTGCGAGCCAATTAACCTATGTAGCAGCATGCTTTTTGGACTGTGGGAGGAAACCGGAGTGCCCGGCGAAAACCCACGCGGACACGGGGAGAGAACATGCAAACTCCACACAGAAAGGCACCCGAGCCGAGAGATTCGAACCCGGGACCTTCTTGCTGTGAGGCGACAGCGCTAACCACTGGGCCACCGCGCCGCCCATATTTAATCTCCTCCCACACAATTTCTAATCCAAATATAGCACCTAAAAAACAAACAGCTTTTATAGTCTGTACCTCTGCTGTGTTCTAGACTTTCTTAACACTAGTATCACGTGTTAGTATTGATATGCCACATTTTAAAGTCTCACACACCCAGTCATATCATGCCACTGATGTTACTACATTTATTTTAAAACCTAAGGCAGTGTCTTCACTGGGATGCGAAAGCGACGATTTTAAGTGCGCTTTTCTTAAGGAAGCGTCACACTAATGTCAGGCAGCCAGAAATATGTGCAAAGGAAGCGTTATCGAATGAAGGAAAACCGTGCGTGCGAGAGGGCCTTAAACGCCGCACAAACCGGTGAGGGACTTATGTTTTGTGCTGCCCAAAACAGGTGGCATCTGAATACCGCGAATGTGTTGTAAGAGACAGGAGGTTTTGCACTTCACGCAATTCTTCACCCAGTTTGTTATCACCGGTTAACGTTTCACCAGTTTGTTATCATTGCTGAGTTGGACGGAGGGTGTCAAGCAAGGCGGAGCCAGACACATGGGTGAAAGCACTCGAGTGGCGCCTAAGTGCGGGAAAATGACGGCTACCACTTGATATTATTCAAAGCCAAGTGCGAGCTCTCTGAGATCCTGAATGGATTTAATGTGATAAACATCAAGAGTGAAATTAGTCTTCACGGCTCTATTAATGGGAATTGCTCTAAAAATGCTGTTTTTTTTTTAGATAGCCTTAACGAGTGTTCCTGTTTTTTCCTTTGCGACGTTTAAACCAGAAGCCTGATCATGCCTCCAACGTGGGAGGTGAAACATCGTGAAGGAGGAACACTCAACACGGCTATCCCAAAGGAACATCTATAGAGAGCAAGTCTATTGACACCTCTGAAAGCCAGGTTTCCTGGACAAGTCCTATATATTGGATCTGACAAAGGCATGATTCAACTGTCCAATAGCTCTATGGGTACTTTTTTGCCAGTATACAAATACAAGATTACAATAGGTTTTACCGTATCTGGCGATTATGCAGGTGTTAAGATCTTAACACCTGCATAATTAAGATCTTAACACCTGCATAATTGCCTGGCAATTATGCCTGGCAATTGCCTGGCAATTATGCCTGGCAATTGCCTGGCAATTATGCCTGGCAATTATGCAGGTGTTAAGATCTTAACACCTGCATAATCGCTAGATACGGTAAAACCTATTGTAATCTTGTGTCCAATAGCTCCTACAGTTACATTTACTGTAATTTATTTGCTATAATTCAGGTTAGAATGCCTTCATGCTCATACACGTATGAGACAGTATTTACCTCCATGAGTACCTTGTGCAAGTAGTGGAAAATCTAAATTTCCGTGGTGGGAGCCAGTATATCCAGAGGGTAACCTTTATTTACTTTTCACATTGTGGACAATGGGTTTAGTTGACCCTGGCAGATATGAATTTGAAAGCTTTGAATTGTGAGTTCATTGATCTAAGAACAGGGCAGCACGGTGACGCAGTGAGTAGCGCTGTCGCCTTACAGCAATAAGCACCTGGGTTCGATTCCTGGCTCGGGTGTCTTTCTGTGTGGAGTTTTCGTGCTTTCTCTCACCGTGCCCACGTGCGTGGGTTTTCGCCGGGTACTCCGGTTTCCACCAACCTTCTAAAGACACGCTGCCTGGGTTAATTGGCCTTCTGAATAAATTGCTCCAAAAAGTCTGCCGTGCCATGTACTGGCGTCACATCCTGGGTATTCCCCTGCCTTGTGTTCTCTGTCGGCCGGGATAGGCTCCGGCTCCCTGCGACCCTGGACAGTATTAAACGGGTATTGATAATGAAGTTGAAACCGACGTTATATAGACCGACATACGCTTACTGATGAGCTTATAGCAGGTTTGTAGTAAAGCTGTGTATTAAGGTTACTACTTTTCCACAGACCACACCCGGATGCATTTCTCAACCTAGACTTTTCACAACTCTGCCGTTGACAAAACTAAAAATAATTTTTAAAAAATCCACCGGATCTTGGTACAAATTAATTCCTACTTCTCAAACATCGTTGCCAATTCCTATAATGTCTGTACCACACCTGAACAGATGTTAACCCTACGGGGATATCAATGTATGCAGCACTGAAGACAAACGTGTTTGTGTAATCTCTCTAAATCAGCGGTGTAAATCAACACCACGAGGTTTCTGCGGCACAGCGCCCATAGCATACATCGTGTGCACAGCAATACAAGCAAACCCTTGAGGTGTAATGCATAAACTAAAAAAAATAAATAACTCGTTTTCACATGAATTGATTGAAGAAATCGTTAGTCATTGTAAATGCTGAAATAATGCAGCAATCCGGAACCCTGCCCTCCCTTCTGCAGTGAACGTTGTGTGTACCGCAGAGTACGCACATCGTTCACTTTGTACCGGAGAGTACGCAGTATTGATTGTAGGTTTCACATTAGAGCTTGCTAACCACTACGCCACACTCCCTAGGCGTCAAGCATTAACACCCACGACTCTCATTTTCTATGAACTGCAGAAGTCTTCATTGATGTCGTGTAGAAGTGTTTTTTTTCCATGCATACAGGCAGGAGTTTCTTATAGGACCATACAGGAGTGTTACGTACAGTACTGCAGTATTTGCAAGAGCAAAGCTTGTTTTAAAACACGGTCACGACATTACCTGCTAATGTAAAGGTAACACGTGACAGCCATATTGTCTGTATTCCGGGCATGCAATTTGAATTAGAACTGAGATATTCGATTTATATTACACAATTGCTTTCAAATAATAGGGTTACACGAAAATATGGGGAAAAAAAGTATGATCCATGTTGCCGTGTGTGCCGCTGGACGGGAGGTGACAGGTGGGGCTTGGTGACATCATCAGCGTAATCATCTGAGACGTGCCTTGTGTGACGTTTGGGGAGTTTCCTACCTTTAGCAGGAAGAGTGTTGGACGACCACCATTTAGAAAGATGCACAAGTAATCGACCACAACAGAAGTCAACACAAGTTTTTTATTCAATTGACATAATCGATTAATCATCCCAGCTCTAGATGTGACTGACAAGAATTGTCACGATTCAGGGTAAGGCTTATATCCAGGATTTGATTATTTTTATAATCTTGTCTGTACTGTCACATTTATTTTATGCTTTAATTCTGCAAGTCTAAAATTAATTAGCATATATTTTCCATTGCAATTAATTTTTATATAAATACATTTTAAATGCATGATTCTATGCATATATTGTCACATAAACATTTTATTTTAATCAAGGAATTTTTACCATTTTTTGGTTTAACAACTAAAAGTAATTACAAACAGCAACACACATACAACATACATACAAAAAAACCTTATTGTTATTGTTTTGCCATCCATGTCATTGTTGATGCTGACATGCCATTCTCTCCACAGCTCTGCGCAGCAATTTGTGACCCTTGGGTGAAAGGCGCTCTAGAAGTGCAATTATTATTATACAAAAGTTTAACATTTTACTAACAAAATATAAGTATATAAACAATAGTATGAAATTGGTATCACTCATTGTACTACAATCAGGTAAGAGTACTGCAGTAAGGTGTATTTTATCTTTTTCATAAAAACAAACAATTACAATGCATATATGTTTATAGAATATTTGTGTGAAACACCTGAAATTTGCTGTTTTACACTGCTTTGAAAGCAATGTTCAATTGCCTATTTTGCTTGTTTGCACCTTTGGTTATAATATAGCCATTACAATAAGGCAAAACATGACACACTATGCCAGTTACTTTAACCTATTACTTTATACATTTAGTTTTAATTTTAAAAAATCTCGTGTATAGTAGATGGCATTCGTAATTTGGATTTTAAGCCCATCATATGAGGTCAACACAGTTCGTGAGAACACAGAGCAATCATCCGCTTTCAGTGGTAGTCTTGGCTTCTGTTCACCCGAATGGGCGCACGTGCAGGGATTTTGACTTTCAGTTGAACTGATGACCTGCCCTTCTCTTCACTGTTTAGATTTGTAACTAACAAAAAAACCCCCAAAAACGTTATTGTTGTTGATTTGCCGTTCTTATGTCCTTGTTGTTGCTAACACACCGTTCTTTCCACAGCTCTGTGCAGTGCTTTGTGACCCTCGAGTGAAAAGCACTCTATAAGTGCAATTATTAATATTAGAAATTTGATAGGGCCCTCATAAAATGTTTACATACCCTGTATTTCAACCAAAATATAGTGAGCCATCCAAATATTACTCATATTTTGTTCATAGCATGGCATGGGGGTGGTATTGATCACCCCTACTTGTTTTAGTTGGTGTCAAGGCAAACTTCACCCACAAATGCAGTCATTTGGTTGGAGTCCCCACAGTGTCTTAGCTCAGTCATGTACCTGGTGAGAGAAGGGGTTAAAGGCGAATGATGGTGTGCGGTGACATTTGTGGCGATGGCTGCGATGCCCTCCTTTACTTGAGTGCTCTCATGCAGCTTAGCCTCATTCCCACTGAGTGGTTGGCAGCGCATTAACGTATGACTCCTCGCCCAGTTGCTTGATCTTGAAGACTAAGTCCAAGTCGGTTTGCAGCTGTCTGCAAAGAAACGCAAGCCAGTGGGTACGTGATGAGATTTGTCTACAGAGTTGAAAGTACTTCATTCGTGTTTTGTTTTACACTCTTATGTCATTTTGATGTTTGCCACGAGGTTTGCTCTCGCCGCAGAGTTTCGAGAGCTATACAAGTGAGAGCTATACAACAAGTAGATCGCTGCCTTGGAGAAACAATTTGTGTATCTGTGTGCACAACTCTCACCCAGTGACACTGCCCTTAGTAATAAGAAACCAATTTCATGAACTTTTGTAATACAGAACACGAATTGAGACGTTTAGCAATTAAAAGGCATACATTACTGTCTTATGGGATGGCTTTGTTTTATGCATTTAGTTTTAAACACACTACTAAGAGTATTTCTGTTAATGACGGGTCTTCACGAGCCTTTTTCAAATATGGAGTGAAACATTATACGTGTAATGATCTACTGATGGTGTCACTGATACTACTGAGAGCTCCTTCAGAACATCAGCAGAGTGGTTAGAATGAAGCAAGTACCACCTGTAGCAGCCTGTAATCCAGCATTCTATAGGGATTAGTGGATCACGTACATTTTATTACATGCTGTAAAACCGCATACCTGATCGGCAGTGAAATCAGCAACAGATAGGAGTGCAGTAGGGGTGGCTCTCGACTTAAAATAGTATTGTTATCCATACACGACGACGATGGGCTTACTCAAGGCAGACACACTTTGTTCAAAAATATTTGGACTCATTGCGGTGGTATTGGGTAAGAAGCATTACGATTACCAGTTGTAATTCAGCTCAGCGTGTCAACCAACGCTTGCAAATGGAAAATGTACTTTTCAACAAGCGGCGATGGACTGGCGTCCCATCGTCGGTATATCCTTGCCTTGCGCCCTGTGTCTGCCGGGATAGGCTCCGGCTTCACCGTGACCCTGTATAGGACTAAGCGGTTTCAGACAATGAGATGAGATGAGACTTTCCACTAGGTCATGGCCGCCAGTAGCAATGAGCAACAAATTACACTCGTCTGAGGGAGGCAACACTGTGGCTTGCGTTTGATGCGTTCTGTTCCAATGATGCCTGTTCCACTGCATGTAACTATCTGATGTTCTTGTGATGTGCTGTCACCATGAATCTCTCGCGCAAACTAGCTTGGTAACCGGATTAACGAGATCCTCCGTGCAACAAATAAAAATTAATTATTTTCTTCACCCAGGAAAGCCTCAGTGAATGCCAAGGCACTTTTTTTAGGAGGATATTCTTACCGTTCTTGGGCCGTCACGTTATCCAGGGCACGCTGCCTCTGCTTGAGCAGAAATTGCAGCTTGTAGATTTTCTGTTCGTACATCAAGTGCTTCTGTGTCGTGTCCCCCTCCTGCTGCTTAAGACACTGTGAGAGCTTTTCCATGCTTTCCAAGACCTGCTTATTCGAGTCCTGCAGGAAAAGAGACACGCCATTTTTTTGTAACGGCTCTCTTTTAGCGGCAACTTTTCAATGACTCGAGTGAGGTATGAGAATTGCCCATAAGAGCTACTCTTTATAGGACAGCCGCGTCAAACGTTCTTCCCGTCTCCTTCGTGCGATGTTAAAATATAAACGGAGCAGTCAAAATTTTAAATGTACAACTATTTCGGAATCACAAAAGCGTGTACTACAGCCATAAAACAACTTCTTTCAGTTAAGCAGTCAGAAACCCGATGATGCCTCCATTGTGGGAGGAAAAAACATCGCAAAGAAGAGAGGAAGAACACCCGACATAGCTATCCCGAAAGAGCAGCTTTAAAGATACATTCTCAATTGTCTATTACTTGTTTTCCTCCCTCCCATATACAAATTGTGTTACGGGTGTCACGTCATGCTGAAGACATAATCCCTTCAGGAATCTCGGTGTAAGCAGTGCTTTACCATGTATCACAGAACAGACCCCAGAAGATCACATCACCGAACTACTATCAAAACACTTCTAAAGTTGTGAAATCGCTGGGTGTTGAGTGGATGTCCTGATCTGAAGCAGGAACCTGAAAAACCAGCACTTGCTCAGTGCGCTAATTCATCATCGGCCCTTGAGTCGCCCGGCCTCATGTTCGAATTTGATTTTCATACTCGCCAGACACTGTGTTGCAGTCATAAACCTCTCACTGTTTGTGAAATTGTTTTGCCCAGGAATTCATTATTAATATCACTGAGTGGTGGGTGGTGGGAAAATATATTGGTGGGGCAGGAAGCCCGTTATGGGGTGGAGGAAGGGAGAAGAGGGAGGCAGGGGAAGAGGGAGAGTGGTGGAAAGAGGGGATGGAGGAGGCCGTTTGCAGTTTATAACCTTAATATAGAGCAGGTGAGTCTCGTAAAGTATTTTTCCCACACACATTGTTCACGAGTGGGAAACAGTACCATCAACCATTGAAGTGAAACCTCCACAAACCGAGGGAAAATAACCATTTAAGAACAAGTGATATATGTGTAAGGGCGGCGCGGTGGCCCAGTGGTTATATTTTTCCCACACACATTGTTCACGAGTGGGAAACAGTACCATCAACCCTT
>JAZEWT010000002.1:9065231-9086681 GCA_036362905.1 Mordacia mordax
AAAAGGCAGTCAGCGCAGGACAATGCAGTATCAATGCTTTATAGCTTAGGTGGAGCTGTTAACGCTTTGGGTACTTTTTTGCCAGTATACATATATAAGATTACAACAGGTTTTACCGTATCTGGCGATTATGCAGGTGTTAAGATCTTAACACAACAGGTTTACCGTATCTGGCGATTATGCAGGTGTTAAGATCTTAACACAACAGGTTTTACCGTATCTGGCGATTATGCGGGTGTTAAGATCTTAACACCCGCATAATCACGGTAAAACCTGTTGTAATCTTATATATTGCGCTACACTATTTGAGAAACAAAAATGGTAGAGGACTAAACTGTATTCCAAAACGAAGCTGCTAAACATACCTACCTGGAGAGCAGCAACGTTTAAAGGAGTGAATGGTTGGTCATGATTTCTCAATAAACACACGTATTTATAAATTACAACACTTATCATACCATCGTACTGTAGACTTAAAATGTCAATAACAGATGTGTTGAATGATGCCTGTTCATCACGGACATAATCGCACTCTTATTTATGCAATATAAGATGTTTGTTGAGAATTCAGCTTTTAACTGAGGAGTAAAAATAGCACACGGATGCCTTCTATTGCACGTGGTCACGGTGTACAATAGACACCACCACGGTACATTTATACTGACCACAGATTGTGAAAGGCAATGTAAACAAGGTAAGTATAGGTACAATCTGTACGACTGATATCTTGTTTACAGGCGAGTGCGTTCTGTGGCGTTTCAGAGCCATGGGTGAAAACGCCACACTGGCAAATAAGTCATTGCGTTACCTCTTCCTGTGTGAGAGGGCGGAATGTGGCCTGGTAGCGGCTAAGCTGTACGTTCAGCCGATACACCAACTGCTCATTGGAGATCCCCTCCTCCTGAGCCGAACCATTCCCCTCCTCGTCTACTAACAACACAGCCAGAGGTACATGGTTTGGCATGGAGCACACACAGGGGACTCGCCAAGTGAGTGGAGACACATGCTGTATGAAGCCCGCATGCCCATCGTAGTTCGAGGCTAAAAGGATTAATACCCATCATATGCACCCAGCGTGAATGGCCCACGTCACTCGCGGTGTAAGTAATCATAAGTGTCTATTGACGAGAGGTTTTCACGATGTATAAGACTTGCTGGAACGAGCTGCATCGTTAGCCTTATGAGGATGTCTTCAACGTGGCAGGCGAAATATCACAAATGAGGAACGCTCAACATGGCTATCCCAAAACACTAGCTCATATGAGCAATTCTCAATGAATAATGTGTATTTTATTCATAGAAGGCCTCACCGAATCTCGAGACTATTTTTCATGCGGATCCTATATTGGATGCTTGCACAATGCGCCTTCTATAAAATCACATGACACTGTTTCTTGGGTTAAATAAGCATTGGGCAGTGTTGCTTCCTGCTGGAGGTCACGAGAGGTAAACATTACACGTAACTATGAAGCCTGTTTGTCAATGGGACAACTGATGTTAACACCACACAAAATGAGACTTATTTTACTGACCCAAAAGTGCTCATGGGCTGAATCAACCTTCAAACGGGACTTATATTCACAAAGCTTAAGTGGGAACCAAGTACACTGGATCGATTATTAACCAGGCAACGTCTTCATCACAAAACAATTCTAAACATGTTTACAGCCTTTTACCGTGGGCCCCCTCAAGCTGTATCAGTAAAGCAGAGGGGACCTTGACTTGTTCAGATATCACCACTGATAATTGCATGGCCAAAAATCAGACTCATACCACCAAGTCCACAGTGTAGTGAACCGACCAGTGCGCCACCACTCCCCGTATAAAGAAGCATAACGTTCTGAATTTGTGTCGTTGCATATTTGCTGTCATTACAATGACCACCAAAAGAACATTACCCACACCTCTTGCTTGAAACTTTCTTCTTCCCTTCAGCTGTGCACGCAGGGCGTGTAGTTCCTCCTAAAAACAAAACACTCAATTGCTTCATAGGAAGAACAGCTCTATGGTGGAAAATATTGTTCATAGAAATGTTGCTGTCAGTTTACTGCTGATTGAAGACCTTCACTCGAGCGGGTGACATCACTGGCAGGGCTGATGACTAATGGAGGAGACTGATAAACGAATCGCAACTAAAGGAGGGAACAACCACCGCAGAGATGGAGGGAAGACGTGAGCCCAGCGCACAGCAGCGGGATGAATTGTGGCAGTTTGAGATCATGATAAGAGGTGGACGCAGCGGCGAGAACATGACTGATTCTGCATGGAGATAGGTTGAAAATAAATACTGTAAAGTGATATGTAATAAGCACATTGTTGATTAAGATTTCTTGTTATTTTTCACATCCATAGGGTACTTCAATGACGTGACGTGCAAACAACACACCGAGCAGGGAGGAATATGATCAACAAGATTATCAGTTTTGAGCCGTTATCCCAATGGATAAGTGACAAATACCACAAGTAATAAAAAACTCTTAAAATTGTATACATATTGTACTTGTTTAAATATGTAGCGTGCATTTAAAGAATTGAACCCATTTACAGAACTTTATCTTAGAAATCGTAAACAAAGCTGTAATTATATTCCAATTTGATGATGTAGGTTTTAACGGCTCGATGCATGATGATAGCTTCGAAAAGCTGCTCTCTCGGGACAGCCGCGTCGATCGCTCCCTCCCCTCTCCTATTCCAATTGTCAAGCTTACATCACTAATTGCACAATATTTACACATACCCATTAGGCTATAGCAATAATGTGATTTTCAGAAGGTTAGATATCAACTGCACACATCAGCTGCACCTCGTAGTGTTTAAGAATCTCTTCTTTTTGCTGCATGTCCCTGTCATACTCCAGCAGGAGAGGGGGCATGTGCTTTACATCTACCTGCAGACGACAACAGACGCTCCAGGTAAGGCAAGGAAACGAATAGCATCTTAAAATTTTACCCCAGGGCGGCGCGGTGGCCCAGTGGTTAGCGCTGACGCCTCACAGCAAGAAGGTCCCGGGTTCGAATCTCTCGGCTCGGGTGCCTTTCTGTGTGGAGTTTGCATGCTCTCCCCGTGTCCGCGTGGGTTTTCGCCGGGTACTCCGGTTTCCTCCCACAGTCCAAAAGCATGCTCCTGGATAGGTTGATTGGCTCGCAGACTAAAATTGTCCCGCAATGCCCGGCGATGGACCGGCGTCCCGTCGTCGGGTGTATTTCTGCCTTACGCCCTGTGTTTCCGGGATAGGCTCCGGCTCACCGTGACCCTATATAGGATTAAGCGGTTTCAGATAATGAGATGAGATGAGATGAATTTTACCCCAGTCATCCGAAGATAGACGGCAAGCGCCACATTCGTATTTACCGGACGGTGGTGAGATGTCATCTCCCTCTGCTGGTACGCAGGAGGCTGTGGGTTCGCGAAACACTGGCACCTGTGCAAGTGGACCTTGCCTGTTCTCCCTCTCTCTCCCTGGGGACGTGTGGAATTTCCCTGGGTCCTCCAGATTCCACCCCCTCCCCGCCCCTCCATATGTGGAAACGTGCTTTAAGATTATGTTGCTGCTACTAGAAATTCGCGTATGTGATGACAGATATAGGCCATTTCGATGAGCTGGTATGTGTGGCCAGGTCACCAGGGAATATGAGCTCATAGTTTAGTTTATTCGTGTTTTTGTTGAGGTGTCTTTTTGGCTGATATTTTGGGGACATGCTCCGATTTCTCCAGATATCAACCATGCAGTAAATCAACACGGGTTATTTAATTGTAAATATGATCCAAAACTATCTCAAGAACAAGCTATAAATAAGAAGTCATTACAACCTGATGTTGGGCTCCACTTTAAATCCCACGTCATGATCTCTGCATTATTCATGCACACGCAGGTGTGGAGGCTTGCTATTGAATTGTGCCTTTCGGGACAAATTAGTGTGTGCTTTCTTTTTAATGCTTTCCAGCATTTTGTGTAATAATAAATTACACTGTGCTACGAGTGAAGATTCTATGCCAAAATGCAAATATGTAAGAAATGTAAGAATTTAGAATTTATCTCATCCTATTCACGAAACAAGGTGACAGTGATTCCGAAAAGCAAAAATATGGATAAACTGACTTTTAACCTCCTATTCATAATCTCATCTCATTGTCAGAAAACCACTTAGCCCTGTACAGGGTCGCGATGAGCCAGAGCCTATCTCGGCAGACACAAGGCGCATATACCCACGATGGGACGCCGGTGCATCACCGGGAATTTAGTCTGCAAGCCAATTAACCTATGCAGCAGCACGTTTTTTGTACTGTGGGAGGAAACCGGAGTACCCGGCGAAAACCCACGCGGACACGGGGAAAACATGCAAACTCCACACAGAAAGGCACCGGAGCCGAGATTCGGAGTCGAGATTCGAACCCGGGTCCCTCCTTCTGTGAGACGACAGCGCTACCCACTGGGCCACAGCGCCGCCCTAGCTATCAGTGAAAAAGAAGCCAGATTTGCACGTGTTGACAAACTTATCGGTATACACTGTAATGTAATACAATAAAATAGTCTTTCTGCTGCAGAAAGATTATGGACAACATGACTTCCTGTGAAGAACTGCTCTTTCGAGAGGCATACCGAGCATTCCACGTCTTAATATGGCTATCTTAAAAGAACAGCTCTTCAGAGCCATTCTCATACATTGAGTTGTGAAAATATTATGTAGATATATGGATTCCATTTAGAATCCACTCACCGTGAAGCCACATTCTCACAAACGACTAATGACGTGATTGCAATGGCCCAGTGCATTACCAGCCATGGAGGAAGGGGCCCTTTGAAGCACAGTCCATTTGCTTTCTTCTTCTTCTGTGGGGTTAAAGGGAAGGAACAGACAGTGTTCGGGTGACTCACAGCAGTAGGCCTCAAGGAGTTAAAACCCATTCACAGGCCTCAGCAGGAGAACTTCAGTACAAATACCTGACTAGAAGAGTTGTTGAGAACAATGCTGAGCATGCATCCGCAGTGGCCTGTTATGGCTCGGCGATTTGATTTACACAGACAGGGTAGTCACAAAAATAATAATAATAATTGCACTTAAAGAGCGCTTTTCAGCCGAGGGTCACAAAGCGCCGCAACAGAGCTGTGGAGAGAAGGGCAAGTCAACAACAACGATATAAGAACGGAAAATCAGCAACAATAACTTTCTGGGGTTTTTTTTTCTTTACAAATCCGAGCTGCGGAGAGAACGGCATGCCAACAACAACATCAGAGTAGTTCCGTTGATGTCAAATAACCACTATAACTTAGAGAAGGACGTAAAATAAATTATAAAAAATAGGTTTCAACAAACGAAGGCGGTAAATGTCTAATTTTCATTACACCAACTAAATGGATTGTGGTCTCCGGTGATGTAAATTCCCACTCAGCCTCACTCCCAAACACATTTTTTGCTGACATTATGTCCTAGAATTTGTCGCTACTGTTTGACTCTCAGCTCAACTGTTCTGATGTTGTTGTTGTTGACATGGCGTTCTCGCCACAGCTCGGATTTGCAAAAAACAAAAAACGTTATTGTTGCTGATTTGCCGTTCTCTCCACAGCTCTGTGCAGCGCTTTGTGACCCTCGGGTGAAAAGCGCTCTATAAATTCTATTGTTATTACAAGAGGACAACTTGTGAAACTTCCTCTATAGGCTATAAACATATTCCCCAATCTCAGTGGAGCAAGTTTTGCAACCCTATGCTTCCTCTTTTCCTCCCCACAAATTCCCTTTTAGAGTCGTACGTGTCTCTGAACATCTTCTCTCTGGTAACACTCGCCACATGGCAAGGACTTCATAGACTGGGCTGGCTAGTAGTTGCTCATGCTCTACTTGATTCGGATGTTGTACGGGGTGATCGTAAACACATGATCTAGTTTGAATTGCCTATATTTATTAAAGTATTTCACATACAGCACCGGTTGTGATATCACAAGACACAACATCAGTGACCCACAAAAGATTTTATTCACGTGAAAATATGCTCAATAAGTGACCTCTGGGCATTCAATGCCATGTGTAGATGTCTACCGATATATCCACAAGTGTAACGAGTGTCTCTTCAGCGATGCTCTCCACGGCAGCTATGATGATCGCTGCCTTGTTCAAATTTAAACCGTTTGTGAATTATTTTGTAAACACCGGTAATAAACTGCCAAGTTGTACATGTTCTGTGACACAAAGTTTAATGCTGTAAGTGAAATCTATATATAATATGGCTAAGCACCGTAATTTCCTGGCCTCTTTCACTGGTTGACACCCCTTGTGACATCCCTGGCGGCCAACTGGATGACGGTAGTGCTGTTCTAGATGGCTGCAGGCTGCCCTAAAGGTCAGCATTGCAATAAATAGAGGCAATTCAAGCGACAGCATCTCTCTTGATGATCCTGTATTTGTTGCAACAAGTCAAACATGTATCGAAAAATATCAATAATAGTTCATCCTTTGGACCTCTGCTGGCTTCCTACAAAAATACGCTGGACAGGAGCTAGCAGCGGTGGCCAGAGGGTAAATAGTGTTATGGCTGAAAAGCCCACGGGATGGAGGGGCAGATGGTTACGGGAGAGGGGGGGCATGGAGGGATAGTGCGGGTTGTTTGTATTGTGTTGAACAGAGCAACTGGCAGGCAGAGACGCGCCGGTGAACAGCAGTAAAGGGTCAGCATTGCTGGATGTTGGTATAACATTATTTGTTACACCAACAGCACATGTTGTACTAACGTCTTTAAATGTTAAATAGCTAATTATCTATAAAAAGATGCTATCACATAATCCATCATTATTAACCATAGAAACGGTTTGCATGTTTTACTACAAGTGTGTGGTTATTATAAAGGTGATGCCTGATAACATAATAATAATATTGGCACTTCCACAGCGCTTCTCACACGAGTCACAAATCGCTGCATAGAGCTGCGGAGAGAACGGCATGTCTACAACATCAGAGTAGGTCAATTCAAGAAAAAACACGCGTCTGCTTGGTATTTAAACATCCCAACACCTCTTTTTCATCATCTGCATCCTGACAAACAGGGTTCCCATAGTAAAAAAAAAACTGATATAACCAAATATTTGGAACCCGTCGCAATTCTTAATTCTGCTCTGGCCCATGACTTCACTGCAAGGCCCGCAGCGAGACCAGCGGAGCTCACGAGGGGGCGCCGCGTGTCTGCGCTCCTGTGTTCAGGTGCCGCACGATCGCTCCACAACGCACGGGGTAGGGGTCAGCCCGGTCGCAAGTGGTTACCGAGACGCGCATATCGCGTTACAGCAGTGAAACAGACGCCTTTCTGAAATTGTACAGATTTCAGGTTACATTTTGCTGGGTAAGTTATATTGGGTGAGCAATGCAGGCTATTTTTAAAAGTTCACGGTGACGGTGTTTATGTGGTGCCAAGCCTCACGCCGTGACAGGCTAGGTGCGTACGAGGGGTCACCCGGGGTGACGATGGGTCAGGTGAGGGCGACAGAGTGTTCGTGCGTTTTATTGTCTCTCCCGAGGTGGTAAACATCACGTCGTCTGAAAGCGGGGAGTAACATAGAGGGGCCTTGGAAATATTGGATAAGGATGTGGTGTGCTCTGATGCGACGAGGTGAAATCTAGAGAGATATCAATGCTGATGTGTGGAAACGCAAGAGAGAGTCCGGTATGGGAGATTGGCAGGGACCCACGTCAGAGAATGTAGTCAGGACGAGTTGTTAGCACGCGAAGCGTGGGGAGGGTAGGGTGCTGAGTTGCACTGTCATTGTGGTGTTACTGTGGTTAGCGTTTAATAAAGAGCATGAAAAGCAGAAGTCTCCTGTCTCCTCACTGGAGTGGCCTCGGTGATGTGTGGTGGAGTGGTGCGAGAGAGATGCGGGCTCCACCACGTGTTCTCCCACACACCGTCGGAACAAGAGAGCATGGCCAAGGGCAGGCGAGAGTGTTGGAGAGAGAGCAGCCGAGAGAGCTGGAGAGAGAGCAGCCCGGGCTATGCACTACAATTACAATGAACGTGATGGCGACTTTCCAGGATTCTCATAGAAAAATGTAATTATCTTTTCAGCAATGATTTCTCTATGTTTCAGGTGAATAAACATCATTACCAAATAAAGGAAACTGGGCAAATCTAAAGACCAACATTCCACAACGTGGGGAGCAACACAATGTAACTGTCATTATTGCCCTTCAACTGGCCAAAATCGCTACATTCGAGAAACGGTAGCCGAGATGTTCACACAAAAAAAATAATCATTACTTGCTCTGGTAGTAAGTGTGTCAATGTACAGGGGTCACCTCTTCTTTAGTCAGAGGACGGAAGTTGGCCTGGTAGCGACTGAGCAGCACGTTCAGCCTGTACACCATCGCCTTCAGTGTGGCCATGTCTTCTGGCACAGGACTGTTGAGTTCGTCTGCTGGAGATGGCATAAAACAGGTACACGGCAAGCCTTGGGGAAAACTAACCTAGAGAGGATTGTCAGGTTTCATGACTCGCGTTTCCTCCATATCTTTAAAATCATCTCATCTCATCTCATTGTCTGAAACCGCTTAGTCCTATACAGGGTCACGGTGAAGCCGGAGCCTATCCCGGCAGACACAGGGCGCAAGGCAAGGATATACCGACGATGGGACGCCAGTCCATCGCCGGGCACTGCGGGGCAATTTAGCCTGCGAGCCAATCAACCTATGTAGCAGCATGTTTTTTGGACTGTGGGAGGAAACCGGAGTGCCCGGCGAAAACCCACGCGGACACGGGGAGAGCATGCAAACTCCACACAGAAAGGCACCCGAGCCGAGAGATTCGATCCCGGGACCTTCTTGCTGTGAGGCGACAGCGCTAACCACTGGGCCACCGCGCCGCCCTCTTTAAAATCATGAGGTCAAGAAAGTATTGGCTCAATGTGAACTAAATAATTGTCAGCAAAGCAGTTCTAAGAGTGGCAAGTGGTCCACATGGATTAACAGCGGTCAGTGTTAGATTACAGATCATAAGCACGAGGGTAGCGGTGTGGAATGAGCTGCAGCGTTGCAAAGCACATAGATGGGCGATGAGGCAAACTGCTTGTGCTGCCGGGTCGACAACACCACTCAATGTCGTCAGTCAGGAGTTCAAGAGAGGCGAGTAACACGAGCGGCTCGACACAGCCATGAAACAGAGACTTCACAGCATTCGCGACTGCAGAAGCATTGCTATGACAAGCCAAAATGCATGTGCTCTAAAGCAGAGATCAAGCTGAAGCACGAGTGTAACCTGGAGGAAAACAACGACCTTGTTGGAGCCGCGACTACAGACCAACATACACGTGCCTCGTGGATTAGTGTGGACATGTCATGGTGTGGCTAATGTTTCTTTGCTAAGACTGTACAACCCCTATACAGATGACGATATTTTGCTCATTTCTCAAGGATGCGGCTGTAAAATAATGAATTATGCAACGGTTTATTGACCAAAGCCGATTCGTATCCTTAGACAATAAGCATCCAACCCTATATTTGCAAATGATTTATCTGGTGGTGAAGTCATACTTGTGCCTCACAAAAAGAAGGTCCTGCCCATAGCACCTTTCTGTGAAGAGTTAGTATGTTCTCCCCAGTTCTCTCTGAGCTTCCCCTGTGTTCTCCGATTTCTTCCCACAACTAAAAAACACTCATTATTAATTGACCCACACAATCATAATATATAGGACGTAGTGTCTAGCAAGTTGATGCCAGTTGACCATGAGGCTGCATCTTCCCAACCTTTGTTTCCTGTGACGCCTTGGGACCTCTGGGTGAAATGCGCTATGTAATGTGATATATTATAATTATCTACATCCACCACTCTGAACTGGTGGGTCGTAAACCCATCAGTGGACCGCGAGCGCCTCCTAGTGGTTCCTGAAGACCATACCCAAGTGGGCCAACTGGGCCTTGGGGTGTAAAAGTTTGAGAACGCCTGGTCTATATCATTAAAATCCTATAAGTGTGTGACAACATAGATTGTAATGATGTAGGTTTTCACGGCTCGATGCATGATGATTGCTTCGAAAAGCTGCTCTCTCGGGACAGCCGCGTCGATGGCTCTCTCTCCTCTCCTCGCGACGTTTCGCCTCACACGTTGGAGGCATCCTCAGGCGAAGTGTTCGTGCGCGGCTTCTATTGTCTCCTTATATGTGTGGGCGTGATGCGTGTGTTCTTTGTTGTGTGAGTCCGCTTCTAAGTCACTTTGACACTAATTTCCATATCCTATTCCCACCCCCGGAGCTGTGATTTCCCCCTCCCTGCTTTGTCTGTGGCTAGTCCCCTAATTACCATCTCATGAAAAGATGCCCCTCCTACAATTAGACGATCCCTCTCTGATGTCCTGCTGTCCTGACTTCAATAACTGGCCTCCAGGATTGGCTAAGTTTTATACGCATTTCTTGTTTTCGGTTCATGATGTTTTTAGTCTTCTGAATCTCAATTGCTTCACGAATTAATCTTGGACCTTTATGGCGGATGGCTTACGTGATGCACCACAAGAGCGACATTAAATAGGTGACCATGAATGTAATTAAAACCCTTAATGGTGACCGTGGAGCGGCAATATCTTTGTATCCCTGCAGACAAGTAATACAGCTGGCTGCAGTGATCTGTGGGTCAAATATCTGCCACCCCTGTTCTAGCAAACTGAAGCAGAGGTATAGTTCACCAGGTTTAAAAACTGTAAGAACCATCGTAAAAGAGTTAGGTACACTTTGTATAATGGTGTGACAAAATATAACACTCCTATTGCGAACAGTTAAACATATAGTAATATCTACTCACAATATATATCATGGAGCGAGTATTTGTAAGTAAGCATTGAGGGTACTGGATTCATTATATCCCTTCATGAGTGCAAATTTTATCTGTAACAATATCAAGGCTTTATGTCTTGTTTTACCTTTACTTCCTGCTTAATAATAATAGCGATGTCGGTTTTCACGGCTCGATGCATGATGATTGCTTCGAAAAGCTGCTGTCTCGGGACAGCCGCGTCGATCGCTTCCTCTCCCTCCATCGCGACGATGGAGGCATCCCCAGGCGCTTGGGATGCCTCTATCGTCTCATCTCATCTCATTATCTGAAACCGCTTAATCCTATATAGGGTCACGGTGAAGCCGGAGCCTATCCCGGAAACACAGGGCGTAAGGCAGGAATACACCCGACGACGGGACGCCGGTCCATCGCCGGGCATTGCGGGACAATTTTAGTCTGCGAGCCAATAAACCTATCCAGGAGCATGCTTTTGGACTGTGGGAGGAAACCGGAGTACCCGGCGAAAACCCACGCGGACACGGGGAGAGCATGCAAACTCCACACAGAAAGGCACCGAGCCGAGAGACTCGAACCCGGGACCTTCTTGCTGTGAGGCGTCAGCGCTAACCACTGGGCCACCGCGCCGCCCAGTCTAATACACTAAATCAGGGATTCGCTAACATCAGTTCTCACAACCCTCATGGGGTCCCTCTCCCACATTAACACTCTTCTACATTGATATAAAAATGTAGCAGTAACGCACGGCATTACTGCGTCATTGATTGGTAAACAGAAACAACTGCACCATGACGGAGCGGAAAGTTGGGGTTTGTGAAGAGCAATATTTACGTGTTACTACCCCACAACACTTACTGTGCAGGCAGCCGCATGCCCCATTATTCGACCAAAACCTGTAAAACCAATTGCATCGGCAACATGACAAGCAAGTCAAATAAACCCCATGAACCACATGGCACATGTGAGGCCTCGCTCACTTAGGATTTGGCAGAGAGCCATACATGTCCACGTGCAGATTTTGAGATGGAAAGTCTCATCTCATCTCATTATCTGAAACCGCTTAATCCTATATAGGGTCACGGTGAGCCGGAGCCTATCCCGGAAACACAGGGCGTAAGGCAGGAATACACCCGACGACGGGACGCCAGTCCATCGCTGGGCATTACGGGACAATTTTAGTCTGCGAGCCAATCAACCTATCCAGGAGCATGCTTTTGGACTGTGGGAGGAAACCGGAGTGCCCGGCGAAAACCCGGCGAAAACCTGGCGAAAACCTGGCGAAAACCCACGCGGGCACGGGGAGAGCATGCAAACTCACACAGAAAGGCACCCGAGCCGAGAGATTCGAACCCGGGACCTTCTTGCTGTGAGGCGTCAGCGCTAACCACTGCGCCACTGCGCCACCGCGCCGCCCGAGATGGAAAGTCTATGCCACAAACACATACCCGTGTAATTTGATTAAGTCATGTGAACGGTGCCCACAGTGCGAGCTGCAGTGGCTGCTCTTACCTGGATCTTGCTCATGGCTGTCATGGGCTGACTCCCTCATGTTCACCGTTACCTGGAGATCATTAAAAATATCTCAAGATTACTCACGAGACAGATTACTCGCACCCCCTCCCCCATGCAACGCTTTGTGACCCTCGGGTGAAAAGCGCTCTGGAAGTACAATTAGAATTGTTATCATAACCTTATTATGGTGGAGGGATTTGCATGTTTGTTTCAATGAACCCCAGAGTAATGTTGCCTGGGGTCCAGCACTACGGCTGGGGTCTCCTTTAGTGAACAGGTCTGTGTGGAGTTTTAAGACAAGTATCCATCCGAAGGCCCTCTGGGTATAGGAGGTCGGTATCAGGAAGAGGATCTGGCCATAAAATCCCTGCTCCAAGACCCCCACCGGCCAACCTGGTCAACCTGGACAGCGGCTGTTTAAACCGGCAACAACAGCTCACAGCTCGCACAGCTTTCAACACCACGTTATCGTTTACAGTGTTTACTGAATAAATTCAATTCCATAACCTCATGTTTGTGCGTTTTATCTGGGTACACTTAATCCCTCACAAGCAAATCAACATTTCAGATATAATTATTATAAACCAAAGATGCTCTAAGGGGTGGATAATGTATTGTAATAAAATGTATTTGAAATCGAGCATAATATTGGATGTTTTGCATAATATAGATCATGTTTACGTAAATGACATTTATGATTATGAATTCAAATACCTGTATCAGCGATAGGCATATGTAATTATACGCAGCACTATCAGCCCATTGTTAGGTGAAGGCTTCCCCATGCCATATTGATCAGTGAATTGTTTGACGATAATTTACCACGCTCGTCAAGCAGGTTAACGGGGTGGAGGGAGCACAGGACCAGATTAACTATCACAGTCCACAACTGTTAGCCATGACCAGAACTAAAACTCAGCTAACCGGGTTTTGAGCACAGTGCCCTAACCACTGTGCAACTGCTCCAACTCAAGTTGGGAATAGACACGACAAAGGTCGGTTAAGCGACGAGATATATTTTTTCATGATTACGTCCGGCTAAGATCGCAATGGCTGGATTAACCAGTGCGGTGTGCGCAGCGCTGCGTCGCCACGGCAAGTTGTCGAACGTTAAAATGCGCCAGAATTTCACACCTCGGGATTCCTTGCAGCCTGCCGTTCTGTAACAGAAACAGAAATATTTGTTCACAAAGAAATGACTGTAGATGTACTATGATAGTAATTTTGCTTTGAAATCGATGATGCGTTAAAATTCAAAGTATGTCCGTTATGCTACGAGCATTTTTGTTGATCGTACTGTCAGTGACATAATTTCTACATTACCATTGTAAGAGCCAATGTCAAGAGGATGCCTATTGTTGGCTTCCTATAACGTGGTACACATTGTGTCTATCTTTTAAAAATTGTGGGCTATGCTGATGCCTGACAGAGATTTTAATTTGCAGTTGTTAGGTCGCAAGTGACACACGATA
The DNA here is from genome assembly GCA_036362905.1 of Mordacia mordax. Lineage (NCBI taxonomy): Eukaryota > Metazoa > Chordata > Hyperoartia > Petromyzontiformes > Petromyzontidae > Mordacia > Mordacia mordax. The sequence goes on from JAZEWT010000002.1 coordinate 9,078,976, forward strand.
ATTGGTCACCTCACAAAGCTAAAACTCTTACGGAAGCTCATATAAATGTGCCACCAACATAACAGGAGCAACACAAAGAACGTGTTTGTGTGCAACTTTACTCTTTTTGGGTTTCTGTGCCTGCTGACTCTTTGAATGCTCTTCACTTGAAATGGCTTGAGTCACACCTGCCACATGTGCCTGCAAGTAGCAACAATAAATGAAGATATCAAACTGATTCACAAAATACTTACGCAAGCACAGTAAAGCCACTATTGTAGTTTCACTTTAGCATGGAGAGTAAAACTTTTAAAAATACTAAATACATGCACAGTATTTCTAACAGCTCACACAGTTGAGCTTTTGGAAAATAGGAGTTGGACCAATGTTGTTGAAATTATGCATTCTCAGAAGGATATGGGGCTGGTGAAATGAGTAAATATTGCAGAAATAGATATGTGGCGATGCGAGGCTCCAATTATTTACTTATGTATTGGTGTTATTTTTCTTTAACAAGGCTTTCTCTGACCTAGTAGTGGAATTCTCAATGCAATGTGCCGATCATTGCTACGTACACGCTTGTTCTTGTTCGGCCGGGCATACATCTCCGACAAATCCTGGCCGATGACCTTGTTCTCTCCCGGGTTGCTGTGTGAGTCATCGTCTGGAGACATCATCTCTGCGCGAGGCTCCACTGCTGCCACAGCACAGACAGATTCACACGAGGCAATGACGCCTGATGTTTACCACGCATCTGCAGTTTCCCTTCATGCAAGATCTTGAACAAAAGTCGTCAAACTCTCGGCACAAGCATAATTCTAATTTATTCGATCGAGATACCTTGTACTGGCATATCATCAGTTATGTGCTTATCATCTGTTCTTGCAGCAATAATGTAAATTAGTGGTGAATTTCACTGACCATGTGACCAAATAACATCAGGTCATGTTCTAATTGGCGAATTGTAAACTTTATGCAAGTTATGCAGGTGTTAAAATCTTAACACCTGCATAATCGCCAGATACGGTAAAACCTGTTGTAATCTTATATATGTCTCATCTCATCTCATTATCTGAAACCGCTTAATCCTATATAGGGTCACAGTGAGCCGGAGCCTATCCCGGAAACACAGGGCGTAAGGCAGGAATACACCCGACGACGGGACGCCAGTCCATCGCCGGGCATTGCGGGACAATTTTTGTCTGCGAGCCAATCAACCTATCCAGGAGCATGCTTTTGGACTGTGGGAGGAAACCGGAGTACCCGGCGAAAACCCACGCGGACACGGAGAGAGCATGCAAACTCCACACAGAAAGGCACCCGAGCCGAGAGATTCGAACCCGGGACCTTCTTGCTGTGAGGCGTCAGCGCTAACCACTGGGCCACCGCGCCGCCCTCTTATATATGTATACTGGCAAAAAGTGCCCATAGCGTTCATGCAAGTTGTTGCATGAGTCACAATGTGACTTAAGTGCGATCTCGTGCTGTTTTCTTACCACTGTGGATCATTACAATTTTAAGTGACTGCGCTGATGTACCTTGACTTTCAGACGCCTCCTCCTCCTCCTCCGCATCAGAATGCGAAGCTTCAGTTCCACTCAGATATCTTTGGAAAATATAGAACGAGCAGACATATGGTGTCACAGACATGGGGATACTAATTTAAAACATTATGGAATCAGTATAGTGGACATTTTTAGTTACCTCTTTGTGGGGGAAAGAAACCCATGACAATATGTAACATTTGCATTGAATGTAGTTGAAAATGTTTGTGAATAATACAACTGTAAGTGCTTTAGTCAAATATCTGTGGCAAGGAAAGCGTGGTTTATAAAATATAACACAACAGGAAGCTGGCTCTTCGGTGTGTTTTTGGGATGTGCCACGTGTCGTTCAACATGAGGTCAGATGTTTTGCTCCCTGTACCAGGAACTAATTCAGGAACGTGAACTGTAAGCTCCATGAACTGAATCTCACGTTCAGCTTTCAAGAACTATTCAGTGCCTAACGCACCTCTCAGCACATGAGTGACAGATGGACACCATTCCGCGCAACAAGTGGTAGACTCCTGAATCAGGAGGGCAACAGACTTACTCGCCAGTTGAGCCATATGGCTCTATGATGCTTTCCACATCCGAGAAGGACCAGGAGCGAGGCCGCGGACTCTGCAGGTTCGCCAGGGGCATGCCCACCACACGCCCCGTCATTGATGACACAAAAACGGCCGCTGCCAGGGCAGAGCTGGTGTACACACACGGTCACGCACGTTAAAAGCTGCCACCTTCTCTCTGGGCAGTGGTGGCTGTTACCCGGCACTGTGGATGTGAGCCTTGGTTGATAACCACACAAAAAAGCCCTTTCCACATTGTGAAAAACATTCCCGTGGGTATCGAGGAGATGCTCTGCACCAGCTCGCCAGAAGGCAATGCCGCTAGTGAATTCATTGTTATCGGCTTCCCTCTGTACATGGATAAAACGTTGCCCCCTCAGGTACACGGATTTTGTACGGGTCCTCCAATTTCTTCCCACTTGTAACAACACATTATTTTGGCTGCAAAACATTGTACAATAAACTCCCAATGCTCACGTGAGGGATACATATCATCCGCGTCTATTTGAGTCAGCCATCTGCATTATATTTCCACCGCCAGTAGACTTCTCAATGGCTGTAGCTACAACTATCAGGCCACGACAGTCCTGTTTCTATGTTGACTCCATTCTACCGTCGACCCAGAAAATATTGTGGGAGAAATAAAACCCTGGTGCACACCATGCTTTCCTGTATTCATCCCCATTAAGAGTCTTAAAATATCAACAGGTATAGCCCTGCCCGCGCGCCCAAGATGCTGGTCGTGTTGTACCGGGGTTTGCGGCGAAGGATGTTCTCTGGGACACGAGGGGATGGCGAGATGGGTACAGCTGCAAGAGGAGCCAGTGTGAGGGCCGGGCTGAGCCCAGCGGAGATGTGTTTCTGGAAGTAACAGAAGGAATCGTCGTTAGAAGCCGTAATCAACCCACTGCTAGATGAAGGCTTAACCAAGCTGTCACCAATACATCTGTCGGGAAAAAAATAAGAACAGAAAGAGTACAACGGCTGTGTTTAACCCATCATGTCAGTGAACTGCCTATGGCCAATTGACCCAGAATAGTCCCGATTTCGACAATCCTCGTGTTTGAGCTGGGACAGTGCTTGGATTGGTGACCGTCATGCAGAGGTGACCTAGGCTGCTGCAGGACTACATTGTCAGCATTCAGCATTGTGCAATGCCCCATGATGTGAAGGCCAAAATAACACTCATAACATGCACGGTGTGGAGAGACCGTCATGCCGTGGCTGATTGATACCGACGTCTGTACTTGTGCACGTGTAGATGACTGTGCCCCGGTTGCACATCGGTGAACATTCACATAAGTGAGCAAGTAAGTTTATGTTTGTCAGCGCAAAGGGTACAAGGTTCAAATTCTTTACAAGCGCAAATTTCATCTGCACAACGACAACAAGGCCTTTATGTCTTACTAGCTGTACTGTGCTAGTGTATACATGGTTGGGAGAGGGCAGGACTGGTTACTAAGGCAGGCGCTGGAAGGACGCCCAGAGGCAGGTGACCAGGGAGACGCATTAAACACATGGAATGGTGAGATCATGCACGAGTAGATGTTGGAGAAAGGGACAAGCTCGACACTCATTAGAAAACAAATCAGCCATTCTCAACCTATGGGACGCGAGCGCCACCTCGTGGTCCGTGGAACCCTGGGTTTTCAACGTTTTCTACGTCAAGGCTCACTTGACCACTTGGCCACGGTTTCCATGGACCAAGAGGTGACATTCGCAGCCCACTGATGGGTCAAAACCCACCGGTTAAGTGTGGCTGCACGAGACAGTCTAAACGCAGCTCATGGTGGGAGGCGCGACACGCATGGCTGGCTGCCTTCCCCTCGCCGCTCTGTGGTTTCCTCATACCTATATAATGATGTAAGTCGCCCTGTGTAAGAGCGTCTGCTAAATAACAATTAATAATAATAATAATTGCATTTCTAGAGCGCTATTCACCCGAGGGTCACAAAGCGCTACACAGAGCTGCGGAGAGAATGATACGTCAACAACAATTACATAAACAATGACATTACAATCAGCAACAATACATTTTTTTGGGTTTTTTTTTTTAAATATACACTTCGTTGAAAGACCATGTAAAATATGATCCGACTTTCAGCTATAATTTAAAATGCTAAATTATCAGTGTTAATAATACCTATAGTGGGAAATAGTTTAATGTAACATTTATCGTAAAATTATAATGATAATTGCAAATTTAGTGAGCTTATCAATCGAGGGTCACAATGCGCTGCACAGAGCTGCGGAGAGAATGGCACATCAAGTAAAAAAGATATGAATGGCAAATCAGCAATAACGTTTTGTCTCATCTCATCTCATTATCTGAAACCGCTTAATCCTATATAGGGTCACGGTGAGCCGGAGCCTATCCCGAAAACACAGGGCGTAAGGCAGGAATACACCCGACGACGGGACGCCAGTCCATCGCCGGGCATTGCGGGACAATTTTAGTCTGCGAGCCAATCAACCTATGCAGGAGCATGCTTTTTGGACTGTGGGAGGAAACCGGAGTGCCCGGTGATGGACTGGCGTCCCATCGTGGGTATGTCCCTGCCTTGCGTCCTGTGTCTACCGGGATAGGTTCCGGCTCACCGCGACCCTGTACAAGACTAAGCGGTTTCTGACAATGAGATGAGATGAGAGAAAAAAATAATAAATGCGATTCCTGTTATTTTCACTTTTACAACTTTGTTCATCGTTTTCCAACAACCTCGACGACTGAGAACAGCGCGAGTCCACTGAAATGACGACTGAGGTCGTAGCGAGGGTGAGGGCTTGTGTCACATTCACAGTGACGGGCTGTCAGTACAGTCCACTGTGACAGCTGACATCGACCGCCCCTCCCCCCCGGGTCGATGTCACTGTGGACTGCATTGACAACCACATCGACCCCCCGACAGGGTCGAAGTGGTTTCATCGCGCGAGTGAGAGCGCCTCGACTGCAGAGAAAAACCGTCGCCGTTGTTGTAAATTCCACGTTTCGGTAACGAGGGCCGGTCGAGCGCGGGTCTTGGCAACCACCGAGTGACCCCCGAGCCGGAGCCGAGCGGCTCCGTGCGCGCCGCGACGCACGCGGTCGAGGGGCGCGCTGCCCGGCTCAACGTCGGCCCCGAGACCGCGCGACTACTCACGAACTGCCACGAGCTTCTCTTGCCGGGAAACATTGCCGGCAGCGAGGACGGGCGCCGGCGCCGCCGCCGTCGACCGAGGAGGGGGTGGGGGGGGAGAGAGTCGATGGAGGTCGCCGGCACCAATGAAGGAAAGCGGTCTCCGCGGCGACCGGCACCCCGGCGGAACCCCCCCTGGCGACGCTGCCGACGACCAATAGGAAAGGCGCCGCGATGCGCGTCCGACACGGAGTCACACCGGGGTCTCGGAGAAACGAACCGCGTGTGCGGCACCGAGTTTTATTAAATCTCGTCGTCTCGTCTCATCGTCAGAAACCGCTTAGTCCTCTGCACAGGGTCGCCGTGAGCCGGAGCCTATCCCGGCAGACACAGGGCGCAAGGCAGGGACACACCCACGATGGGACGCCAGTCCATCACCGGGCATTGCGGCCAATTTAGTCTGCGAGCCAATTAACCTATGCAGCAGCATGGGTTTTTTTGGGGGGGACTGTGGGAGGAAACCGGAGTACCCGACGAAAACCGTTTAATAATAATAATTTATATTTATATAGCGGGCGGCGCGGTGGCCCAGTGGTTAGCGCTGACGCCTCACAGCAAGAAGGTCCCGGGTTCGAGTCTCTCGGCTCCGGTGCCTTTCTGTGTGGAGTTTGCATGCTCTCTCCGTGTCCGCGTGGGTTTTCGCCGGGTACTCCGGTTTCCTCCCACAGTCCAAAAGCATGCTCCTGGATAGGTTGATTGGCTCGCAGACTAAAATTGTCCCGCAATGCCCGGCGAGGGACTGGCGTCCCGTCGTCGGGTGTATTCCTGCCTTATGCCCTGTGTTTCCGGGATAGGCTCCGGCTCACCGTGACCCTATATAGGATTAAGCGGTTTCAGATAAGGAGGAGAGGAGGAGGAGATAATGAGATGAGATGAGGAGATATTTATATAGCGCATTTTACCCGCAGCAATCGGTAAGTGGGCCGAACGTGCGATAGACATTACACGTAGTCATACGTTATTTAATATTTTAACATGTTAATAATAATAATTGCACTTCTTTAGCGCTTTTCACCCGAGGGTCACTATGCGCTGCACAAAGCTGTGGAGAGAACGGCATGTCAGCAACAGCAACGACATATGAACGTCAAGTCAACAACAATAAAATTGTAAGAGATTTTGGAGGAACATTTAAGATAGATGTCCTTTTCTGATTTATACCTATTATTTGACTTTTAATGAATCTACTCTGATGTTGTTGTTGTTGACGTGCCGTTCTCTCCACAGCTCTGCGCAGCGCTCTGTGACCCTCGGGTGAAAAGCGTTCTACAAGTTCAATTATTGTTATTTATTATTATAGATAGATGCTTATTATTATAGCAGAAAGTACCTAGTGAGCTTGCAACGTTCGATGCAGGATTCTTGCGACACTCCGGAAATAACCAACGCATACAATCAAAGTGCAGATAAGCTTGTGGCAACAATCTCTGAAAACATCTGCAACTCTAACCTTGAACTTAAAAGTAATTAGTGACACTTGAGACTGCACAAATAAGCAAACTCATAACACCAACTTGTAGAAAGACGAAACCCCAACTGAAATCATGAAATACACAGGAGCACTCAAAAGTGCACCGCACAATAAGTTAAGAATAAAGAAAGAAATGACGGTGGCGCAGTGCGTAGCGCTGCCGCCTCACAGCAAGAGGGGTTCGAGTCTCCGCCTCGAGTGCCTTTCTGTGTGGAGTTTGCGTGTCCTTCCCGTGCCCGCGTGGGTTTTCCCCTGGTACCCCGGTTTCCTCCCACCGTCCAAAAGACACGCTGCTGCCTATGTTAATTGGCCTGCTGAGGAAAAAGTGTGCCCTGCGATGTACTGGGGTCTTGCGGGGGTATTCCCCCGCCTTGCGTCCTCCGTTGGCCGGGATAGGCTCCGGCCCCCCGCGCGACCCTGTACAGTATTTAGCGGTTTTGATAATGAATGAATAGACAAAAAAGTGAAACAACGCAACATTTCCATGGGGATTTTATTCTTGTAGCACAACAATAGGAAGGAGAATTCGTAATCCTTCAAAAAGACAAACGGTTTTATGCAAACACACGTGGCCCGCATATTTACACTAAGTGGGATCTAAGGTGAAGTTGGTAGTGACTGTAACTCGAAGCTCATGACAATATTATTCTATAAGAGAGAGGAAGCGTCTACCAAAAGTTTTCACCGAAAGTTTATGTGCATCTCGGAACATTAAGCAGGCAGTAGGTTGACTAGCTTTGTTTGTTTGTATGGATAACAAATGTGTTAAGCATTTATATGGCCCAGTAAATATTTCTACGATTAGTAGAATTTAATCCTGAGCCAATATATAAATCACAATGGTGAGTTTTGGGGCATCCAAAGCAAATCTAAGAACAGAACGATATAGGGAGTTACGTAATGATGTAGGTTTTCACGGCTCGATGCATGATGATTGCTTCGAAAAGCTGCTCTCTCGGGACAGCCGCGTCGA
>JAZEWT010000002.1:9086726-9107153 GCA_036362905.1 Mordacia mordax
CGACGCGGCTGTCCCGAGAGAGCAGCTTTTCGAAGCAATCATAGGGAGTTACGTTTATTTAAAATAGTACTGAATGCCACAATAATCAAGCAATAGTAGAATAGGCGTCTTTATCAAGGCTAAGCGGAACTTGTTTGGGAATAATTGTTTACGTCCATACAGAACGCCTATTTTAGACATTTGCACTGTTACAATCTTGCGTGTAATGATATGTAATGATGTAATGATAATGCGTGTCATGACAATCTCGAAAGACCAGCTTCTGGAAGCAATCATCAATGATTATTACAATTAACGGGGCTCGGCGAATATTCGCTAGATTTCTGAGAAAGATAACGACTGAGAATCGCGATGAAACCACAGAGAGCGTGGAAGGGGAAGACAGCCGCGAAGTGAGCCATATGCAGGAGCTAAACGCCAGCGTCAAGGTGTTTTAGCCGCGACAAGGCTTCAGTAGAGAATGAATGTGGTTTTACTATACCTCATCTCCCTCCTCCATTGAAGGAGCGCAAGACTACTATTATAGTTTGGGTTGCAGTAGGCACTCCACTGTGGGCACATTTCAACAGTACCATAACTTTGCCTGACTTCATTCCCCTCAGGTCACTTGACACCGACCTCAAATCTTTACCAGCTTAAGGAGGGCAGTGGACACCACAGCTGATAGACATGGCTGGAATGTCCCCGCATTGCCCGGTACACGTGCTGCTAATAGGTCTTTAGGGAAAGTTTCAATGGCGGAATAGTCATTCCAGAATTGTGGATGAAATAAAAAAATCTTAGGGCGGCGCGGTGGCCCAGTGGTTAGCGCTGACGCCTCACAGCAAGAAGGTCCCGGGTTCGAATCTCTCGGCACGGGTGCCTTTCTGTGTGGAGTTTGCATGCTCTCCCCGTGTCCGCGTGGGTTTTCGCCGGGTACTCCGGTTTCCTCCCACAGTCCAAAAGCATGCTCCTGGATAGGTTGATTGGCTCGCAGACTAAAATTGTCCCGCAATGCCCGGCGATGGACTGGCGTCCCGTCGTCGGGTGTATTCCTGCCTTACGCCCTGTGTTTCCGGGATAGGCTCCGGCTCACCGTGACCCTATATAGGATTAAGCGGTTTCAGATAATGAGATGAGAAAAAATCTCACGCACACGTCCAGCCGTGCAAACTAACATCAATACATTGGTGATCTCTACCGGGAGGAAACCCTCAATTTGCATGCCTGACGATGCCTCCAACGTGGAAGGCGAAACTTCGTGGAGAGAGGAGAAACTTTAGACACGGCTATCCTGAAAGATACGTTCTTTCGAGTAATTCTCATGAAGATGATAGTGACGTCAAGGAAACGTCTGTCCGTGCTCATATGAATGTTCTGTCCTTTTAGCACTCGTGACATATCTGTGGAACTCCACATACATTCGGCAGAATCCAGTCTATGCACAGTACAACCAGAGCTGACTACCGACAACATGATACTAATTCTATCCACCCATGAGAGATAATGGGCTGAGTTGACCTCTTACTGGCTTTTGAATTCCTGATCGTAATTGTGACATTACGTATTCATTACCGTAATGTGTTGCGATAATAACAGGTGCTGTAAGGGGTTCGGATGATCCTTTCGGGACAGCATTATGCGTGGGTGGCAAGTTGTGTGTTCTGGGGATAGGCCGTGTGGCTTGAATATGTTTGTGATGATAGCTTTTGAGATGACCTCCAGAATTGAGTGAGAACGTTGTTCGGATGCTGCTAAACATACCGGGCCAGAGAGTTTGTGTTGAATGAGTGCTGCATGATTCTACTCAGGTTATAATACCACTGTTGTCATGTTGATATTGCAAAATAGTCACGAATAATAAAGTAAAGAGCTTTGACAGGCCATGTGAAACTTCGCGTCCTGGACACATTTCCATATGTTTAGCCTTAGCCATAGGGTCTATCAAAGCCTCAGTGGGAGGGAGCTCAGAGCTGACACGGGGAGGGGATGGGGTTTAGCAGTTTTGATTGACAGGTCGTTTATCACGGCTCTTTTAGATGGATGTGCATTAACACATGCAGAAAATACCCAGCGATCTTGCAAGCTCTGGATGCGGAATTCCTGAGATGCAACGCACGTTATAACTGACCGTGTTTTTTTGGTCATTGTTTCATTTTACAAAGTGTGTATGATTTGAATAAGACAACGTGGTAGTGGTAAATAGAAGAACCCTCGACATAGTGATATTTTTGTATACTCTACGATTAGTATATTTCCTTCCTTCAAGTGTTATTGTATAGTACAAACAGCTGCTTTTGCTTGTTTCTAAATACATTGCGTTTTTGTCATATTGAATGGTGGGCGGTTGCCTCCATGCTTCTCACGTGTACGTTTGAAAAGTGTCCCGCCTATTAGGTGCTCATACTTCTACTAAGTCCACAAGGATCGTGGTATATGCCGGCATTTCCAAAAGTTGTAAGATGTAATGTGATGAATAGAGCTCAGACTCCAGTGTGTTATGTCGCCAAATGCGCATGTCGCCTCCCATGAACGTTGAGCCACGTCCCTGAGCTTATTGCAAGCTCATGCTTTTATAATAGCACAGGGAGCCGCGCTAAGTTGGGCAGCCCAATTAAGGAGGTGGCAGAGGTTACTTAAGAGAGAGGCTCCTTGGACTCCGCACTCAGACAAGACGGTTTGAGCTGCTAGGTGGCTGAGTGTTGGCAGAAATCCAGACACCTCTCCAAGCAACATGGTGAGCGCTCTCTCCGCGTGTTTCGCGATCTCGTAATCGCATGACCACGAATGCATAGGTTGTGCTTAAGTGGGACCGTTTAAAGATGCACAAGTTACGTGGCTTCTAGTTAACGTTACATATCTGAAATGATATGTCATGATATTTTAGCGTTTTAGAAATGCTAATGCGTGCAGACATGAGCTTAAACGTATTGTCGAAGACACTAAAGTAATAAATTAAAAATGAACAAAATCTGTAAGTGTATAAATATACTTGATTATATTGTGTAACGTGTGGCTATGTGTTGTGTTTGCATGTCTATCGCTTGATGTTGTCTCTGAAAAGATTATTATGCAGCTCGCACCGAAATTTGAGTCAAGAGACAGCGACTCGATCTACAACGATTAATTTCTTAGGAGTAACGTGATACAGAGACAATGGTAGAGAGAATATTAAATGTTTCCAAGCAAATTTCCCAATATCTCCATGCATTTTTTTTATTGTATCGTGACATCTGGATTGTGGGGTGGCACCGTGGCACAGTAAGTAGTGCTGCTGCCTCACAGCAAGAAGTTTTCCGGTTCGATTCTTAGCTCGGGTGCCCTTCTGTGTCGAGTTTTTGTCTTCTCTACGTGTTCGCGTGGGTTTTCACCGAGTACTCCGGTTTCCTCCCACCGTCCAAAGACAAACTACTGCCTAGGTTAATTGGCATGCTGAGTAAATTGCCCCCAAAATGTGCCATCCGATGTACTGGCGTCACATCCTGGGCATATTCCCGATTTTCGCCCTTTATCTGCCGGGATAGGCTCCAGCCCCCCGCGACCTTGTACAGGATCAAGCGGGTACTGATACTGAACTGAACATCGGGATTGTTTTAAAAAGGACGTTTAGACCGCGACCAGATAATCAACATGTTATTTATAGCTAGCAGTCATAAGGCAGAAGCCCACAAGTTATTTTTAAGGCCAATTATATTACATAAGTTCTATAATGATAGAGATTAACACCAGTTTCATGATTTGTCACCCATACAAGTATTTCCAGCGGCGGCATATCGTGAGTTCTCTTTTCCAAAACCCTACGATTACACGTATCCGTTTACACGACGGTGCAGGTTCGATATTCTGGGCCCTAATTAGGTAGATAGATGAACGTTATCTACGCGTCATGTTACACGAACGAGATTCTAATGAAGCTCGCTTTATGGAGATTTCTACCTTGCTGCTCTAAGACGAGAGACGCTGAGCGGGTTGGGGGTTGGACGGTGCCGGGAGGGAGGGAGGGGGGTGCTGAAAGGAAAGCCGCACCGCCTCGACCCGACACTCGATCCGCTGTCGCAGCAGCCGCACCTCCTGGCTCCGCGCCTCCTTATTAGGCGCTCCGTGGCCACCCACTATAAATACAACGCGCGCACACACAGAAACATGCGTATGCTCATATTTAAAAAAGGCCTGACGGATTGAAAATGTTGACTGAATGTTTTGTTGGCGAAATAATGACATACATATATTGCACATTCAGATATCGCATTTTTTGTATTTTTACAAGCATTAGTCGACATGGCAAATTAATTGTTTCTACCGAACGCTTGATTAATCAACCACGATCGATCCACTACTTGATAATAGCCTCCTTCCCAATGTCGCCACCATGTTTAATGATGTAATAACCCATGCAATGGCTGCACATAATTAGATTTCATCTCTAACCTCATCTCCGCGGTGGGCGCACTCCATCCTTTGACTGGCACTCAGTGACTAAGCATGCCCACCGGCCGGTAGCCCTGATTGGAAGCGCGACGCATCCGATCGCAACCAATTTGCAACAAGAGTGGACGGGCATGCACCTATTGGACATGATGTTTGCTTCGCTCGTAACCAGTTCTGCAGCCTCCTTTATCCTGTTATTTAAACGGTTTCTTGAATTCGTTTGTATGGACTATACGATGACTATTTGGTCAGCAAATTTGAGCTAGTGAATGTTTCATCCATTCAATTAATTTGTCACTCATCTTCCAATGTTCCTGTGAATAACGTTGACAAGGCGCATCATACTGGCTGGCTCTCCTTGAAATATACATATTGAGGTTTTTTTCATTGCATCCACACTCGATTCTCGTATATTATTTATTAACCAAGCACGTGTGATTTGTCTCATCTCATCTCGTTGTCAGAAACCGCTTAGACCTGTACAGGGTCGGGTGAGCCGGAGCCTATTCCGGCAGACACAGGGCGCAAGGCAGGGATATAACCAGGATGGGACGCCAGTCCATCACCGGGCACTGCGGGAAATTTAGTCTGCAAGCCAATTAACCTATGCAGCAGCGTGCTTTTTGGACTGTAGGAGGAAACCGGAGTGCCCGGCGAAAACTCACCCGGACACGGGGAGTACATGCAAACTCCACACAGAAATTCACCCGAGCCGAGATTCGAACCCGGAACCTTCTTGCTGTGAGGCGACAGCGCTACCCACTAGGCCACCGTGCCCCCACACGTGATTTGCTTTCAAGACAAATTGCAACTTATGGGTTTCAACAAAAGTCCATTATTCGTGGATTGATTTTATTCGTAATTCTCGTAAATTGCATACACACGTACATTGCGACCAGCTGAAAATTTACTGCGGATGAAATTCTCATCTCATCTCATTATCTGAAACCGCTTAATCCTATATAGGGTCACGGTGAGCCGGAGCCTATCTCGGAAACACAGGGCGTAAGGCAGGAATACACCCGACGACGGGACGCCAGTCCATCGCCGGGCAGCGGATGAAATTACCGCACGAAATGAACTTAAACCATCCAGGCGGCACTCGTCGTGTCAGGCGATGTTGGTGGAATTGCCACGAGGGCCTTGGGGAGCGTGCCGGCAGGGCGAGCAGACTGAAATGTAGGGCGCACAGCCTCTCCACATCCTTATTCGCTCTATTGCCGTACACATAGCCTCGCATTCTCGAGAACGAAACATTCACAAAGCTGTCCATTATCTCAAACACTCGTGGCACTAAGCTCCTTATCTATAACTCTCTCATCCACAACTCCAATTAACCACAGAGTTAAGCCGTTACACAATCCACCACGTTCTCTGTGGAATGTTTGCCCCCCCCCCCGTAATATTTGCGCAATGGTGGATGGTAGCTAGAGAATGTTTAAGGACACGGCGTAACACGGATACGCGGCATTGCATGAGATATTCATCCCATTATCTGTCATTGATGAAAACACAAGCGCGCTTAGGGTTTGAGGTGTCATCTGTCGGGAGACCGGAGAATCCCCAGGCTCGATGCACGCACGTAGTGGGAAAGACGGGTTCGAGAGCTGTGAGTGATAGACTAACTGCACACAACGCTTGCTTGTGGGCATCTACTGAAAAGACAAGGGTCTGTATTTATAGGACACTTACACTTCTCGATAATGCAAAGTACATTGCAAAACAACTCATGGCAGTCATTCAAATTCATTCAATTGCCTAGCAGTAGTTTTAGCCTTGATAGCATCTTTTCCTATACGGGACAACGTGAATGCTGAACTGACATGCGTACGGGTACGCTATCAGTAAGGGGCAACGTTGCTATTAGTTTCCCCTTTAAGCAATGAAAGACAAGACGGTGTTAACTGGATTATTTAAACCGGACTTTAACAACACATACGCAACATATTCCGCTCTTACCGTAGTGTCCATGATATTCTCCATCTACTCGGAGTGAACGTTACGGTTGGTAGTGTCAGGAATGACATACACGCCGAGATAACCGCACTGCACATTGCACAGATTCTTTCCAGGACAAGGCGGCTTGCAGGCATTGGATTCAAATGCGTTTTTTTTTACTTGATTTCAGCTAAGATGGTATCAACTATTATGTAATAAACCAATATTTCTTTTTCAAGGTAGACACTGATATAACGGCGTGTTGCAAGAACAGTACACCCCCACCATATGCTACATTGACTGTTGTTGTCAACTACAGATAACACACCGACTTACAGGAGAGGCCTTTCCACTTTCATAATAATATTTGCACTTCGAGAGCGCTTTTCACCCGAAGGTCACAAAGCGCTGTCAACAGCAACGATGATATCAGAACGGCAAATCAGCAACAATAACTGTTTTAGTTTTTTTACAAATCCGAGCAGCGGAGAGAACAGCATGTCAACAACAACTGAAACTCAAATAGTAGCAATAAATAATAGGACACAAAATAAGCGGTATATCGGTGAGGAGGAGGATCTTGAATTCAATCCTGTAATCAGTGGACAGATATCAGTACTGGGGATATGTGATCGTGGATGGGTGTGCGGATGAGGAGTCCAGCAGCCGCGTTCTGCACACGTTGATTGATTAGGTAGGCAGGGGTGCCAAGGAGCAGTGCATTGCAATAATCGATTCGCGTTGTTTTTTGGGTGAAAGCAAATACCTGACACACTTCTCTCGTCCCAACCATGCCCTAAATCACACCTCGCTCCGTCGCACATGTTACCGATAAGAACCGCATCGCAAAAGGATGACGGATGGGAATCCTGGACAGAAAGGGAACAGGGCCCAATTCCTCTTCGAGGTTACGTATAGATCGTGCGCACTCCCAAGCACTTGTAGATGTATGTTTAGTTTCCACGTGTGTCTCGTCGTGGTTATTTATAAAACGCCGCCCGATGCTGACTGCCTGTCGCTTCTCTCTCTTCTCGCGCAGGGAGACGAGGGCGCGGTTTGTCTCGCACCACCCAGCCACACACTCCCTCGCTGCATGCCACTGCATGGCCCTGTGTGCAGTGAGCGAGCTCGCTGAGTGATTCTGTGGGTACCGGTAAGTGAGGGTGGCCAGTGTGTGCAGGGGGTTGGAGGAGCATCTGGCACAGACTCATTCCAGGCCCCCAGCACCACTGACAAGGCGCATGAACGTTGTTCAGTGTGCCCTCTGCTAGGGTTTCCACGATATCAGTTTTCACGATATGATACGATATCAATTTTCGTGACATTGCGATTTCCGCGATATCGTTTTGCTATACTCGGTAACTACTTGTACATCTGTTGGCTATTGCGACGTGATGTTTGTTTTTGTTGCGCTTTGCTGTACTGGAAATACATCTGCAGTTCCACAAAATCCCGTCACGAGCCTTCTCATCATAGCAACGTTACGACCGCTCATGATGCACCAGCTGTCAGTGGCGCAGTTGATGTCAAGATGATTATATGGACTCTGAACGCAATGTGGTGTAAGCGGCATCTGGTCGATTACTCCAGAACGCGTCTTGCAGAAAAAATAATAATAATAATAATTGCACTTCTAGAGCGCTTTTCACCCAGGGGTCACAAAGCGTTGCAGAGAGCTGTGGAGAGAATGGCATGTCAAAAAACAACAACAAAAATGACATATGAACGGCAAATCAACAGCAATGAGGTTTTTTGAGGTTTTTTTTTGTTTGTTTGTTACAAATCTAAGCTGTGGAGAGAACGGCAAGTCAGCAACCACAACAACATCAGAGCAGTTTAGTCAGTGCGTGGAGCCAAATGAATCCAAAAGAGTGGGAGAAACACGAATCGCGAGTAAGACACAGGTCTTAAACTCAGCAAGACGTGGAAACCAGCTCTGCAGCTCATCGTTGCTGCGATGGCAAGATTTGATAAGGAACACACACGAAATAATGTTGAAGATGTAGGAAGCACTTCAGCAAATATATAAATAAAGGACATTAAAGGTCCACATAATGCTTCACAATATCCGATAATTTACATTAACACTCCAGAGGAAAGAATGATTCTATTTTAATTCGAAGGCTTTCCTGACCAATGTTATCAATAGATTCCATTTTATGCTGAGAGAGTGAAGAATTGGCACGTTTTGTTAACGTTGACATACTTTACTGATTTGCTGTTGTCGGGTGGTGGAGGGTTTACGACAAACATTTTTTTTATATGACCTAACCTAAAAAATGTAATCTTTTGATAATGATTCTATGATTCAATAAATCCCCTAAATCACAACACAAATAACAAACACGCGTTTGTACTAACCTAAACTATTTCAATAGGAAATGAAACTCTTTCAACAAGCCTGATGAGTATTAATAATCACGATATAAGGATATTCCACAAATCGGGCGTCATGAGCCGTGTTTACCCTGCGGCAACCCTGGGTCTCCACACTCGTCACGGCACGGGGACCAGACTGCGTGTGCTGTGGACGTAGCTACGGGTGCACCGGCTGCTCACGGGCCCCTGGCTTGTACACATGCCTACAGCGTCGTTGCTGGTGTCAAGCTTGGAGCAGGGCTTCTCAACCTTTGCACTTTAAGTCCTACTTGCCCCACTTGGGTCTGGTCTCCACGGACCACGAGGTGGCGCTCGTGGCCCATCGGTTGAATGTGGCGGACTTAGACCACGCTCAGAACATTCTCCCAAAACACGTGGATCTGGTGGTGATCCTAGAACATTTAGAACTGCTTTCAAAAGATATTCTTTCGGGATAGTCGTGTCGAGCGTTCCTCCTCTGTCCTTCGCGACGTTCCGCCTCCCACGTTGGAGGCATCAAGAGGCTAATGAATGGGCCAGCTGAACGCAATATAGAGGAGGTAGAGAGGAAGAACGCTCGATGCAGCTATCTTGAAAGAACAGCTCTTCAGAGCAATTCTCATTCATTGGTCCGTGATAACCTACACTGCTACAACATTCACATAGCACAGGACCGAGCAGAGCACAACACTCGGTACCACACTGTGCGACCCACAGTGTGTAGGGCTCCTGCCGGAATACCTTGAGACATGAGCACAGGTAGCCAGAGGTCACTTTAGAACTTCAATTTAGAATCACTTTACTATGATAAGTCTCTCTGTATGAACTGCATAGTCGTTAATGCTTTGATGACCACATTTTGAAGCTAAGTGTTTGGTCCAAGTTCATTGCAATGAATGAAATATCATGCTGCAATGGCAGGCAATGCACGAGCTACAACCAGCATGATTGAGTTATGTGTTATGATCGTTTGCCCAGTTTGCTGCCAGAGGCACAGCAATGAGTGCACCAGCAGAGATGAGTTGACGGTGTGTGCGCGTCCTACAGACAGAGGCACAGCACGATGCTCGTACCTACCTCAATGAAGAGCAGATCGCAGGTGAGATGGAACCCCACAACGTAACCAGGTCGGCACGGGGAATCTTTCCATTAGCAATACGCTCAGTTTAAAACAGAAAAGACTGGTGGAGAGGCAATGCTTGACATTCCTGTGGTCTAATAGACACGCCACTAATTGAGCTCTGAATTCGGTTTTGAGAGGCTGTGCCATTGCATGACCTCTCACTGCATCACGGGTTCAGGTGAGTGCATCGTGGTACCGTTATTTGTCGGTTATTTGTAGACACACCAAATCACATTTAAATGGAACTCATAACCATAGAAATATCAGCAAATGTGACTTCAGGGAAATGCTTCTACATTACTGTGGCAAGGACCAGTCTATCCATGTGAAACCCCCTGTTATACGTTACATATCCTTCAAATTGTACACCGATTGTGCTACAGAATCAGCGTTTGTCATTATGAGAAGATATTTTAAATTCGGAATTATTATGGAGGGCAACCCTTTGTGTTATAAAGCAGCCCACACAAGCATATATCACCGAGCTACATCCGAGATCACTTTTGCGACATTTTTTTTCCGCACAGGAAGGGAAAATGAACCAAATGCAGTGCAGAACTAATTTAGCGTGATGGAATTTGTTTGTGCGGCTGTTGGTGACGCGGCGGAAACTATTAGCTCACTTGGCCTGAAGACTCGGTTTAACCACAGGTAGCCGAGACCTGAAATGGGACACACGGTCTCATGGGTTCCAGCTCTGTGCTCTCACCTCGGAGACACGCGGCCATCTCAGGAGAGGCTTTTTTGAACCCCACGAACAGTGCGAGAACAGTACACACCTCAGTAGCTCTGTGCAGCGTGTCTCCGGGTGAAAGGCGCTCTCGAAATGCAATTATTATTATTAATGCCTAGCAACCTCTAGCCGTGACTGTGCGGCTGTTTTTCCCGCCCACTATCCGCCTAAAAATGTTATTCTAATATCGCTTGACAGAGGACTAAGGCTGCCTCGTCAACTTGTACCTGGTATTTGGACTTGCGACCCTCAAAGTGTCTTAAAATTGTTGACTTTAGCCGCAATACGAACAAACATTTACATCGCATAGCCTCTTGTATAGAGGTCTATATCATATAAAGTACGACTACTGTAGACATTCTGTCTGTGGTACTACTTACAGTGACGATTGCAACTGATTGTCGAGGTACACACGTGTTATTGCAGAACAGGGAGGTCAATCCGCACGGAGGATCGTGACCTTTTCCCAGGCGGCTAATGGCGCGCTCAGAGTGTGGCACCGCCAGGGTTCAGCGCGTTGCTCATTGCGATCGCTCTGGTGTCGCTGTCGAGCAGAATTCAAGGCGGCCTTCGACATGTTCGACGCTGACGGTGGCGGTGACATCAGCACCAGCGAGTTGGGGAAGGTGATGAAGCTGCTGGGACAGACTCCCACCAAGGAGGAGCTGGATGCCATCATTGAGGAGGTGGACGAGGATGGTACGCTCACAAAATCATCTTCGCCAGCGCCAGCGTGACACCACCGGAGCTGTGCAGGCTGCGCTGCAGTCTCCTACCCCTCACGATCTTATCAAACAGACTACAGAGGGAATCCCCCAGACGCTGCCGCCACTGCGTGGAATGTGTATTTGTGGGGTGTCCGAGAGTCGGTGCGCGGGACCAGCCTCGAGCAAATGTATAGGTCGTCAGGTGGATGAGGAGGGGACGGGTGAACGTTGCGGTGCGTGGAGAGGCAGCCCAAAGAAAGGGTGCAGATTGTGTGGAGTTGAGTGGCAGTATTGCCCCCCCCCCCACATAGCCTTTAATGTACTGTTGGGGCACGTGCTATTAGCGAGCACTTATTAAGGCCGGTACAATGCTGATGTTTACACACAGCAACAGACACTCGTTTAAAGGCTGAATGAACAGTGGGCAGGGCCGGGACCGGTTCAAATATTCGCTATCGCTGTTTATTAGGCGTTAACGGGAAACGAACACGGTTCACCGGGCTTCGACTGCAGTGCACTAACCGCTGCGCCACCGCTCCCCATATAACACCGGTTCGCGAGCGCTGGCAGCGGCAGCGGCAGCAGCAGCATCTCGCTGAACGCAGAGCGAGCTGCAGAGGCAGCAGATTATTATTACACGAGGAGATGGCGAAGCGGTCTCAGGGCATCTTAGCTGCGTCGTCGAAATACTATAGGCGAGAGATCGCGTTCCCTTCGTGGCTCTACTGGGAAAGTAACGTAATGCTCGAGGCGATGACTGTTCCATCCATCACTATTATCAACACTCGCTTAAGCCTATACAGAGCCGGAGCTTGTATCGGCAGACAGGGCGCAAAGCAGAGCTATACCTACGATCGGACGCCAGTCCATCGCAGGGCATTGGAGATAATTTAGTCAGTAGGCCTATTAATTAAAGTAATGACTACACTTTGTGCATCTGTGTTGTCAGGAGGTCGCGGTGAGTTGTGTTTAGACATGGGCTGTCCTGAGCTTAACATGGCCCGTAGACCGTGGGTGAATGAGTGGATGATGTGTCAGAGGGGCCAGTAGGAAAGCTGACATGTTGAACATAGTGGGGTCCTCACACAACACGTGGCTATTTTGAGGAGAGTCCGCTCCATTGATCAATTCAGTGATCGAGCGTTTTCCTTGAGAACCCGAAGCAATCACGAGAGGTTTCACGCTCACGAGGAGATTGAATTCAAAGCACAGATTCAATCAAGAATCCAGCTGTTGTGCCACTACCTCCTGGACACCTCGCGGTCCAGCAGGTTTGGAAGTTTCACAAATGTGCCCTGCCTCCGCTGCATCCACCAGGCCAAACACAAACACACGGCGCGGACACGGACACACAGCATGCGTAGCTGCACTCGAGTAAAGACTGCCCCATGTGGAATGCACTTTAACTGGTTTCTATGGTAAGGTTGTGTTAATGTTCAGTGATTTGTGGAGGTCAAGAAGATCTGCTCTTTAACACTCAACTATTTATATTAGCATAGTACTCACCCTATGGGCGATCTGATTTTCAGTGTGTACCGCGTTCTTTAGACATCAGGATAAATGTGGACAAGTGCGTAAGAGGGTTGATAGAACGGGTGCAAGAGTGCGAATTTAAAGCTGAAATTGTGATAAAGTTTCTTAAGCGTAATCAATAAGTCGAAATTGAAGCTGATATTAGACATAAAAGCCATGACATTTTGCATATAACATTTACGCTTATTAAGGATTCGAATCCGGTACCCTCTGTACAAATACTTGGTCCATTGCATACAGATAATATATAGATGAAGGATTCGAACCGTTAACATTCAATGCGGACACACCTACAAACACCTGCCCCATTAGTGTGTATACACTGGCCCAACACAACCCCTTGTAAAATGTAAATCCACCGCGCCAAATGAACGCACGCCGCTTAAAGATTCGTCCGTTGACTAGAAGTCTCTGTCCGTTGTGGCGACAGGCAGCGGCACCATCGACTTCGAGGAGTTCCTGGTGATGATGGTGCGGCAGATGAAAGAAGAGTCCGCTGGTCAGACGGAAGAGGAGCTGGCAGAGGCGTTCCGCATCCTCGACACGTGAGCACGTGTTCCCAAACTGCGGGGTCACGATAACGCCCGCGCCTCCGCCGTCATGAGCGCAGCAGCGGTTATTAATTGATACGAGCCTCAATAGCTGCTATTTCGGGATAGCCGTGTCGAGCCTGCTCCTGTCCCCTTCTTGATGTTTCGCTTGTCACGCTGGGGGAGGCATCGTCAAACAAGCGAATAGTCCCGGTAAAAGTTGTGTTTTCAGATCGGCGCCACGTACGGAGAGAAAACACGCGTGTATAATTGATTGCTTCGTCATTTTTTCACCACACCGAACATACACATTTTCAGGAACGGAGATGGCTACATTGATCGCGATGAGCTGAAGGACATTCTCTTGAACACGGGCGAGAACGTAACGGATTTAGAGATGGACGAGCTGATGAAGGACGGTGACAAGAACTGTGACGGCCGTCTGGACTTTGACGGTGAGAGCGGAGCGAGCCGTCGCTTTTCGCATGACGGGAGCGTCGCTCACGCATGTGGAGAGTTGTTGTTATTATTTATTTCTATATGGGATATAAATGGATGATGCCGGCCAACTACACGCTGGTGAGTTTGTGTCTCGAGATTGGTAACGCTTGGGAAAACCCCCAGCAGGAGCTGCAGGGCTTCGCCCGACTCAGCTTGCGGCTGCCACGAGCCTTAGCAGGGAAATTGGCGATTTGGAAATGGACGGGTAGGTGGTCTGGATCTGACTTCCTGCTTGGCGAATTCTTCAGTAAATCTTTGTTCCAACCGACTTTAAAAGTTCTCTCAGGCAGGCTTGGCCCATGCATCTCCAAGACAAGAGCTGCGAATGACACAGATCTGTGTCAACTCGACATAGGTAGTTCGTACACTGCAGGCACTATGCACCCAGAAAACCTGAGTTTAATTCCGAGCGATGGTCAACATCAGCGATGAGTATCTCTGAACCGGTCCTAGGCCACTCTTCAGCAACCTGTGCAGAGCAGCACGGTGAACAGCGTCAGGAGGGAGGTCTGTGCAGGGAGACCTGCGTTCAGCGGTGTATGGACAAGTGAACTAACCACCTATGGTATGGCCGTGTGCTTGCAGAGTTCCTGAAGATGATGGAGGGCATTGCTGCTTCTTGATCTGGAGGAGATCAGAGCAACTGTAAAACCCTTCCCTGTAATCCCCGTTTACAAACCCCTCTATCGTCTAACGAACCATCCACCACCCATCATATGCTGATGCCATTGGTTTCAGGATGTCTTATACTACCACACCAACTTAACTGCCACGCTATATTGTGCCAGCTCTGAAAAGATATTTATAACGTGTCAAATTGATTGTAACATCTTTGGAATACAGCTTCACAGCCACAAACCCTTGTCAAGTCAACATCGTAAATAAAGTGTTCAGGGCAGTTTTGCATGTTCCGTGTTGGTGAGGAGTGTGCGACTGCGCATGTGTGTTCACGTGACAGCAGCTGCTGCCTGAAAGTTAATGGGTTACGGAAATTACTGTCACAATTAATGCAGAATGAACCGGACGGATCTTTTCGCAAAAGAGCCGTGGGGAAAGAAGGGGACGCTTTAAATCACAATTCGGGGTAAAACAGAAACTATAATACATGGTCGTATAAATTGTTGGAAACAACATATATATTTTGTATTTTTATATGAGGGCGGCACGGTGGCCCAGTGGGTAGCGCTGTCGCCTCTCAGCAAAAAGCACTCGGGTTCGAATCTCGGCTCGGGTGCATTTCTGTGTGGAGTTTGCATGTTCTCCCCGTGTCTGCGTGGGTTTTCTCCGGGCACTCCGGTTTCCTCCCACAGTCCAAAAAACATGCTGCTGCATAGGTTTATTGGCTTGCAGACTAAATTGCCCGCAGTCCATAGTGATGGACTGGCGTCCCATCGTGGGTGTATCCCTGCCTTGCGCCCTGTGTCTGCCGGGATAGACTCCAGCTCACCGCGACCCTGTACAGGACTAAACGGTTTCTGACAATGAGATCAATTTTTTTTATGAATTTATATTGCTCCATCGGTCCATGAAAATGCTTTAAAATAATCAGTTAATATCGAGGAATTCACTCTATTTATTATATTGGTGTCAATAATAACTGCAGGACAGCCTGCACATCACAATTTAACAAGCTACCCAGCCAATCCATTAAGTGCGCCTTTATGTTGTTAGACACATTCGCGTAATATCGTACGTGAGAGTCCCATACCGCAGACGCGAACACGAGCAGAGCCAGGCCGGCGAGCTCAGAGCCACACGCACACCAACTGATCGCACCGCCGGCAGGGTAGAGTCACATTTCTCCTTAAATGTTAAAATAAATATGCTGTGTAACCGCGTTATTACCTACCCTGCCTAAAGCATTGTACAGATATCAACGCCGACGTTGCTGAGCTATGCAGTGAGGTGCACGATTGCTTTAAAGGTTTTTAGTATTCATGAAGACGTCAAAAAAAGGGTGAAACAAAGCAGAAGTGAGACATAAAAGCCTTGGCGTTATGCAGATAATAATTAGCTGTGAAGGATTCGAAACCCTCGGTGCGGACACACGCATACACGTGGTCGATTTTACATGCAAAGGGCTGGGACGCACGATTACCGTGAGCTCAAGAGTTACCACCAGATGGCAGTGACGCAAAAGCCACCGCTGTACTAGACTCCAATGCCACCACGCCTATGCTCTCCGCCTTTGCCAACGTGTGCTGACCAGCTTGGTGAAGTATGGCAAAGGAAAGTAACGTACAGCCAACGTGGCGTGCAGATGACCTCAACCAGCCGTAGATTCGTTGGGGCTCAGAACACTGGGTCGTCAGTCTTCATCCGCAGCCTCCCCATCCCTTCCGTGGGGAATTACGCAACGCGATTAATTATTATTAATTAGCATAATTACAGAGGAGTAGCGAGGTAGCCACCGAGAGGCGAGGGTAAGGCAGCCATGCAATGAGCCGGCGCCAACACCTGCCAGACACTGCGTTCTATATGTACTTGTGGGAAGAAACCGGAGAACCTGGAGGAAACTCACGCAGAACAGGAGGAGAACCCAAACTCCACAAAGAAAGGCGCCCCAGGCAGGAATTGAACTGCCTCCGCAGGACATACTTTCTCATCTCATCTCATTGTTAGAAACCGCTCAGTCCTGTACAGGGTTACGGTGAGCTGGAGTCTATCAGACACAAGGCACAAGGCAGGGATATACCCACGATGGGACGCCAGTCCATCACCGGGCACTGCGGGAAATTTAGTCTGCAAGCCAATTAACCTGTGCAGCAGCATGCTTTTTTGGACTCTGGGAGGAAACCGGAGTGCCCGGCGAAAACCCACGCGGACACGGGGAGAACATGCAAACTCCACACAAAAGGCACCCTCGCCGAGATTCGAACCCAGGACCTTCTTGCTGTGAGGCGACAGCGCTACCCACTGGGTCACCGTGCCACCCGACATGCTTACTGTGAGGCGCAAATGTTGCCACTGTGCCACCCTGCCGTCTTCGTACCTGCTGCCAAGGTCAAAGGTCTAACAAGTCAGAGCTCTGTGACCCTCAGGTGAAAGGCGCTTTAGAAATGCAAATACTTTTATTATTAAGTCGCCACGCGTTCATTCAGAAGTTGATGCTAATTTGACTCTCTGTTGTAGTTGATTAATGTTTTTGCGCGTTCCATCTTTTCTGCTCCGTTAGGCTAAATGTGAAACTATCAAAGTCGTCATGGCTAACAGTATAGCTCTCTTCAGTTACTTGCTTACAAAACTGCAAGTAGAATGGCCTTTCCTGGCGAGAGCTCCAGAGCAGGGCTGCTCAACATGTTGCACCTCGAGGTCCACTTGGCTCACTTAGGTCTGGTCTCCACGGATCACACGGTACCACCCTCAGCTCACAGATGGGTTGAGAATGGCGATTCTAGATGGACAGAGCTCCCTATAGCGGGTGATTTGATATTTGGCCTGCTCTTCCACGCTTGTTTAGTGTGTGGGCACCAACACAACCACGCACGAGCCACCGATGGTCTCTGGTGAAGCCAGAGTTTAGGAAACTTGAACCATAGTTTCAACCACCGCGCGCTCTGACATCAAACCGAGGACGTTCGGATTGCAACGCCAGCGTGATAAACATTACACCTCGCCAAAAGCGAAAGCATAATGACTATGGTGTGCAATGCGCAACCGCGCATATGCGTTCGATGTCACAGAGCGAGAGGCAACGATTCAGAGGCGCAAGGAAGGCGACCGCGCAGTAACCCGGTGCCAACATCTGCCGGGCACTGCAGCTGCCGGTGGCTTTCGCCTGTATTGGACGCTACGCAGCAATATTCCCACGTATGCTCAGGGGCTAAACGCCAGTGTCGAGGTCCGCTGGCCACGGCAAGGGGGATTTTTGAGAGGGTCCACCTCGCTTGGCTGCTCCTCCATTGAAGGAGTGCAGACGACGGTGGTTTTTTTGTACTGCGGATGTGATTCTTAGTTTGGGTCGCATGGCCATAGTCGAACTGCGGTGTCTGTTGACATCAATCAATAGAAGAGACGTGTGGAGGGCCCGTGGCGCAGTGAGCAAACGCTGCCGTATCACAGATTCTTGCCTGGGTACCTCTTTGTGCGGTGTCAACATATTCTCCACGTGTTCAAGTGGGTTTTCGCCGGGTACTCCGATTATCTCACACAGTACAAAAAGACAGATCTAGGTTAAGAAATCTGCTGACTAAATTGCGACGGAGTAGCGTCAATTTCTGGGTATTGCCCTACCTTACACCCCGCGTCTGTCGAGACCAGCTCTGGCCCCGAGTGACCCCTTGTACAGGGTGAAGCAGGGAATCACAATGAATGACGGAGATGTGTGCACTGACCTGGTATTATTTTTAAAGTGATTGATAGGTACACCACGTGGTAACGGAAAGGTACCGTCGTGTTCATAATTACGTGGCAATCAATGAATCAATTAATTAGTTAGTCCACTGAATAATTAATTGATATTGATGGTGCCCTTGTCACGTTCAGGTTTTAAAGTCGCCTCTCAGAGCTCCTTGAAAGGCCCCAGGATTGATGTAAATCGCTTTGGATAAGAGCGTCTGTTAAATAATAATAATAATTAATAATAATAATTGAGACGTTTGGAGAGCGGTGGTGCAGTGGTTCACTCCCAGAGCCATGCACGCCTGTGCCACATAGCCGAGTGTTCAGACACCCGTTCCCACGCAGCCTACTGACCGGCACGATGAACTACCGTCCAACCACCCCCTTGACCAAAATGATAGCGAGGAAGGCCTTCATCCAGCAGTGGACTGATAAAAGACAGTGACTGCGAATCCCTTCTGATTATCGTTCTAATGTGAGCAAAGCTCACATTAGAACGTGAGCAAAGCTCACATTAGAACAAAGTCAATGGCAATGAAAAAACATTTCCTACGGAAACGACATTGATTTAAGAACTGGTGTTTCAGCTTTGCGACGTTTCACCTCCCACTATGAGGCTGATTAATAGCCAAGCTGAAAGTTGCGTTTTGATATGTGTTGTGGAACACGCGTGCCTTCTTGTCGCGTGTGCCACCAGAGATTATAAAAACACAATTTTCACATGGACCATTCATTATCCTAATGACGTCTCCAACGTGGGAGGCGAAAGGAGAGCGGGGGAACGCTCGACGCGGATATCACGAAAGATTCTCACACATCGAGCCGTGGACCAACCTACTCAATCATGAGTCTCTCTCCACGAACTCGTATCCACTTCTTCACTCGTTCGAGTCCGGTATCCGCCCGCTTCCCGCTCGCTCCACTCTGTCCGACGAATCAACGCCCGACCCTGGCCGCCCTCTCTGAGCGACCGCTGAGCTGTTCTCGTGAAATTGAAAGTGCTGACCACTGGCCTTACGGGTCCATGTGCTGATGTCTGCCAGAGTATTTCTGCTCCGGCAGCCAGTGACCCGTTGGCCCCGTGTCTCACTGACGGGGTCCCTCTCCCCTCGCCTATAATTACTCTGAGCATCTGCCAGGGACACCGAGTCCTTACGGTGTCCGTAACCACGCTCCGCGCTCCCCGCACGCCACGTTGAGACGCGTTTAACCGTCGCACTTCAAGCCTCCAACAATGACAAAGATCGCCCGTATAGCCTCGACCGACTGTCGGGTCAAGTGCTGCGAGCGAGGACTTATGAAGGCCAGCGGTGCACACGCAGGGTTAGGTGACCCAGCACCACTCCGGGCCGCCTTCGTCTCCTTAGTGGTGATTTTTACACACACCACCACGTTCTCATTTTGGGCTGAATCGACCTACAGCGGGACCGAGATGGGCTCAAGCAATCGTCAGTGATGCTGGCGGTGAGTGGAATCGAACCGGGGTCGCCGAGTTCGTAACCCAGCGCTCTCTAACCGCTACTCGCCCTCTCCACACAGCCTGCAACACGAGCCCGCCATAACGTAGGTACATTAACTCTGTTCATTTATGTTAATGATGTCATACAGTCTAATGATGTAGGTTTTTCATGGCTCGATGCATGATAATTGCTTCGAAAAGCTGCTCTCTCGGGAGAGCCGCGTCGATCGCTTCCTCTCTCCACCTCGCGACGTTTCGCCTCACACGTTAGAGGCATCTTCAGGCGCCTGAGGATGCCTGTAATGTGTGAGGAGAGGAAGCGATCGACGCGGCTGTCTCGAGAGAGCAGCTTTTCGAAGCAATCATGATGTTACAAAGTGCTGTGTGACTGTGAGCCTGCCCCTGGCTAAGAGAGTTGGGGGGGGGGGGCCGTTCTGGAGGCGATGACCGTTGAGAGAGGCCGCACATCAGATGGGAGCCATTGTGCGGCTGATGGGCGCAGATAACCCGGTAACATCACAGTGCATCGGTCAGGCAGCGTGGCCGCGCAGTGGCGCAATGGGCAACAATACACTGCGCAATCAACCTGCTGACCCGAGTTCAGTTCCTGGCTGGTATCAATGATGAGTGATAACTTCATTGGTTCTGTCTCCCCGGCACTGAGCAGCGCTGCTCCAAGTAGGGTCAAACAACGCAATTGACGGATGACGCTTTCATCTCATCTCATCTTTCATCAAGCTGTGAAATGGCAAAAGGCTATATATCAACACTTTGTAAAATAATTCGAAAGTGAGCAG
>JAZEWT010000002.1:9115170-9125451 GCA_036362905.1 Mordacia mordax
ACAGCGTCTGAGGAAGCCGTTAACGCGTGCGGCGAAACGTCGCCACGGAGGGAGAGGAAGCGATCGACTCGGCTGTCCTGAGAGAGCAGCGTTTTGAAGCAATCATCATCTACTGAAATGGGCAAAACTTCTTATGCCAATTTTAAACACATTCTTATGGCCCACCACGCAATTCTGAGTGAAAGAGCTCAATAAAATTGCATCACTCGAACACGTCGAATCTTGTCTCTGTGGAAGAGAGAAAGAGTTTCAACTAAACTGGGCCCCTTATTTCAGC
Organism: Mordacia mordax; assembly: GCA_036362905.1. Classification (NCBI taxonomy): domain Eukaryota; kingdom Metazoa; phylum Chordata; class Hyperoartia; order Petromyzontiformes; family Petromyzontidae; genus Mordacia; species Mordacia mordax. The sequence continues at coordinate 9,115,448 of JAZEWT010000002.1, forward strand.
AACACAACCTGCCTTGCCACCTACCCCCCCCTCCCTAAGGGCCCAGTAGCCTCCACCCTATCCCACAGCCCGTTCCTGCACTGTGTGGTCCGTTAGTGAACTGTTCCCCCAATTGAGCTTATGTTAGTTTTAGGCAGGAATACACCCGGCGATGGACTGGCGTCCCGTCGTCGGGTGGACTGGCGTCCCGTCGTCGGGTGTATTCCTGCCTTGCGCCCTGTGTTTCCGGGATGGGCTCCGGCTCACCGTGACCCTATATAAGATTAAGCGGTTTCAGATAATGAGATGAAAGATAGTTTCAGGCTCGGTATTTATTATTGTTTCGATAATTTTAAATGTTTTTAATAATTAAAAATAAACATTTCCGGTGTTCATATGTTTATGTTTAGTGATCAAAACATAAACATAGGAAGTTGTTATGATGGTTACATGGGGGTTTTTTTTGTTTCTTAGTCCTTGTACAAGAAAGTAACAAAATACATGAGTGCTGGACACCGCTCCATTCACCTCTTACCATTCTGATGTCTCTCAACTCTAAACAACCAAGCAGTCACCCTGCCCCCATCCTCACTGCAATAGCTCGACTGCCATGTGAACCTCTTTTCTCCGCAGTTAACCCCTAATTATGAAAACGATTTGAAATCCATATATTAACAGAAACCTGCACTTACTTCCTGCTCCAAAAGAAAGAGAAAAAAAAACATCTATCACTCTCTTTCGTGGGCGGCACGGTTGCCCAGTGGGTAGCGCTGTCGCCTAACAGCAAGAAGCTCCCGGGTTCGAATCTCGGCTCGGGTGCCTTTCTGTGTGGAGTTTGTATGTTCTCCCCGTGCCTGCGTGGGTTTTCGCTGGGCACTCTGGTTTCCTCCCACAGTCCAAAATAACATGCTGCTGCATAAGTGAATTGGATCGCAGACTAAATTCCCGCAGGCGGCACGGTTGCCAAGTGGGTAGCGCTGTCGCCTCACAGCAAGAAGGTCCCGGGTTCGAATCTCGGCTCGGCTTGCCTTTCTGTGTGGAGTTTGTATGTTCTCTCCCCGTGTCCGCGTGGGTTTTCGCCGGGCACTCCGGTTTCCTCCCACAGTCCAAAATAACATGCTGCTGCATAAGTGAATTGGATCGCAGCCTAAATTCCCGCAGCGCCCGGTTGTGAACTGGCGTCCAATCGTGGGTGTATCCCTGCCTTGCGCCCTGTGTCTGCCGGGATAGGCTCCGGCTCACGGCGACCCTGTAGAGGACCAAGCGGTTCCTGACAATGAGACGAGACTTTCTTCCCTAAAGACGAAATCATTTGTGTCATCATGCGTGTGCGCGGCGCCTCGGTATTCTCCGCGTCCACGAGACTCACGGGTCGTGGTTGACTTGGTGAAGGTTGATGAACACGCACGTGTCCCGAGGGATGAAGAATCCGTTGAACACCACGTCCTGAGTCGTGCTGCGGTCGCGGAACAAACGTCATCGCGCCGACTGGAGAACGGTCCTTCTCGTCTCAAAGCCCTCGTACGGGACAATGACGTCTCAAAGAACGTTGGAGACAAATCTGGACTTTTAAGGATATCCAGAAAGAACAATTCAATCAACAATGCTTTTTAAAAAAGCGCATTTCGCGGTGTGTCAATGCACTTGTACACAAAAAAATCACGAGTCAAATATAAAACATTTAAAATGAGATCAGCTGTCAAGCATGTCCCATTGAATTCTACCACCTGGTGTCACCATTCCGCAATAAACTCTGGTGGAGAATCAAGGGAAGCTCAGAACGCGACAGTGGAGAACTTGACCGAACTGCACCCCACAAGGTGAACCGATGACAACTTTACAAATAGACTGGAAACACGGCGCTAGCCTTGACTGGGGGACCGCCAGACCAATACGTAAAGAACCACTCAACTAAACCTTTCGCTGCTGTGCACGTACCCAAGGCAATCTTTAACTCTAACTTAAACCGCACACGGCGGCACGGTGGCCCAGTGGGGAGTTTTGTTGCCTCACAGCAACAAGGTCCCGAGTTCGAATCTCGGTTCGGGTGCCTTTCTGTGTGGAGTTTGCGAGCTTCTCTCCCCGTGTCCGCGTGGGTTTTCGCCCTCCGGTTCCCTCCCACAGTCCAAAAAACATGCAGCTGCATAGGTTCATTGGCTTGCAGACTAAATTGCCCGCAGTGCCCGGTGATGGACTGGCGTCCCATCGGGGGTATATCCCTGCCTTGCGCCCTGTGTCTGCCGGGATAGGCTCCGATTCACTGCGACCCTGTACAGGACGAAGCGCTTCTGACAATGAGATGAGATGAGAAACCGCACACGCAACCAAGCTGATGATTTCACTAACGGTGCGACCAGTAAGAGGGCATCACATGTTGCCAGCATTATGGGACCGGAGCGCAACCCAGCACCTGTGTGGGATGGTGAAGGGGACGAACGCCGAGTAGCGGAACATTTCCGTGATGAAGGCTTCGACGCGTCGCAGATTACCGCGGTCCTCAAACCTCGGCGCGCGATCCTTCCCAATCGTCTCATCTGCCAACGTGCACACGTTAACCGGAAACACAGATGCTCGTTTTTTGCCAGTGTACATATGTAATTAACAGAACAGAACAGGGCAGTCAGCTCAGGACAATGCAATATCAATGCTGAGCTGACTGCCTTTTGGCATCATCTGGCTGACACTGACAATCAGGCTCAAAAGAAAGCCATGTCTGGTGTCGGCCAATCAGTTTGAAAGGACAATGCATATGTTATCAAAGCTTCCTGTTTGCATAGTTTGCCACAAGTATTTGTGGCTTTTGCAAACTAGACACATTGTGAAATGTGTCTATTTGGGTGTTTTAAGATCTTAACACCTGCATAATTGCCAGACATGGTAAAAACCTGTTCTGTTAATTACACAAATGCTCGTGTTTAAATTGCGTTGCAATCGGTCCTTAGGTGCTGGCACTGTCGTAGTGGATTATTGGGTGTGTTTAATATCTGGGGTTTTGTAATGATGTAGGTTTTCACGGCTAGCTGCATGATGATTGCTTCGAAAAGCTGCTGTCTCGGGACAGCCGCGTCGATCGCTTCCTCTCTCCACCTCGCGACGTTTCGCCTCTAACGTGTGTTCCGAGAGAGTAGCTTTTCGAAGCAATTATATAGGGGGGTTTTTTTACTTTTTTTGCAAATTTAAACTTATGAAAAGTATAATGTGAAAAAACTTTAATCTTATATAGCCATGTCGTTATACAATGCATTCTTGCAAATATACAACTTGCGATTAAAACAAAGTTACAAAATGTTTTTGAGGTTTGCGTGATCTTGGAGAGGTGTTACAACAAAATATCAACCCTTTATACCGTGCACTGAACAAAAACCCACATAGTGAATTTAATTGGAAATCCTGCTCATTGCTCGCTAGTTAACTTCGGTAAAAAAAAACCTCATACACTCTATATGTGTACCGGAAGTACAGCGAAGCACAAAGACAATGCAATCAAAATATGAAGAAGACATAACGATCGCGTCGTGACGAGAGACCGCAGTTACTGCGCTAGTAATAGAAGTGTTATGATTGTAGGATTCCACGATTGGTCTCTCACCAATCTCTCGCTGGAGTTTGTGCTGCATGTCAGGATAGATGCACAGGTAGAGTAGGCACCACGTCAGGCCAGTGATGATCGTGTCGAAACCTGCGGAGGAGACGAGGAACTGGTCTCACTGACGGCCATTCCGAGACGGCAGCGGGGCGGTGAACACGCACGCAACATCTGAACCCCGTGTCTCTTAGCCATGCGTCCTGCGCGCTGCCAGCTGGCACCGCTGCTCTTGCCATTCACCATCGCTTTACACCCGGACGAGTCGTTGCTGAGTGCGACGATGCTGGGATTAGGATCAGTGACTCCAAACCTGAAGTCACGGTTCTCTACCAGGAGATGGTGGAGCGCTCTCTCCAGGTGAGGGGGGAACAGCTGCCCCTAGTAGAGGGCAATGTTACCATACAAACTTACTAATAACAACAACCGCCATTTGGCACTTTGTGGTGATGACGTCACCACGGCGTCTGTGCTAGGCTAGGTGCACCTTGAGGCCACGTGAAGTGTCGAAGGCTCACTGACAGGAGGTCAGTGGACAGACCCAGGCATTATGGATTGCCTGACTGAGATTACCGGCAGATACACCACGTGTGCTCTCTACTGTGCCAACTTGCTGTGTTTCAGCCGCCCGGCGCTCCGCTCATTGTTGTGAACGACACTCCTCCACTCTCCGCTGTTGTTGGAGAGTGACTGCTTCCAACTGCCCCATAGCGTCCTTTACAACCCTTCTCCACAGAAGTCGATCTTCACACAGCAGGTACCAGTATTCAGCAAGTTCACTCAGCTCCAGGTCCTCCTATATCACATTGGTCCATCTCTTCTCCAGTCCGTCCTGTGCCCGTTTAGCCCCCTCTATCCAACCAAACAAAGCTGCTTGGGCATATGGTGACTGAGCATACAGACGACATGACCCAGTCACCACAGCCTCGCCAGCGGGAGGAGCCCACCTATGGGACCCTATCCAGATCTTTCAAGAAATTGTGAGCTCCTCACACAATCCAATCTGGTAAAACCCACCATGGATGTAGGCAGACCAGCCGGAAAGTTTTAAATCGGCGCAGACGCCCACGTTTCACAAGCATAGAGCAGAGAGGACACGATTGCAGTTGAGAAGACTCGGAGCTTCATGTGCAGCGACAGGCCTGGCAGCTTCCACAGAGTGTTAAGCAGCTGATGAAAAGATAACGCCGCCCAACTGATTCGGACACAAGAAATAATAACACAAGTATGCATACAACACGCATGCTATGACCACACAGACATAAAGTTCACCTGTGTATATAGCATGCTACAGGTGTTATGGTTGTACACATGAGATATGCTACACACACACACATACGTTGGCTTTCCTCCCAAAGCTATAAAATAAACAATGAAACTGGTAACGTCAAAATCACCCCGATGCTAAACATATTACCCCAAAATTACTCCATTGGGATCACACACAACAGCATCATTGCCTCCCTACTGCAAGAAACTTGGTAGAACCCTTCTGAAAGAGAGTCTTGAGACCCAGGTGGAGCATTCCTGGGTGGATCAAGCCTAATTATACTGCCGTAGATTTTCACGGCTCGATGCATGAGAACTACTCTTAAGAGCCGTTACTTCCTTACGGGAAATACGGTGACCAAAGATAAGCCGAAAGAACGGCTTGCAAGAGAAATTTCCGTCCGTAATTGTGCATGTTAAAAAAAAAACCAGCACACTGCGTACTCACCAGCTCCAAAAATATCGAGAGAAGAGGCGACGACACGTTGATGGCTGAGGCCCACGTCGCGCAGCATGGGCTCGTGCTCCACACACATGCTGATGAGTGAGTCCGTGATGTCACGCTCGTTGCCCTGCGGCCAAGAGCAACATCGTCATCGAACGCTCTGCAGGACCGCAGCGCGATCCGCATTACACCACCGTCCTCGCTTGTGCAGCGAATGACACGCAATGCCTCCTCGGGATGATGTAGGACACGGTTCATGGGGAACACAGCGATGACCGACGGCCTTAGAGGAACCCCAGAAAAGGGCTACGGTGCAGGAAGGGGGGCATGGCGTTTGGAGGAAGCAATGATCGTGGAGACCATGATCGTGGTGGTAGTAGTTGTTGTAATGGGGTTACCATGGCCGTAGTGGGTGTGATCGTGATGGTCGTGGTAGAGCTGCTTGTCATGGTGGTAATAGTCTTAGGTAACTGGTGGTGATGGTGGTGGACACAATCGTGGCAATAGTGGTGCCGCTACTAGTGATGGTCACGACGGCATGTGGAGCAGAACGTCGGACATCATGCCAAAGAGCGCGTGGTGCTACCACCCAAAAACACAACACAGAGCTTTTGTTTAGTAATGTTTAAATGACAACATAATCAATGACATGATCACACCTTTTGGTAGGACCGGTAGTGTTCCTTGACGTGGTCTTCCATGAAGGCCAAGAGCCTGGTGGAGAGAACTTTCAGCGCCCTTAGCTGGGCATTCGGCACGTGACGCAAGATCGGGAAGAAATCCACCAGGTTCCCGGCGCCTGACAGCTCCGACGCTTCCTCGTTAAACTCCACGATGCGCAGGAACGCCGGGTCACCGTGCGGGTAGCGCTTTCCGAACACGAGGGCGCACATCACGTTGGCCACGGCGTACGTGATCGAGGGGACGGGGTCGAATCCGCCGGGCTGCGCCCCCTTGCTGTTGCAGCCGAGGAGAAGCTGCTCCGCCTCCTCGCACACGTGCTGCTCCAGGAGGCACGCGTAGTTCGCGCTCGGCGCCGCGCAAAAACTCCGCAGCGCGCGCTGCGCCAGCTTCTTGTGCGCCTTCCAGCTGTTGTCGTACTTGCGGGTGAAGGTCAGCGTGTCTCCGTTGCCGATCAGGCTGAGCGAGTAGAACGGCGGCCGGCCCGCGAACACATCGCCGTGCTTGAGCAGGGCCTGCTTGATCGTGTCCAAGCCGCTGAGCACCACGACGGGCACGGAGCCCAGGTGGATGCAGAACACGTCCCCGTAGCGATGGCTCATGCGGGAGAGTTTGAGGTGAGGATTGGGCCACATTTGCAGGATGTTGCCGACCACGGGCCAGTGGACGGGGCCGGGGAGAGACTTTCCCTCGGCGCACCGCTGCGCAGACCTCCGGCAGCGAAGAAACATGAGAGCGAGCAGAAGAGCGAGCGCGGACACGGCGAGCGGGGCGCAGTAGGCCAACCCTACGGTCTCCATGGCCGTTGTTCTCGCGATGGCCCGTCTGTCCAGACACAAAGAGGACGGTGGCTGTCAAATCCGAACATTCACATTTGCAATGCGCACATGGTGCCAAGCCCCGCGCCGTGCCAGGCTAGGTGCACCTGCACACCCACACCCAGCAATTGGGTCGCGAAGGGGTGGCTCGCGATGTCACGTGTGGGGGCAGGGGGTTGTGCGCGATGAGCGGTGCCGAGTGACGACGATGAGTGATGTTGATCGGGGCGTCGCGCCGTGCCAGGCTGAGTGCGTGCTGTCGCTCGCGCGCAGTGGAATCGGGTCGATCGCCGGGTTACCACGGCATGATTGACTTACACTCTTGGTGGGGCTGACTGACCAGGGAGAGGTCGTTGAGAGGTGAGGATCGGAAGGAAACCAGGTGCTCTCATTGGTGATTAAACGGGCTGCGCGGCTGGAAGGACCGGGTGTCCCAGAGAAGGCCAGGTGCGTTGATTCGTGGTTAACAGGATGTCAGACGTCACGCACGCGCGAGGGTGGTGGTAGATAAAATACGCGCGGAGGCGAGAGACAGACCGTCTTGTGGGAACGTGACAGCTGGCGTGACAAGATATAGGGTAGCGGCGGCCCGTTCGGGGGCGGCTGCACGTGGGCACGCCCGGGAGCAGATCCGATGTGCGGAGCGAGAGGGCTGCGTTGACGCGCGCAGCGCGGCATTCGACTGTTGTGTTGTTGTTGTGTTGGTCGTGATGTTAAGGTTGTTAATAAAGGCGTCGCTGCCACGTGAAGGGAAGCGTCGTCGCCGAGATCCACGCGGCGCGCCAGCAGGCGGAACCGCGGTGGTGTGGAGGCCGGCCCGTTGGTGTTCCCTGACACGCACGCACGAGGGCACACAGCGCAGAACACACAGATGATAATCATCATCATGATTGCACTTCCAGAGCGCTTTTCACCCGGCGGTCACAAAGTTCTGCGCAGAGCTGTGGAGAGGACGGCGTGTCAGAAATAATAACAACAACGACATATGAACAGCAAATCACCAACAATCAAAAATGCGTCACACGTCCAGTCAGATGTGGACTAAGCACGGTGAAATAGGAGTTACCTAGAGCAGCTCTCAAAAATACTTTAAAATATCTTGATACTGTAACTATCAATTATAAACTGTACCGTACAGCACTACTCTGCAGCACTTATACACGGTGGTCCATAAGTCTTGTGACCTCCGTGTAAATAACCCCTAACATTTCGCCCCCTTTGCTCTATCATTTCCGTTTAATTGAACCAAGTGCATGTCATTTTTTGTCGCTTACATTACGCTATTGTACACACCAATTGGTACGAAAAACATTGTTTATTACGATTTAGGTACTCACATGGGGGTCACAAGACACGTGCACCACGCTGTAGACGCATCGTCAATACTCAGGCAAGCACACGGATTAAAATCCGACCGCCCTCATACGAGCATTTGGCAGACCGTGCCTGTGGTATCCACTCCACATTCTTGTGGCAGGCGTAGGTTCTCCCCATAGTACAATCCTGTTTACTTCCCAAATCGCGGGTTATAATAATAATAATTGCATGTATAGAAGCGCTTTTCACCCGGGGGTCACAAAAGCGGTTCACAGAGCTGCGGAGAGAATGGCAGCGTCATTATGTCCAGCGTGTCCAGCTTCAAACGAGTATCCAGGTTCAAATGAGCTGCATTTGAAGCTCGACACGAGCTCTGTGCAGCGCTTTGTGACCCTCGGGTGAAAGCGCTCTGGAATTGCAGTTAGTATGATCGCCCTTCCGAGGAAGATGATGAGATCGAATCGACCACCTTCAGACGAGGAACTTAAGATCGATAGAAAGTCTCAAACCCGCGATTTAATAACATGCACCACCACCCAGCCAAAATATCTTCAACGTCGCCATAATTAACATCATCATAATTAACATCCAAAAAACATGCTGCTGCATAGATTAATTGGCTTGTAGACTAAATTGCCCTCAGTGCCCGGTGATGGACTGGCGTCCTATCGTGGGCATATCCCTGCCTTGCGCCCTGTGTCTGCCGGGATAGGCTCCGGCTCACCGCGACCCTGTACAGGATTAAGCGGTTCTGACAATGAGATGAGATAATTAACATGATTAGAATTAACAGCATCATTGTTGTTGATCGATATATATTTTCAAAGCCGCGATTTAATGACATGCACCACCACCCAGGCGAAATATCCTCAACATCACCAAAATTAACATCATCATAATTAACATCGTTAGAATTAACATCATCATCATCATCATGGCTCGAACTTGTGGAGCGAGCGGCAGCGCCCACACACCTTCAGCGGAGCCCAGTGTCCAGTCGCTCCGCCACCCGCGGGGCGTTTCCTTATATAGGCGTCGGGGCGTGGCCAAGTGCGATGGGCGGAGCACGCCGAGGCAGCCACCCCCAGTTGGGGCGGGGCGAAATGCGCGCACTCATCGCGATATGACGATTATCGGAGGAATCGGTTCCCTCCTCTCAACCGCACAAGCGCACGCCGCGTTGTGTTGTTTACCGTCTGCTCCCAGCGGGAATAGAGGTTCACTGGCAAGACGCACACGCTGCCGGTGATTGCATGAAGACTCGCGTCATTCAAACAAACGGCGAGAGCGATCACGCAGCTATTATGCCTATAATACAGGCTCACGTCTCTCACACTGTGACTCTTATCTCTAACACTGCCTCCTGTCTCTAACGCTGGTTCTTATCTCCAACACTGTGACTCCTATCTCTAACACTGCCTCCTGTCTCTAACGCTGGTTCTTATCTCCAACACTGTGACTCCTATCTCTAACACTGGCTCCTATCTTCAGCACTGTGACTCCTATCTCTAACCCTGGTTCCCATCAATAATACTTCGTTGTTGTTGCTGACGTGCCGTTCTCTCGGTAGCTTTGCGCAGCGCTTTGTGACCTTCGGGTGAAAAGCGCTTTAGAAGTGCAATCATTATGATTATTATTTTCCGTCCATTCCCCCGAAACACGTGTCTGTAGCCTCGCGCACTCCGTTGACGAGTTCAATCCTGTACAGGATCGCGGGGCACCAGAGCCGTTCCCGACACACACAGGGCACAAGGCAGGGGTATCCAGGCTCGAACGCCAGTCCATCTCAGGGCGCCAGGGGCAAAGCAGTCAGCAAGCCAATTAACCGAGACAGCAGCATTGTGTCTTGTGATTGTCTCATCTCATTGTCTGAAACCGCTTAATCCTATATAGGGTCACGGTGAGCCGGAGC
>JAZEWT010000002.1:9151372-9175143 GCA_036362905.1 Mordacia mordax
CCTCTACAGTAAAAGCCCCCCCCCCATTCCTCAACTCTGCCAGACGATGGTGATGGTGCTGCTGGAGGTGACGATGGTCGCGATGCCGCTGTTACCGCCGGAGTTGCATCAACTTCGTTCAGTGTGCGTGGATCGCTGTCCACACGCCGGCGTGCTGAAGCACGGCGCGTTTCTCTCTCGTGTCGTTGTCGCAGTGCCGTTCTCTCCGCAGCTCTGTGCAGCGCTTTGTGCCCCTCGGGTGAAAAGCGCTATCAAAAAAGCAATTTTTATTAATAAATAGGTTACTCTGTACCCTCACAAGACATCTTTGTTCTGCCATGTCGGGTGGAGGAGGGTAATGACGCACAGTGGCATTGTACCTTCGCTCTCTGACCCAAACGATTATGACTTAAGTCGCCCTGGATAGGGGCGTCTGCTAAATAATAATTGATAATAATACCCTGAAAAGCCTCACTGAGAGTAAAAGTTCTTATTTAGGAGGGTCTTGCTACGTGTTCGCAGTAGCGAGGGATGTTGCTGTGTCTTATTCGAATTGAGTCATTTGCTCGTAATTGTTGTGTTGCCTTGGTCAATGCCAATTACAGAGAAGAAACCGACTAACAGGAGAAACCATACACAACAAGAGGAGAATATACTCCACGTGGAAAGGTGCCCTCGTAGGGACTCATACGCAGCGCCTCCTTGCTGAGACACTGTGCCACCCTTCCTCTCGAGGACTCGAACCACATGCGCGCTTCTCTCTGCTCCTGTGTGTGCACAGAGCGCTCATCTACCCGTGCCTACTCCGCGGAGGAAAGCCCACGCCATGTGTCACCTTCCTGCTCGCCCTGGCTTTTTGCACCTTCAACGGCTACTTGCAGGGCCGCACACTCCTCTCGTGCACCGTCTACCCCGACGGCTGGCTCTACGACGTCCGTTTCATAGCAGGTGCGCGGTCGATTTTCGTTTGAACGCAGTTTGCTGGGCTCAGACCCAAAATTCCACAATGGCAATAATAGATAATCACCGACGCTTCGCTTCACGCTAGCAGGCTTATTACTATAACAGACGATCGGAGCGGATTCCACAGTGGAGGAGCGTGAGCGAGGAAACAGAGAAAAGTTGTGCGCTGCAGTGTGCGCTACAGTGTGCTAGGTCGGTGGATGCGTGAGTGTGTGGACAGTGAGAGTGTATTATGGTCTGTAATTGTGGTGGTTGAACAGTGTGGCTGCGATGAATGTATCTTATAAACCCGGTCATCATCATCGGTGGAAGAATCAGTTTCACAGCGATTTTCACCATGATAGCAATAAATTAGTAATGAGAGAACAGACTGCCGGTGACCTAGTGCTTGGGATGAATTATTGAGTCTTTTCGCAGATGGTTGGATGTAGTCAGTGAGACATATAGATACTTAGATCTTGTTTGTTGAGCCAATTGATGTCAACTGTGGAGGCAGTGTTGATATATACTTGTTGCTGGGCCAGCACGTCTGTTTGGTCCTGGGAAGGGAATTTATTTAGTTTATTTTTCTTTTCAATGGGCTGATTAATGTCTGGGTGACAACATTGGTTTCGGTAGCACACATAGCGTGTGCAAAGTCAAGAGGTTTGCATTTATTGGTCCATGAGTGTTCCTGCAAACCAAACGTAGTTTAATTTTTATGACGCACAGTTAATCTTCCTCAAAATATAAGGCTTTTCAGTACAAATTAGACTTCTCGTGAAACGTTTATCTATATCGGAAGCCAGTGGTCTTTGCCTCTCTTACATCCCCTGTCTTAAGTGGATGATAATTGGCGATTTTGAATAATGAAACTCAACCGTGACGCACTTTTTGCCTGTCCGTGTGTGACCCTGCCGGTGCGTTGTGTGTTTTACCGGTAGGGGCACTACTCTGGCTTGCTGGTTTGCTGTTAAACCTGCACTCGGACTACATTCTGCGGAATCTACGCAAGCCAGGGGAGACTGGCTACAAGGTCCCACGTGGTCAGTAGCCCTACACAGGTCCTGCTAATTTATAATGGTCGTTTAACCAACTCACAATTTGTCAAATTGTGACCCGGATAAGTGGCATGTTAATGGATGGATGGAAGGAAATTTTCAAATGTTGATATACAGCCGTCCTTCGTTGTACGAAAACACAGCATATGGAAATTTGTTGTAATCTAACGTAAACATTAAGGAACTCGATGAAATTCATTTTTGGGTCAGGGCACGCAAAAAAGTTATAGTGTCTTTTAACCCTTTACCACCTGACACGGCCAATCAGTGAGGGTTTGTCACGTGAACAGAAACACGCCAATTCCTTTACTATCTCAGCACACCGGTGTGTGGGAGAGCAAACCCACAGTATTTTATGAAGAGATACGACGGTTCGCTGATTGTTACAGTCGGCATCATCAGGCACCTGCGCCAAACCTGGTCAAGCAGCTCGAATGACTAGTCCCGGTTCGGGTCTGTTTATATAAGGAGGTTGTGATGTCATCACTCGCGCGATCAGGTGTGCCGGGACACAATGAGGGCTGGGTTAACGAGATATTCAACCCGGTGTTTCGAGTTAAGTGAGTTGTTCGGACAAAGGGCCAACATTGTCTGATTACCCTCGTTATGAGGTGTTATGCACGGGGTTGTGTCAAGCGTCAATGTACATGTGGCTAGTACCTTTTTGTTTGATGATGCGTTTCCAAGCCGCACTTAATTTGTAGCTATCGGAACGATTGAAAATTATTCCCTAGTCCATCACCGGGCACTGCAGCAATTTAGTCTGCGCAAATTTACCTATGTAGCAACATGTTTTTTTGGATTGAGAGGAAACTGGAGTGCCCGGGGAAAACCCACGTGGACATGGGGAGAACATGCAAACTCCACACAGAAAGTCACCCGAGCCGAGATTCGAACCCGGGACTTTCTTGCTGTGAAGCGACAGCGCCACCCACTGGGCCACCGTGCCCCCCACTTATTTTTCTCTCTTGAATTAAACATGTCGTTGTAAGCCCCCTTGTCAACTTGTTTGAACCTGCTTCACCACGCCGTTCAATACGGGTTTGGTAAAGCAAGATATTACGATTCGCTATTAATTCCAGATGTCGTGTTGCTGTGCCGCTCGTTGAGATCCTGCATAAAACAAAAACGTCGTCCACGCGGATTTTCTATTCACATCACGTGACTTACCTGTTTGCATTAACTCACCCTACGTTGTACCTTAGTTTACGTAATAGAATTGCATCACCGGCCAGATGAAAGCATAATTGAAAAAAAACAGTAATAATCACCATCAGTGCGGTATTGCATGTTTGACTCTATAACAGCGTGACTCCCCTGTTCCAGTAAGCAACAGGAGGCATCCATCTGCATTGTTGGCCATAATCCAGTGGTGGAAATTCTACATTCTCTTGGTAGGTTGTTTCTCTTGGTAGGTTGTTGCTCTTGGCTTCTCACAGGGTGAAGTTCGCTTTAATCAATCTGAGCATGGACTGGCAACTCGTACTCGCGATGGCACGTGTCGCTTAACAGGGGTGCTTGTTTACTTACCGATACCCACTGGCATGCGTGCGTCGTGTTCACCTAGGTGGGATGTTTGAGTTTGTGTCTGGAGCAAACTTCTTGGGGGAGATGGTGGAGTGGCTGGGCTTTGCAATCGCATGCTGCACTCTGCAAGCCGTGGCTTTCTCCGTGTTCTGCATGACAGTCCTCGGAACGCGTTGCGTTCATCACCACAAGTGAGCATCCATCCCTACCCATGTGCACCGGCACCGTACGAGGAGCTGCCTATTGCTGGAGGTTTGCGGTTAGCAATTGTGACCACCCAGGTTATTAACTATTGGGGACCTTTTTTACAGTGTACAAATAAAAAGAAACAAATGATATATACTCTTTCTGGCTATAATACAGTTGTTACGGTGTTTAAACACCAAACATACATTTTACAAGGCATAACGTTTGCTATAATCACACATGCTTGTGATAAAATATGCAAACAATATGCTTTTGGCAATATTTGGTCTAACACTGGGGAGACTAGGTCACAAAAGATGTCGTTGGTGTGGGCCAATCATTTTCAAGGGCAATGCGGATATTGTCAAAGCATCAAAGCAAATCACATCGAGTTATGACTGTGCTTTAGGTACCCTTCAATGCAGTGCCAATTGTTAAGCTCTGGTGTTTTGTGTCCTTTACTACAGATGGTACCTGCAAAAGTTTGAAGACTACCCCAAGCAAAGAAAAGCTGTAATTCCTTTCTTATTTTAAGTGCAAATTAAACAAATTACAGTTGTGGGCTTTGTGCTCCTACATGCAATATTTGGCCTGTGGCCATATCTACAAGATATTTAGGCTCCACAACTCATGTGTAGACCCTGTCTGCTTCCTGTTTGTCTTGCTCCCTACTCTTTAGACCCCACACCTTCCCTATGAAGCGCCTGTTTTACATCCGCAGTGCCTCTTATTTTTAAGTCCTGCCCCATTTTCTTTAGACCCCGCCTCTTTATTGCGAGGCCCCACCCCTTCTATACAAACAGGATGGTGCTGGTTTAGATCATAGTGGAGTTGTGGCGGTGGGTGGTAGTGTATGCGGACAGTTGTGGTGCGTGGGAAAGCTAAGGTAGAGACGAAACAGTTTTGCAACATTGACCAAAATCCTTCTTAAAGCATCAAAATAATAATAAAGTTGCTTAAGTCTTACAAGGAGCTTCTATGAAGCCACGATTGATCGCATAGTATGTGTGGCACATCAGGTTCTGCATCAGCCTGACAAAAAACTATACGATTTAGATTAAATGCTGGCTGTTAATATGCTTTTCAGAACGATAAACTGCAAGCACTAAAGTAAGAACTACTGTAATTAATGTTTAAAATATTTGTATAAAGTAACTCAAGGGCGGCGCGGTGGCCCAGTAGTTAGCGCTGACGCCTCACAGCAAGAAGGTCCTGGGTTCGAATCTCTCGGCTCAGGTGCCTTTCTGTGTGGAGTTTGCATGCTCTCCCCGTGTCCGCGTGGGTTTTCGCCGGGTACTCCGGTTTCCTCCCACAGTCCAAAAAGCATGCTCCTGGATAGGTTGATTGGCTCGCAGACTAAAATTGTCCCGCAATGCCCGGCGATGGACTGGCGTCCCGTCGTCGGGTGTATTCCTGCCTTACGCCCTGTGTTTCCGGGATAGGCTCCGGCTCACCGTGACCCTATATAGGATTAAGCAGTTTCAGACAATGAGATGAGAAGTAACTCAAACTACCATAAATAAACATGAAAGGTGAGATCACATGACCTCATCACGTGTGAGAGACAGTGGAGCTAGTGATGAAACTTTTCCATCACTCCAAGCTCAGCGTCCTGTTTTTAATCACCTTTGTATGACTTTCTTTTTAAAACACGCATAACCATCAGTAGCACTTCATACTGCATATCTTGATATTATTAAAATCTTTTCATGATGGCTGAGTGCTTGTGAAAAACAAGTTCTATATCCGTAATGGTGCCTAAATACAAAAAAGTTACTTTAAGGCGAGGGCCGAGTGTTTAAAGCCCCAACAAGGCTAGTGCCATTGTGTGGCGCTGATGTCTCATTCGCAACGCAATTCCACTTACAGTTTATAACACATGCACATTCGTTCAATGTCAGAGAGCGACCTCAACGGCACGAGGAAACCGCAGAGAGGCAGGAGGCAGCCACGTAATTAGCTGGTACCACGTTCTCACTGACCTCACGCTCACGGGCCAAGGTGTGAACACAAAGCACTTTCCCAAAGGCTTTCTCGATTGGTTCGTGGCTGTTGAAATGACTGAATGCATTCTATATCGTCGTGGTTGCATCTGGACAATGCTTGGAAATGTGGCCATCATATAGATGTGGTGCGGGCTACTGCGGTTGCCCCATGCGCGACAGCAGAGGAGAATGAAGCCAAGTCGATGGAACGTGATGACGCCCCTTTGGGGAGTGGAGAGATCGCGGCTGATGACTTGAGGGTTCTTATGAATGGCTTAACACCCGTATGCCAAACGCCACTCATTGTTAGAATTGCTTGTAAGAGCTGCTCTTTCAGAATAGCCCTGTCAAGCATTCCTCCTCGTTCCTGCACAAAGGTTGTTCCAAAATAGCTCCTCAGAGCAATTCTCATACATTGAACAGTAAATTGGTACAAAATATATATTTTATTGACAAACACAATTACTAAATCGGTTTAAGAATCGAACTTAAAATGAACTTGCGATACATGGCCATTTATAGAAACAATATTTGAATGTAGATTTGAGTTCATGTTTAAACAAAACACATCATAGCCCATACCATTTCAAAGCATGGTCTCACCTGTTACAGAGATCACCTTGTACACATGCTGTGCTAACATGCCAAGCAATACAAAGACACCGCAAATCATGAGCAATTCCCGAGGTTCTGTTATGCAGATAAATTATGTATAATATAAATGATCGTTTATTGGATGTAACCATATTGGTGCATCCAATAAAGTGGTTACATCTGCACCACCTCAAAAAAAAAGAGTCTACCCCAGGCAGTTGTCCCCAACTCGGGTGCCTTTCTGCGTGATGTTTGTGTTGGGTTCTGCGGTTTCCTCCCACAACAAAAAAAAACCATGAACCCGATAATGTGTAGGATTGGATGCCCAGCAAATGCTGGCACCAGCTAAGCACGTGACTGCCTTACCCCCACCTCTGCAGTTTCCTCACCTCAGGTCATTCTTAAAACCAATACATTAAACAAATACTGTACATGTTGTAAAGTATAATATAAACTGTGAGATTATTAAACCTTTAGAAAAAAATATTCCTGAGTTATAAGTGTTACATCTGTCATGTTCACCAATTACAAATGTATACTAGCAGTGTGAGCATATAATCATTTACACTCTTCCAGTGAAGTCAGTGTTGGTCAAGAGGGTTATTTCCTCATACTTCACCAGTGCATATTGGTGAAGGATCCGGACCAATTCACATATCACCTCGCCACTGATGTTACCCATGAGTGCCACTTCTCCAACCCCAGATTTAATTGTACCAGACAGTATGGATTGTAGCACATACGTTGTCGTTTAATTGATTACAGAGTACAGCTTTGAATAAGATTGTTCTGAAAATTATACAAATAGTTATGGATCGGCATTGCAGCTGTGTGCAAAACAGTTACAATACTGCAATGAGACATCCATAAACATTTAAAGCATAACGAAATTTCTTTAAAATGTGATCAATAAAGACCATCACTAAGTTGCCAGTCCTGAGATCTTATGATGGAAGAGTTTCTCAAGATTCAACAAGAGACCCAGCTGGTACTGCAGAGTATCTGTATTAAGCTTCAGTAGAAATGAATACAGTGGCTCCCTAAGTAAAGCCTCGATGGGGACAAACTGCAGCACCTGCTGGCAAACGTTTGCCTCCTGGTCCTCTCTCCCATCACCGCATCCCTCTCCAGAGTTTGCGACTGCATGCTGAAGAACACCAATGAATTCCTTCACACCTTTGTAAACAGACGGATGGTGCAGGCCAACACAAAGTAAGACGGTGGTGAGGTGAAATGGGCTGGGCGAGAGGTTGAGGAAAGAGAGGTTGGAGAAACAATGCGAAAGAACGAAGATGATTCCTGCCGTGAATCGAGCCAGGGCAGCAGGTAGAGGCAACACTAGACAGTCGCCCTCTGCCAGGTGGGAGAACATCAGCTGCATTCCATCAACAAGATTTTGCTGAAACATCACATCTCCATCGTACAGCAAGGGGTTGCTTATAACACTGAGGAGAGGTTGTATGGGGTTAGTGTCTTGAGTAGCGTTACAAGTGTCAAGAGGTGCGGGTGGCAGAACTGAAGGTTCTCCAGTGCAAGTACTACCAGGCTGTGTACCATGCACGACCACGTTAGCACCAGATTCATTAACACTTTGGGATTTGTTTTTTGCAGCGTGATCATCGTTCGTGGGGTTTAACTGTGTGCAGAGTGTTTGTCCGACAGAGACATGTCGAGTCTGTTGCCCCATATGCATATAGAAAACGTCGCCGAGTTCACTCCCATTCAAAAGTTTCTTGAGCGTTGCTCGGATGTGCCGCTCCATGACTGCAACGCTCTGGCTCCCATCGGGGTGCTGCCTGCTCAGCCACGCAGCGTTAGCCGGCCGCACGACGGCTGCCTTGGCCCATGCCTCATTGAGACGCTCCAACAGCTTTACGTCGCAAAACGGGGAATTGGCGACACGTCTCAGTGCGCGCCCACGCCGTACCGAGAAGAGATTCTCGTCTACGGGACCCGGTGAGCACTCGAGTACGCGCTCTACCGCTCCGTCCTCGGTGCTCGCGTCTGCCCGCTCGTCCTCACAGCTCGGCGTGTCGATCTTCAACAGGGCAGCGAAGGCCTGCATGTCCAACTCAAAGTAACCCTGCATGACCTTCTCTGTCCAGCTCAAGCTTTCCAGTTCTTTCCTCTGGTTGTAGCTCCCCACCTGAGGCTGTTTTCCCTTCCCAGAGTACGAATGGAAGGGCGGTGAGCCAGACCCCCTGGGCACCCGTTGCATGAGCCAGTCGCGCCGGGCGATGGGCTGTACATCGTAGTGACGCACGTAGAACCAGGTGGCAGCGACGCGTACTTCCTCGATGTGAGCCCATTGCGCATTGTCCACGGGATTTTCAAACAGCCACAGGTTTTCTAGAATCGTGTCGGCTTGTAGCCTCTGCAAAAGGGACATTTAAAATAGCAGCTTAGGCGTAAAAAAAACTATACCAAGGTATGCGTTCTAATGGTGTGAAATCATTGTCCCTTTAGCTACTCCACGTGGGTACCCCTTGGTCACTTAATGTGGGATGGTAAGAAAGCAAATGTAATGCATGTATAGAATGGAGCAAGTGTTATAATGTAGTTACATATATGCGCACTGAGGTTACTAGGTTCTGATCCTTCATATTTCCAAAATGACCTCAATAGTCCAAAAAGACCTCAGGAAGACATGCAGATCAGAGCAGTAATGTCGGCAGAAATTACCATCAATTAGCTACACCAGAAGAACATGTCATACGCTTCAAATAAGATCACCCATATGACAGGTCCTTTGCTAGTGACCAGTAAAGGTGATATGGCCACCTGGAACATGGTGGCGCAGGCCAGCAGCTGCTGGGTAAAGGTGGGAGGAAGGCAGGCGGCTGGGAAGAGTGCCGTGTGCGCACACGCATCGAGGCCAACGTGCGTCAGGAGCCGCTCCAGCACGCCGGCGGGGAGCGTGTGCCGCCCGTGGAAGCGGAGGCCCACTACGTACAGCTCAGAGTTCCCCGCTTTGCTCGTGGCTGGTTTCACCACGTGCACCTCCTGCACAAACCACGGTGTGTCACTTGTACGTACACTTGTGCGGCGTTTTCAACGCAGACAGCATCTGAAAGCACTGCAGGATTTGTAATTTGCACATTCAACACGGGAAACCAAAGACAAGCGAGAAGGCAGCCAGATCTGGCACTGACAATTACCTAAGACCCAGGCATTGTGGTCCTATGGCGTGATGTTTGGCAAACTCAATAAATGAGTATCTACATGTGTGGAAAGAAAACAGAGGAGAGAAAAGCCAAGAGTGCAAAGTTGATAAATCAATTCCAGTGCAGATGACCATTAATCCAGTTGGTTTACTGCTATGCCCTGGCAAGCCAGGAGATGGTAAGCCTGCCATCCCCCAATGTGTGATACAACGCTTGCTGAAATGTGCTGTATTGCAGGCATGCACAGTCTCCAGTGCCTACCTGTGGTATCACTGCTCAACGGCTTGCTTTTTGACCTTGGCTAAATTTTGAAAAAATATATCACATGTCCACAACCTGTCGGTGGATATCCTATAGGAATGGGCACATTTTGAAAAACAGCATGGTTTCTATTATTTCATTTACTTTGGGAAGGACTTGATTGCAAAATAATTTTGCTCAAATAACATTTAAGTTCATTTCAGTGATCAAATCTGAAAGAACTAAATAGCAGTGATGTACACAGTAAACTCACATTTGTCTGCCACTACCATATTAAAATGAAAATATATAACACTAGCACAGTGAAAGAACTTCTTCAGAGTACAGCAGAGTTACTTCTTGTGGGACTTATGCTATACATACTAATACCCTGAATATTGATGCTAGTCTGAGCACTTGTGAATATATTTTAACTATATTATCGAATATCAGAAATTGGGTAGCAAGAAAACCCTCGTATACAAACTGCTGTGAATTTAAATAATGCTATTAAAACACGACTGTCACCTGTGATACAGATAGACAAGAGGAGACAACTGTCTATCTGGATACTATTATCATTTAGGACCAATCCAAATGCTGTATTAAGTTAAAAACATTATATTTTGTCCTTTCATACAATTTAGAAATAAACGTATTAGTGATATTTGACATTTTAACCTACTTTTGAATAAATGTACACAGACATCTTGGACACAAATATTGACCAAGATAACTGTATCTGCATCAATATGGGAATCTGAATTATTACTGCACTGTCCCTTTACAAAGCACATATGCAGTCACTGTACACATACAAACTGAAACTTTCAAAGCCAACAACATTGCCGATTGACCAAAACTGCTCGTGTGAACGAATATCAGAATGCTCCCCCCTTATCATTTATACTTAATAATATTTGCACGAGGGTCACAAAGCACTGCACAGAGCTGTGAAGCAACATCATAATATATCGATTGAATAAAATGAAGGACATCAAGTAACAAAGTTATTGTTAAAAATAGAAAGTGTTCCTGTGTAGGCACAGGTCAACAGCGAGCAATCATCCAAGTACACAGCAGTGAGCAGCACCAGTAGTCCTAGCCAGAAGACTTCAAGGCCTTACGGAACAAGGGAGTCTTGAGATGTAATTTTGAAACACCCAGGGACTTAGCTGACCGAATTTCCAAAGAAAAGGAATTCCAGCGTCTGGGAGCAGCATGCAAGAAGGCTATCACCCATCGAACGGAGGTGCGATCTGGGCATGCAGCAAACCCGTACTGAAGGATCGAAGTTATTTTGAGGAGGGTGCATGAAGTAGGTCACAGATGTATGTCGAAGCAGCGCCAGTGAGAGCCTTGTAGGTGAGGAGGATTACTTGAATTTAATCCTGTATTTAACCGGTAGCCGGTAGAAAGACGCCAGCACTGGGGATATGTGATCATGGATGGGAGTGCGGATGAGGACTCTCGTAGCCGCATTCGGCACAAGTTGGAGATGATTGATAAGGTAGGCAAGGATACCAGGAAGTAATGTACTGATATCATTAATTCGTAAAAAGATGAAGATGTGGATTAGCTTATCAGTATTGGAAGGTGACAGGATGTTGCTCAAATTGGCTATATTTCTGAGACGGAAATAGGCTACCTTCGTCACCTTATTGATATGTGTCTCCAAGGTGAATGCGGAATCAAGAATCACTCCGACACTCTGGACTGCATTAACAACTTTAGACGGTCTGGTTGTCAAGCATTAAATGAACAGGTTTAGCCTTGGACAATTTGTGCGAGATTCCAACAAGTAAAACTTCAATTTTGTCACAATTTAGTTTTAAGAAATGTTAATTGAGCCAGGCCTTCACAGTAGACAGTGAGGACGACATGCAGAGACCAGACCCATTGATGGCTGACTTTGCGTGGATGTAGATCTGGATCTCATCGGCATCGCAATGGTAGCGAAGTTTGAGGCTGCGCAGGATATGGCAAAGTGGTTTGATGTAGATGCTCAAGTGAAATAGAACAGGGACTGAACTCTGGCGGACACCAGACAAAACAGGATGGATCTTTGAATTACATTCCCCAAGGCTGATGAACTGCTTCCGGTCAGAAAGGTGGGAGCTCAGCCAGTTCAAGGTACATCTAGAGACTCCTATATCTGCCAGTCATGGCATGAGTTGAATCGCCACTCTAATAAAAGCTCATTTCTACGTAGCTGTCAGTGCAGAAATTAATGTTTTTAAATTTGACAAGCACTTGCCACCTCGTCCAGCAGTCATGCTTCCCAAGCAAACAGTGTGAGCCACACAAGGGATCATATTAATACAAGTCTGCTTAATCTGGGCTTTACATCCAGTAATGAAATTCTTTCATCAGCCCAAGTGTTATAAACTGCGGACTATGCTTCAGGCTAAGCATTTTAAGCTTGAAGGGAATTCTTCAGAAGTAAAGTCAAATTTACATCGATTTAATTACAGTTGGAAAAACAAGATATTTTGAATTAATATCCAACATTTGCTTATTTCCATCTAAATCTTCACAAACGATCATTTCAAACTCAATGTTAAAATGTACCGTTATTAAATGCATGAATATTGTGGCAACGTTGAATAGATATTCAATAGTTAATAACGTAGGTATGAACACCATTGTTGTAATGCACGGTTGTCACCAAGACGCCGTTTCGCAGACGGATCCACTCAGCCGCTAGGGGGCGATCTTGCCAACCGTAATTGATTATTGTGCGTGCAATTTTTAAAATTTGCCAAATTCGGAGCATGATGCTGGCACACCATGGCCCACTATTTTCCCATTACGTCGGGGTATCTTTAATACCCACCGTGAAGCCGATATCACTAGTAGGTTTACGGTTAATACACCTGTGCATTGATGTAGGCTTTCACGACTCAATGCTTGAGAAATGCACTGATAACCAGGGTGGGCTGCTGGATTCAAATGGCGAAGCTCTGCAACAACCAGAGAACGCGTTACCGTTGGATTGTGTCACTGCCCCCAAGACATCGCCTGTAAGGAAGTTGATCCAGCATTAGATATTTGAGATTTATTATTACAATAGAATATTATTGCTGATATGCCATTCTTATCCCGTTGTTGATGTGACGTTCTCTCCGCGGCTATGTGCAGCGTTTGTGACCCTTGGGTGATGAACACTCTAGAAATGCAATTATTATTATTATACCATGCTACATTAAATCATTTCGCAATATATGTATTATAAACACTCGAAATTTTGCATTTTAAAATTATATTCGAAAGTCTGATCATATTTTATTTGTTCTGCAACCATGTGTATATTTAAAAAAAACCCCAAATTTTTTATTGTCGCTGATTATTCGTTCTGGTGCCGTTGTTGTCGGCGCGCCGTTCTCTCCGCAGCTCTGTGCAGCGCTTTGTGACCCCCGGTTGAAAAGCGCTGTATAAATGCAATTATTATTATTTACTATCAGAATATACTCAGTGAGGTTGCAAGCTCTGGATGGGGGAATCCTGTGACACAACAAACGTTCTGATTAAATTGCAGCTATGGACGTTCACTAACCTGGACGTTTACTAACCTGGAAGGTGCACGTGAGCAGAAAGAGGAGGCAGGCCGAGGAATGCTCAAAGAGAGTGAAGAGTTTGAGGACGAAGGAGCCGCCGGGTGCCAGTAGGGCGAGCGCCGTCACCGTCTCGCAGAACACCAGCGGCGCCACGCACGCCTCTTGCTCACCAGGGTTACCCTGCTTGGCGTCACACCACGTCACGGACATCATGTACACTGCACACGCCATGGGGTGGACACTCCACGCTCACCACATAGCAACAAAGATCCCTCGTGTAGCTCTCATCGGCTGTTGGAACAACTGCTGTTCACAAACACCTTTAAAGACTAAAATGGCATAAAGCAGGTGGCCAGCAACACACCACATCCAGCCTCCTTTATCTCCCTGGTAGCGATGTTTACACAGTGACAATTAAGTCAATAGCCAATGGTGTTAGCCGTGAGCGGGATTCAAACCGAGGTCGCCGGGTTCATAGCACAGCAACGTTAACCACTACACCACCAATCCCCACAAACGGTATTACACATCGCAAGCAAGACAGACGATTCCAAAGGTTCTACCCTCGTGTGCATCTTCTTCAGGCACTTCAGTTTCCTTACACACACAACACCCCCCATAAAACAATGAAATCACCCTTAGAATTGCTCAAAAGCAGCTCTTCTGGGATACCCTTAGAAAGCAATTCTTACAGAGCTGTGCAAACCCGCATCAATGCACTTGCTTAACTTCATGTGACAAGATCTTGCCGTAGTAGCATGTTGAGCCGCAGCGAAACTCTCCTGCGCGACGCAGTTTGCCGGAAACGAGGAGGGCCTGGGTCACGCGGCGACGCACTGGCAGCGGGCCAAATGCACACCCCCACGGACCTGGCAGTCGAAGCTCCCGTCGGCGGTAACGAGGTGGACGGTGTCCCGCAGCTCGTCACGCACGCGCTGCTGCAGGTGGCGGAGGTTGGGCAGGAACATAGCGTCGCCAGTGTCATCCGCGCCGAAGCTCCAGTGCGTCGCTGTGTGCAAGATGAGACGCGCGTCCGGGATCATGCTCCCGCACATGTTGCCCTCGTGGAACGGGTTGAGGGTGGTTGCCAGCCAGCGCAGTTTGCAGGCCACCTGAGCAAGATTCACAAGACAAGAATCAGTGAACTGAACACCCGTGCAGCACACCCCAATTGCACGTGGCTTGGATGTATTTTGTACGCCGTGGCTTTAGCCACTTATGAACATTTACCCATGATGAGCCCTTCACACACAGTGATTCTTTAAGAAAAACATTTGAGTGGTGCTAGACACACTTAATTTTATCTTCAGCAGCATGGATAATTAACACATTTGGCCAATCATCTTCCTTGATGTATCAAAAGTAATCTAGAACAAATTACAACATTTTAATCATCCAACTTAAACGTCTGGGCAATTCAGATCCTAGTATGCACTGGTTTTAAAGTGACCTCAGGAACGAGTTTGTTTTGAAGCCTTACTTCAAAATAAAGCTCTCTCACTAAAATGTGTCCCTCAGGGCTCCAAACTTAGTCCTCTTCTCCCTTCAGTTCCAATGTTTGTTGTGACGGAGATACATCGCAGCCACAACTTGCAAGGTCACTGGGAATTTCTACTGTAATAATAAACATCTATCTATGTATCGAAATGTAAACAATGTAGGAGACCCACTAATCCACTCTGACCTCAAGTAATTCACGGACACTGATGGTGTCTAGCACATTCAAAGATAATCTGTTTACCAAGCTGCAACACAACTTTGGCTGACTCCAAATGCAAATAATGCTCTTATTGTCAGCAACATTAAAATTAGTGTTATCTGAAAAGCAATCAAATGACCCAAAACTATGGCATATGCCTCTCAACAATCTTCGAACTGTCAACAGTTTAAATACATAGCCGTCGTCCTTTACCACAAACTATCTTTCACTGCACATACGGGATCATATTTACAAAAAATATGATTAAGGAACAACGCTCTCATTCGCGCACCCATAGCTGCCCCTGTGGGAGGGGGGGGGATACTCCCCGGCTCTAATAAGGGCCTTGGGTAACCTGGTTCGTTCGTAGGTAATGGTTGAGGCTGCAGACGAATGCGCCGGGTGCTTCGCACAAGTGCACCGAGTTGACTGTGCGTCTGCCACTCAGCGCCGAGGGCGGCAGCACGGGCAGGCCTCCCGCCAGAAGCTCGTGGAACTTGCACCAGGCCTGCGTGCACAGCTCGGTGCAGGCCACGTTGCGCACGTGCGCCACCACGAGCCCTGTGCGGTTGGTGGCGGCCGTGTGCTCGTGCCACACATCCAGAGGCTTGTCACTCAGCCGACCTTTGATTTCGTTCAGTTCTTTTTTCAGCCGCTCCAGGTCCACGTTGGGCTGGACGAAACACGGGTTGGAGGAGGAAATGCGAAGTCTCGTTAAAATCACAGCTGACATGAAGCAGGGTTTTATTAAAGTTATTGAGCACACTTTGGCTTTGTGAAATATGTGAGTGTTTACCAATCACGACAATTAACTCAACGTGCATATGGGCCAGCTGTGAAATTTAAACCAACAATGACATCTATTTAACATAATGACCAGATAACACTGAGCAGCCCCCGAACAAACCCCATGGGGGGGGTTTCCACTCTGTAAAACACCAAGGACACAATCAACGACTTATCTGCTACTGCACATGATGTTTAGCAAGGCCATTTGCAAAAAATGCGGCTCCCATCTTTACTTCAAAGATGGGGTGGGTTTAATTAAAAAAGAACATTGCATTCAGCGACAATACTCAACTGTGACCCTGGCAACATTCAGATAGTAGCTGGATTGTACATTATATATTAAATAGGATGATCCAGTGGATGTTCAAGAATATGCAGCTCGTAATCAAGACGCTTGAAAATCAAAATGCAGCCAAGCGCTTACAAAGGCCTTCATTCCACTGTAAAACTGTTAGCACTTTTGGACAAGAGGGCGGTGCGGTGGTGCAGTGAGTAGCGCTGCTGCCTCACAGCAAATAGATCCTGGTTCGGTCCCTTGCTCGGGTGCCTTTCTTTGCAGAATTTGCGTGTTCTCCCCGTGCCCATGTGCGTTTTCGCCAAGTTTCCTCCGACAGTCCAAAGACACACTACTGCCTAAGTTAATTGGCCTTTTGAGTAAATTTCCCCCAAAAAGTGGCCTGGGATGTACTGGCGTTACATCCTGTGTATAGCCCCACCTTTCACGGTGTCTGCGGGATAAGCTCCAGCCCCCACGACCCTGTACAGGATTAGGCAGCGGGTACTGAACGTTGGGACAAGTCAACTGTGGTTGTCGTGTAAAAGAACTCGCCTTCATCACAGGAATGTGGAATTTCCAGCCCCGATGAGAGCATGTAAACATGTAATAAGGAAATGAGCAACAACATAAGCTTGAGGATTCACTTTCATTGTTTAGTCTGGATGGGAGTCATGGTGGCGCAGTGAGCAATGCTGCCGCCTCACAGCAAGGACATGGGTTAGACTGCTGACTCGGGTGTCCTGTGTGGAGTTTGTAGGTTCCCCCTATGTCCGCGTATATTTTCACCAGGTAAGTGCTCCAGTTTCCTCCTACCGTCCAATGACATGCAACAACACTTGCTACCCACCCCGAGCTTCGCGTGCTTATCACTTGGCTACTAAGCCACATCCTGACGTGGATTCCTGACCGTCTCGCCATCGGAACTTTCTTGCGCTTCCGCACCTCGCCTTAAATCCCCCCCCCCCAGACATCACCTCTTCACGTCACATCACCCCATGTCCTACCCAATCACCTTCTTCATAACATCGTTCTGTTGCCGTCAAATCTCCAGCCCACGTGATGCTTCTCCACTCAGCGAGCGCCATCTCCGCTGTTCTCACCTGACCCCTCGTTACCCCGGACGACCTCTAACCCCCGTCGACTCACCGTGGCACGGCCGCTGCGATGCACCTGTCCTGGCACGGCGCGAGGCTTGACACCACACATGATTAAGCGGTGACTGACAATTATGACTTGTGTCTGAAACCCCAATTCTAAGGGCGCGGGTCCTCACCTGCTGCTCGGCTGGCGACGAGAAGAGCGAGCGAGCTTCAGGCAGAGTCCACGACTCACCCGGAGGGACTCGGAACGCGAAGCGCTTCTTGAAGAGTCGAGCCACCTCATCCTGGACGGCGGTGTTGGCGGGCGCCACCTCCACCCGCACTCTCTTCCTCTGACCACTCTTCATTGTCCTTTCATAAATAAACCACAAAGATCCCCCCGAATAGCTGTTGATTTTATGTTTTTAAGCAAGCGCCGATTATGAGTGCCGGCACAGCACACGAGGGTGTATGGCCCACACAACGCCCGACCGTGTCCCCAATGACGATGTAGGGGTTCTACAGCTCCTCTCGAGTGAGACCCGGCGCCTATTTAGCCCCAGGTTGGCGACAAACAATCGCCTCCTGCTCACCTCCGCTGCGCGCGAGTGTCCGGAGAATCCCTACGCATAAGAGGGGGGGTTAACGAGTCCGGCTGCTCGACTGCCACCTGGCCACCTGTGGGCCTAGCGTCCCGTCCGGGCCCAGCCCAGCAACACCGCGGCACAGGAGGCGGGGAAGGACCCCACTGTGTCGAGCGACGCTCCGACTGGAGGAGTCCCCCCTCTACCCCCACACCACCTCTTGGCGAGTAACCGACTAAGCCCGCGCTGGTCCCGCAGGCGAGAGAGCGCACCAGCGCTTACGCCGTGCGGCCCGCGCGCCGTCTCCCGTCCTCCCAGCAGCCGCAGCAACGGCGAGGATCTCCTCGCTCCGTCTCGCGAGGAACTTCTTCTCCTCGCTCCGTCTCGCGAGGAACTTCTTCTCCTCGCTCCGTCTCGCGAGGAACTTCTTATCCTCGCTCCGTCTCGCGAGAAACTTCTTCTCCTCGCTCCGTCTCCGCGAGGAACTTCTTCTCCTCGCTCCGTCTCCGCGAGGAACTTCCCCACCACTCAACACGCATGCGCACAGCCGTCGCTACGGTGGCGCGGGGGTGCGCGCGAGCGCGGAATTTACCAAACGCGCTCGGCAATGAGCAACCGTCGCCTAGCAACCGCCCTGCACCCGGGTCCTGCCTTGCTCATGCGGACGCGTGCGCGCGCGCCTCCCCCAAGCTGCTGGTTCACCGACAGCGCGCTATCCTCGCCTCCACAGGCCACCGCTTCGAGTCCGCCTCCCGGCGTAGACCGTGCGCGGGGTCGTGGGACCGCAAGAAGAGACGGGAGCGGAGCGGCGAGTGAGGATCACGCATTGATGATGAGCGACGCGCGCCCAGGGTAACGGTACCCACGCACCGCGCACGGGCCCCTCCAGTGCGCCGACGGCGCGTTGCGTGGACCTCGGCGATGATTGATCGTGTGCGCTGGCACACGCCGTCTCACAACGCCCGAGGATGCCTCCAGCGTGGCAGACGAAACGTTGCCGTCAGCCAGCTGGTGTAAAAAAAACATTTTTATCATCAGGTGACCCGCAACGGGACCACTGCGACGTGGTTAATGCGAGTACAGTATCATGGATTTAGTAGTTAAATTTAATATCGCAATGTATAACGCCTGACGATCATCATCTCATTGTCAGAAACCGCTTAGTCCTCTGGAGGGTGGCAGTGAGCCGGAGCCTATCCCGGCAGACACAGGGCGCAAGGCAGGGATATACCCACGATGGGACGCCAGTCCATCACCGGGCACTGGGGGCAATTTAGTCTGCGAGCCAATTAACCGGCGTGTTTTTTTTGGACTGTGGGAGGAAACCGGAGTGCCCGGCGAAAACCCACGCGGACACGGGGAGAGAACTGGCAAACTCCACACAGAAAGGCACCCGAGCCGAGATTCGAACCCGGGACCTTCTTGCTGTGAGGCGACAGCGCCACCCACTGGGCCACCGTGCCGCCCGTCCTATATATATACTTTGATGTAATCGTCTAATTAATTATACATTTTGTCCAAGTGTGGGAGGAACTAGGAGAAGCCGACGGCAGAACAGGGGACAACACAAAGTCCACATCCAAATGCGCCCGAATCGGGAATCGAACCGCCTCTATCAGAACGTTCCTTACACGAGGCGTGACTATTACCACTGCGTTTCTAACACAGTCACGTAGCGAATTCTGTCTTAACTCCCCTTGGAAGCCACGTTGAAGTCTTTAACGGCATTAGCGAAGCCCAGCCGCTGACTCGAAGCCTTGCTCCGCCTGATGGGGTCGCGCGCCAGACTGCGGCTGAGCTGACAATCCAGCGAATTTTGTGATCGCGATCCGAGTGTTATGATGTCTGTTCGGTTGGTTTTTGCACTGCTTTACATTTGCTTCGTTGCTTCGTCAGAGTTTGTATTCACGTCATTGTTTTTGTTATTTTGGTGTCCGAGGTCGCTCTTGCAAAGTACGCCGTGTCTATTGAAAATTCGCCTGGTTGAACAAAATGAACGTTAAATTTGAATGTCATCAAACACGGATAATTATACATTCCAAAGTTAACAAAACAGGTCATTATATAAAGATGGGTAAGACTTACGTTAAACACAAGAGCCAGAAAGTGGCTTTCTTTACTTGGCGAGAATAAAAATGTTTAGCATCATCATGGGCCAATGATCTTGCTTCACAGTTCAGCTTTTGTCTCACTGTCCGCGTGAATGTCCACGCGTCGAGACCATAGTAAAGCAGGTGAAACGCGCTCATTGAAAACATTCGCCTTGAGAAACATCGGTATGCTACTCTACTTCGATATCAAATTCAGCTTTCTAAAACCACTCTCATCTACTCTTTAATGTTATTGATGTCGATCACGAAATATGATCTCCAAGAGCTGCCCTAGATGCACCTACTTGGATGTGTTTTTTTAAGATCAGTCTTTCACTACATCTCCTTAATTGTTTTAGTGACTATGTGAATAAAATTGACGTTTTTAATTGCAGAAGAAAGTAACAAAATGGTAACTTAATGATCTTAGAAGGCAAGTTTACAAAACCCACTCAGAACAGGGGAATAAAATACAAACTCTGCACTGAAAGGCTCCCACGGCCAGAATTGAACTGCCTCGGGCAGAACTATCTTTTTATGAAGGAAAAATGTCAAATCTGCGCACCCCGCCACAGAAATAAGTAGATATGCAATCCTGTAATTGTAAACCAGCAGCATTTCTTTCGCTAGCCTAAATGCTGATGATACCTGTGATGCCCTGCTCTTTACAAGAGTCGAACTCGCTCCGCCGCCAGTGCATCAGGTTCTGATGCGCGCGGGCGACCACGTGGCATGGGCTTCTTGCGAGCAGCAGCGACAGCACACAGCATGCACGCCAGCAATCACCCAGCTAGGAGGCCAACAGAGGCTTCAGAAGTTTTCAGATGCTTATTAACTAACACAACACCATGCCGGGGTAACACCACACATCAACTCCTACCCCCCGTGCTTAGCGATCTCACCACTCAATTCTGCTGGTTACATGCTGAACGCGGGTTCTCAACCATTTCCCCATGGGAACTCTCTGAAACGCCTCCGCACACCGCGTTTTATATCTCCTCATATCCAATCCGTTTACGCTACATGTCCGGTCCAATCCGTTTGAGCCACATGTAACCTCATGTTTCTACCCCCCCCCCCAGACCACGTGATCTTTACGATCTTCCAGAAGGGGGGACTTGGCGCAGCCCCGGTCACCCTTACCTGACTCCTTGTCACTCCGGGTGACCCCTCGTACGCACCTAGCCTGTTACGTACGAGACTTGGCACCACAATTCCCCCTCCGGCAGGGAAAGTTCCCTTGGACCTTTCGCTGCCGTCGCACAAAGACTCGCGCCGCACCACCGACTCGTACCACCAACTCGCGCCTTCCGCCGGCTTATCATACCACCGACTCGCGCCATACCATTGACATGTGCCTGCCGCCGGCTTATTGTACCACCGACTCGCGCCTGCCACTGACATCTACACCGCTCCCGGGGATCCCCATGGGCGGGGGCACTCGAAGGCTCTCCCCTACGCATCACTCCTCTGGTCTCCCTATTGGTACCTGGGCTTTCACTTCCATCGCACACTTGCCACCACCTCTGATGGTCACTCCTCCTGAGGAGCCGCTTGCTGACGGCTCCACCCTGAGTAACCGCCTCCTGACGGCCCCTCTTCCTGGGAAATCATCCACTGACGGCTCCTCCTGGGCGGCATCGGCTCTGTCCCTCGTGACAGGGGCGGGGCACCGCGCCCCTATGCTCTGCGCCACGTAAATGGCATCTCGCCTAGCCACACCGACTCGATTCAGCACTCCCCGGACACTCCGCCAGCCACGATGCATGGCCACCTCCGCAGCGCGGAGCAATGGCGCGTGCTGCACTGTTGCACCGTGTCGACTCCACTGCGCCGCCCGCTCCACTGCTCGCTCTCTCCACGCTGTGCTGCTCGCTCCACTGCTGGCTCGAGCTGCGCCGCTGGCAGTGCATCGCCCGGCAGCAGCTCTCTCGCACCGCGTCGCCTCCAATGCGATGCTCTCTCCACACCGCTCCGCAGCGCATCGCCCGGCAGCCGCTCTCTCGTACCATGTCGTGCAGTCTCCGCAACGCAGTCACCTGGCAGCCGCTCTCTCACACTGCGTCGCCTCTACTGCGACATTCGCTCCGCTGTTCGCTCTCCTGTTTGCTGTCTCCGAAGCGTATCGCCCGGCAGCCGCTCTCTCGTACCACGTCGTGCAGTCGCCTCCGCTGTGCGGGTAATGGCGCCTTTCAAAGCCGCACCGCTTCGAACGGCGCCGCTCGCCGCCATCTCCCACCGTCTCACGGCTCACCGCGCTGGCACCGCAGTTGCCATGCCGCTGCTGGACTGCTCAGCCGCCGCTCGCCGTTGGTCTTACACGCTCTCTCCAGCCGCCGCACGCCGCAGTCGGAACCCCGCTCGCTGCAGTCTCCGGCGTTGAGTCCACATCCCAAATTCTGACACAAAATGTTATGCCCTGGTGGGGAACTCTCTCTTTACAAGAGTCAAACTCGCTCCGCCGCCAGCGCATTGGATTCCAATGCGTGAGAGCGACAACTTGGTGCGGGCTTCTTGCGAACAGCAGCGACAGCACACAGCATGCATGCCAGCAATCACTCAACGAGCGGACCAGCAGAGGCTTCTGAGATTTTCGATGCTTTATTAACTAACACAACACCATGCCGGGGTAACACCACACATCCACTCCTACCTCTCCACGCTTAGCGCTCTCACCGCTCAATACTACTGGTTACATGCTGAACGCGGGTTCCTCACCATTTCCCCATGGGAACTCTCTCGATCGCCTCCGTACGCCACGTTTTATATCTCCTCATATCCAATCCGTTTACGTCACATGTGCGGTCCAATCCGTTTACGCCACATGTAATCTCATGTTCCCCCCCCCCCCTCCAGACCACGTGATATTTGCAACCTGTCAGAAGGGGGGACTTGGCGCAATCCCCGGTCACCCTTATCTGACTCCTTGTCACCCCGGGGGACCCCCCCCCCCGTACGCACATAGCCTGTCACGTGCGAGGCTTGGCACCAAAGACCCATGTGGTCACACCCTCAACCAGCATTTTGTGTGTTTGGAGAAATGTTACTTGACAACATGAGTCCCTATGGCGAATATCTGATGAACTAAATTTTTATATTGCATACGGTGAGACGGAGGCGTGCGCGTGTCCGTTGTGAATTTGTTTTGGGGAACACGATTCGGTGGAGGCTGGGCTGTGTAAGAGGCAACCTCCAGTTCCTACACGTCAATGCAATGACAG
Organism: Mordacia mordax; assembly: GCA_036362905.1. Lineage (NCBI taxonomy): Eukaryota > Metazoa > Chordata > Hyperoartia > Petromyzontiformes > Petromyzontidae > Mordacia > Mordacia mordax. Next base: position 9,174,347 of record JAZEWT010000002.1, read on the forward strand.
GACAAATATTTTTGCCCGTAAAAATTAAAGTTTTCCTACACGGTTGATAATTGACAGGTCGACGAATGTGCTGCACCGGCAGTAGTCAATTAAGTTAACTTGTTTTCCACCGCAGCTCATGAGCAGCATACTCGTGGGGCCAGGGGATCTGATGCGGCAGTTTTCTGCCGTATGCCGACCCTTTTGCCATTGGTTGCCAGAGCTGTTGGATTGTGCGTTCGGTGGACCACACCCCCAAGCTATTCGTACCTCTTACATAAAAGTCTGACTCTCCGCTTTCCACACATACGTCCTTGTGCGTCGTTACACAGAGGAGGGATGGCGTCCGATGCTAAGTGAGTTGATAAGCAATATGGTTTAAAGTGACATTGTTTAACAGCCCAGCGTCGGTGCTCTTTCAGTGTGCTTTACTTAATTATGCCGTACTAAAGTATGCCTTTGCTTATGTACTTTATGTCTTGCCGTTCTCTCCACAGCCATGGGCAGCGCGTTGTGACCCTCGGGTGAAAAGTGCTCTAGAAGTGTAATTATTACGATTAAGTATGCTTTACTTTTAACTCTTTCGAGACTGCGTTTGATGCGAAACATATTTAAAGCGAAAGTGGCGTTTCGGAACTTCGGTAGACAATTTCAGAATGTCGTTTGACAGGTTTACACACAAGATTACAAAACATTAAATAATGTAAAGGGCGGCGCGGTGGCTCAGTGGTTAGCGCTGACGCCTCACAGCAAGAAGGTCCCGGGTTCGAGTCCCTTGGCTCCGGTGCCTTTCTGTGTGGAGTTTGCATGCTCTCCCC